>VXAV01009155.1:164776-176486 GCA_013399715.1 Alectura lathami | reverse complement strand
GGGCGGGCGCCCCGCAACGCCCTGAGCCCCGGTGGTGCGGTACGTGGGGGCAGCCCCGGCCCACAGTGGTTTGTTGTTGTTGTTGTTGTTGCGGGGGTTGTAAGGTGGAGGATATCTACTGTGCAGCGTCTTCTGGGAGGAAAATCCTATATGCGAAGCCATATGGATTCTCAGTGGCACAGCTTAGTGGCTTCTTGGCTTAACAGTTTTCAGGCGGGGAGTAAGGCAGGGTGTGTTTTTAGCAGGGCTTGCCTGCTCGGAGAGCTTGAATAGATATGCTTAGAGAAGCGGAGCTTTCCAGGAATTTAAATGAGAGCTTTCTTTTTTCTTTTTCATTTTCTTTTCCTTTTTTTTTTTTTTTTTTTNTTTTTTTTTTTTTTGTGGTTGCTTTTCAAGGGTTTTCTATTAGTTTTGTATTTGCTTGTGCAGATTGCACTTATAAGTAGTTACGCAGCCGTATTAGCATGTAGAAATCGATATTCTCGAAGGAGAGTATCTGCGAATTTACCACTGATAAGGAATGTAGATCACTTTTGTGGACAGCTTGTATATTTAAATGGGAACATTATCGTCTCTAACGCTCAACTATAATTTGTAGCTTATTCTGTCATGGTAATATGTTTCAGATGGTACTAGGAAAATAATTTAATTATGTTACTCGTTTGAGCAGTTTAGTTGATAACTGTTGGAGTAAGATTTAGTCATCTCATTTCGTCAATCTAGACAGAAATGTGAAGTAGTAGGCTGGAGGCAGCAGCAGACCTCAAGGTTAAGATTTTTTGCTAGCTTTTCAACCTGATTTTCCTTTTTCAGTCTGGCAAACTGTCTGAACTTTAACCCTTTGCAATGAAACTTTCCAGGCGTGGTGTCTGCATTCAGGTAATTTTAATACATATAAATATATATATTTGTTTTGGAAAGCTCATGCAAAAGTAATTCAGCTGGTTTTGATAAAGTGGGGCTTCTGGATGGGGTGGGGGTGGGGAGAAATTACTATATTTTTCCACTTGAAGATGAAGTTCTTGCAAGTTCTTAATTACAGCTTAGAGGTATTTCTGCTTCAGAAGTGCTTTCTGATTTAAGTTATGTGACTGGAAATCCACGGTGGTTATGCATTGGTTTTCTGTGTGTCGTGCAACTTTTGGTCTTAGCAAGGTTGGGAGAAGATGTGATGAAAAGTGTACTTGGAGTGTCTGGAGGTGAGGTGCTGCCCGTGTGCTCAAACATGGGGATGTTTGGCACTGGCTGTGCAGCTGACCCAAGGGGGTATCCTGGCAGATCTCCGCTCCACTCAGCATTTGCTGTGAAAGTGCTGGATTTGAGATCTTGCAGTGCAGACCTTGAGCTCTTTGTAGGCAGAAGTCTTTTGTGATGGTGTTTAGGACCTCCACAGCTCCTGATGCAGTAGTAAGAAAACTGTTTTCTTCTGCAGTTTGTCTGGGCAGAGGACAGGATTTCCCAGCATTGTCCATACTGCACCTTCAGAGTTGGTGGATATACATAAAGTGTTAGAGGTTTGTTGCAAAGCAGCAGACCTCTGCATCTATATTTTGTGTCGTTGTCTACTGAGGAAAGGAAAAGAAAATTCAGACAACTAGGAAAAGTATTACAAAAACTTTACAAAATGAACATATAAGGATGTTGGGATTGCATATTTAAGCATCCTAGCAGCAAGTGAAATATAGTATGCTGACCTTATCTCTGTCCTTTGAAATCCGCACAATGATTTTTTTCCTTTGCACTCTTAGATTAAACATAGAGTTGTATATGTATGAGATTGGATATACTGTTTCCCAACTGAATATTAAGAAAGCAAAATAGAAATTAATTATAATCTATAGAACGTGATTTTTTTTTTCTCTTTCAGACTAGTGAAAGAGAAGATAAAGCAGCATCCTGTTGTTAGCATCCTAATGATAATATGGCAAATTGATGCTGTATATGTTAGTTACTGCATATACTAGCAGAGCATGCTCAGTTTTGTGTAAGTCTTTGGAATAGTACTTGTCCATCAGGAATTGTATATAAATCTCTCTGCAGTAATTTTCAGACTGTTTTGGGCACTTCTGCATTTGCTAGGCTGTGTTTGCAATTGGCTGGCAATTTGTAGTGAACTATTTGGGCATATGGTGTTGGCACGTTTTCCTTGTGCTTAACTACTAATGACATTAAAAGAAGCCAAAATATATTAAGGACCTCTCAAATATTAATTATCTTGATAAGAAGTTACTTCAGATCCTGTTAGAACTGCAGATGTATACCCATGATTTGTGATCAGTGGGAAGGCGAATCAGAGAATAGGGTCAGGAAGAAATCTGTTGAGATGCTGTTGCTGCTGCAAAAAAAACCTGAGCACTCTGGTGACCTGGTAACTTTGGGATAAAGGCACAGGGACTTGATTCAAGGAATGCAAAATCTGGCATTACTGCTACTTTTGTAGTGCAGAAATAATTTTTGTCACGTTAAGGCTCAGTTCTTTGAGTAAAGGTTTACAACCCTTAAACAGCTCTTCCTGACACTGAGCAGTATCCCTTTTGTGCTTTTGAAGTGTACTAGAAAGCATTGGTACTGATGAATGGACAAGAAAAATTTACAACATCAGATGCTTTTCTTTAAGTTATTTCCCTTGTTGTTAGCTATTACGATGCGTTAGACTACCTCACTTGAATATAATTAATGTAGTAAATGGTTTGTTAGGCACCATCTGACCTTTTGTCTTGTTTAATTATAGAAGCTTAGTGCAGTGGTCTGTGTACAATATTCGGCCAAAATAATTGCTTTCAGACTTCTATCTGGCCATGGTTATTTTTGGAGCAGCTGCATGCATGGCTTTTTCCTGAACTTTGCACTTTTTATGTTCTCATTTATAGTCATGCCACTATGTTTCCAGTTTGCATAACCAAAAAAATAGTTAGCTGTGTGATGTTGTTGGTAGTTATACTGAGCAATTGCTCAGCATACTGTCACAGTGTATGATTTGCTCTTCCTTAAGTCTTGTCATTTGTATTTAGGAATCCACTGAACCATGGCACAAATGGGAAAGTTGCAGGTTTTTTTTTTTTTTTTTTTCCTGGAAGGTTTTGGAAGTTTTAAACTGCTACTGAAGTTAAGAATATTTCTTCCAGTGACACTGTGTATCTTGAAAATTATTTTAAGAATGTAAAAGTAGTAGCATAGGATGAAACCTCCTCCATGAAGAATTTGCAGTAAAGGGTTCATATACAGCAAAACCTTATTCACATGCTTAACTGCATATACTAATTCCATAATAAATACTATCCTCCTCCAGTAGAACTCATGCTGTCGTATTTAGGGTACAAGATCATATGTAAAGCTGAATACAACTACCATCTTAGACCTGAGAATAATGTTTTTAAAAAAACAAACAAACAAAAAACACCTGAGACTTGTTATGAGTCTTCTGGCTGTTTTATGTTTTAGATCCAGTCTTTTCTGTGGTGTAAGCATTGGAAACTGTTTTTTTTTCTTGATCAGCAATGTTCTGAAGAAAATGTTGAATAAAAATTCAGCTTTCTTTTTATTTGACCTGAAAATTTTACATAGATTGTAAGCAGTGCAGAAATTTGTAAGCAGATACTTGGCCTTGAGGGCAAAGCATGCCAAAATCCTTATGTTTGTGGTATACCTTTTCAAAGATTGGCTGTTTCTGGAGGGATAAAAGCTGGAAGAGTTAAATGTCAGGGAGCTGTTGTCAGTGTTCTTGATGAGGGTCCTTGACCTTGGGAACTTGCTCCTAACAGATGCTCTGACAGAGCCTGTTTGTCTACAGGCCTTCAAAGCCCTTTCCCACACCCATTGCTTTGGAGAGGCCAAATCTTCCACGCTGCCAAAGTCCGCCAAAAATCCGGTGGGAGCTGAGGGAGTGCAGCAGAGCTGGGCTCTGGGGCACGGTGGCCATCGTTGCTGTCACATATCAGAGAAGATGTGACCCTACCTCTGGATGTGTGTGTTACTGTGTTGTGCTTTCTGGAAGACCGAAATGTAAATGAAAAGTACATGTTACTCGCTGCATAGCTCTGCGATTGTCATCATGGTAGGATTCCCCACAGGTTCTGTACAGTCTGCTGCTTATAGTATTAAACTGTGTAAAACTCTACCAGAATAGGGCATTTTGTAGCTAGGGTTGTGAAGTGGCTGCAAGTGCTCTCTGGAGACTGAACACAAAATCACGTGAGCCAAATGGCTGTTAACTGGGAAGAGGAGAGCTGCTGCTTCGCCTGTAATATGTGTTGGTCTGGCTTGAAGATAAGTGACCCACCAGGTGTGGAGGACTTAGTGACATGTGGTGATTTGTTCTGCGGCTTTGTGAATCCATTATCTCATTGGGTGTAAAATTTGATAGGGAATCTCTACAGGATCCTCAGTTTAAGGTAACTCTGCTATGCTGAGTTCTCTTAATTTGATAGTGGAGTTGTTTTTCAGTCCATCACTGGAAGGATAACTTTTGGTCTGGTCACTGTCATATCTGTTCCTCACCAAAGGCTCTGATCCTTTCTCTATGAAATACCAATTATCTTCTGCCCGTGATGCTCTCTTTGAAGGTTTAAAGGTTTTTGGACAGGAACCAAAGTAAACACCTTTTGTCTATAAATACTTAATGATGTGTTCTACAGCAGTGGTCCAAAATGCCCTCATTATTCAGGTATTTGCATAACCAAGAAATGCGGAATTTGACATTCTTTTCTGAGTAAAAAAGCATCCACAAAATCCTACTTATACAAACAGTCAGACTGGTTCCTAGATTAGAAGATGCTAGTTCAAAGCACTATTTCAACACAATAGCTTGCAAATCTGAAAAATATTTTTGAAGTATTATATTTCACTGTGCAGAACAGGAATTGTTCAGCTCCAGACTGGAAAGGGGAGATGGTGTCTTTCACCCTGATGCTGTGGTAGTGAATGCAGGTCAGTAACAAATGAAAGCTGTTCCCATCTGATGGCTGTTCAGCCACCTGTGAAATGTGGTTTCTAATAGACAGGTTTCCTGAAGCAGCCGCTGAAATTAGCTGAGCAGAGCCAGCCCCCTTGTCGAAGGACTCGTTAGAGTGGCTAACAAGGACATCACGCCTCATCTTAGCCTAAAACCCATCCTGCCAGCTAAGTGTTTCCAAACACTTCCAGCGCAGGGAAGTGCGATTGCTGATCGTGCTCTGTCTGCTTGTGGAGAAAGGCCAACAGTGCCAGCAAAAAAATGCACAGTCTCTCCTGTAAAGGCTTAATCCATAAAAGCAGAAAGAAGTAGAGTGCACGGCTGCATCAGTGATGTCCTGTCTCCATCTGAAGTTGGTTGCAGACTTCGCAAAGGCTTCATTGGATTTAGGGTTTCAGCTCATGGAAGTGTTAGAGAGGGCACACTGCATCTCCCAGTGAAACTAATCCTGTCCAGACTTGACAGTAGTCACTGACAAATTGGCTGAGAAGTCAGTGATTAATTTTAAGAAATGAGCTTTCTTTGCACATTCATGCATGCCAATTATAACAGTATGCCTATGATAAAATTATGTTGGTTTTTTTTTCTTTGTTTAAACACCAGGTCTGCTGGTGACTGATCATTTTTTCCACTGTCTTAAAACACCTGTGTTTTGTGGGCAGCATCATTGTAGAAGGAAAAAAAAAAACAAGTGTTCATTCTTCCCCAAAATAGCCTAAATAAAAATGAAATGTTCACAGTGGTTGCAAAATGTTTTCAAGTACTTAAAGAATACATACCATTTTGTACTGTACAGTCTGGAAGGCCTTTAGTGTCCTCAGCAAACTCTAGGCCTGTTACGTAGTCGCATGGTCCCCTGAAGTCAGGTAGAGGTCTCTCACTGACTTTAGGGAGGCTTTGAGTCTAGACCAGTGTGATTCCTAGTTTGTATTCCAGCTGCAGGCTCTTCTCAACAGGAGGCAATAAACTTGGGTGGTAGGAAACAAAGCTCCTAGGAAGCATATGTGACTTAGGTCATATTTTGATGTATTGGAGAAGCTGGTTTTAAAACAAAGCCTGCTTGGGCTAAACATACCATAAAGCATTGTAGAGGAAGCATTAAGAATAAAGAGGAGCACAGGAATTTATTGAAGAAAATGGTGTACTGTTATTACTGAAGAAAGCAGTGTACAGTATGAGGTCTTTCTAGAAAGTGATACTAGTACAGAAATTGCATTATAGCTGCATAAACAAGAAATACAGATGCGGTTTAGGGGAAGCAAGTAGTGACATGCTTTTAGACATTTAACTTGATATAGCACAGTACATGGGGATTTAGGGCCATGATCTGATTACCTTGACTCCACACACAGACCTTGCTTCAGCACTGAAGGGCACAGAATATCAAGAGTGGTTTTACACTGATGAGTTTGTGTGATGGTAGCAGTGTGGTGTTGATATTTTCTATGTAATATGCCACCTTTTTTTTTTTTTTCAGAAGCTTGTTGTTCATCCATAAAGCACATGTTCTGATTTAAAGCGTAGTTAAAAGGTCTGCGTAGTGGAAGGAGAAGTTTTACTAAATATAAAAATGATTGCTTTGACAAAGTGGATGTATTTTTATTTATTTATTTATTTGAAAATGCATAACCCTCAGTAGCTTTGAATTTAAAAGACATTTCGGAAAAGACATTTAGAAAACTGGAAGTCCTTTAAAAGATTGTTTCTTTCATTATCTTGACAAACCTTGAAAAGTAGTTTCTGTGCCTGCATAGTGATTATGTTTCAGAAAGAGTTCTTAGGGATTTTATTATGTGCTGAAACATATGTTTATAAAAAAGACTATAACCTGGTGGAAAAAGTGTCTTACAATAATAAACCTGTCGATGGGCCATATGCTGCCATCAGTATATTTGAAAAAATAAATTCTTATACAAGTGTTAAGTAAGTTTACAGCCCAAGTGTTAAGTTAGGGTCAGGCTGTGGCTGGTCCTCTGTGGATTGTTAGGGGAGGAAAGTGCCTCTCCTCATGCTCTTTTCATTAGCTCACGCACAGAGATGGTGAGGTATAGCCGCTGTTGGGGGTAGCACATCCTCCCAAAGGGCATGGGAGGCTTCTGGTAGAAGCTCTGTATGAGACCAAGGGAAGTTCTCCTGCAGCTCTCCTTGGAGCTCCGTAGGCTTGTCCCAATCCACTACAGGGCCATGTGTTTTATAAAACTTGATGGAGCATTACAGAGCCTCTTCTGAGAGGCAAACCACTGAGATATTATCAGAGAATCATAGAATGGTTGGAAGGGACCTTAAAGACCATTTACTTCCAACCCACCTGCCGTGGGCAGGGACACCTCCCACAAGATCAGGTTGCTTGAAACCCCATCTAGCCTGTCTGTGATTATCAGCATTTAAAAGATGACAGAACAGATGTATGAGAGCTCTGATAACTATACAACTGGATGAGAAGTGTGGAGAAAAAACTTCAGTTCTTCCTGTTTACTGGATAGATCTTTTATGTTGTAAGGATTTTTTTTTTTCTTTGTGCTCATATTACAGCATCTTTAAATGTAAGTGTTGTGGTGGTTGCAAAACCTTTTGTTTCTGAAGAGCAAAAGTAAGTTGCAGTAGGTCAAATAATGTGTCATTCTTAAATGGCGCTTCTGTGTGGGATCAGTGTTTGGTAAATGTAGACACTTCCAAGCCTATTCTGCTTTTGATGCACTCCCGTAACTCCTATGAATGGGAGTCATGCATGTGTGCATCTCAAAAAGAATAGGCCTCTTTATAACTGAGGCATTCTCTGTAGGAACATATTTCACTCAGAAGTGGTTTTAATGTCCTAATGTTTTCCACCACTGATCAGCTGTGCAATGCTTATTTTCCTGGTGACAATGCAGGTAATAGCCATTGTCAAGGGAAATATCAAAGATTAAGGAGAACTGTTTAAAGTAGTTGACCATGCCGAAGGCTATGTCAGGAGATGCATGAGGTTGCCATAGTATCTGTTATCAAAATCAAGATTGTGAACAGAGCCGTTCCCACCAGGAGCGAATTTCCCTTACTCAGAATCTTTCTGGGGCTCATCAAAGCTTTGTGTTTGCTCAGGGGAAATCTGCTTCTTGAGGGCTGAGAGCTTCCCCCTGGGTTTTCTGCCCAGAAGTTTAATGAGGTATATTGTGTCTGTGTGTGTGAGGCTCCCAATCTACAAGAGGCCCTTGGAGACTGAGGGAGTGGAGGGGGAGAGGGAGTAAGCTGAAGAAGCAGCACCCAGAGCACAGCAAGGAGTTTGCAATTGCTATCGAAATGGAAAATAGATTGAATCAGTAATCCATGGAGAAGGGGAGACTTGAGAGTTATGGGGATGTTCTCCAGGAAAATAAGGCCAAGTATGGACTGAAGGAGTGGTAAGAGGACAACAATAAGTCTAGAGAGAAAACCATCTGTGCCTGGTGTGTGCTTAGCTTTCCACTAAGGTGCTTTGGTACTTGCAAAGCTTGGAAGCACCCTTGGACCATTTCTCTTCAGCCTGGGAAAATGTAGCTCCCCCACAGAGACCGTAAAGTGTGGCCAAGTCCTTACACACTGTTGGACCTGAGGGAAGGATCTTGGGCTTCGGAGCTGCCTCCTGAATGTAGCTGATGAGGTGACGAAGGAGCCTGCAGCGGGCCAGACTGGCTTGTCTACGGAATATACAAGGCAGCATGTGGTGTTAACGACTGCAGCGCTCAGAATTTGCACAAACCCACATGGAGTAATAAAATAGCCTGCAACTAGTCAAAGGCACCAGTAGTAGCCAAGCAAATTTGGAATGTCTAACCCAGCCATTTTTAAGTTGTGATGAGCCAAAAAAAATTAGGAAACAGTCCAAGAAACGGAGAACACCTCACTTTTCTGGAACTCTCGTATCTCCAAGATGTCTTGGCTGATCTACCTCAAACTTTCCAGAGAAGCTTTCCTTGGCATAAGATCATGACTGTGAAATTTCATGTGGCTGAGTTTTACTTTGTTGAAGTTATGAAGGTTAAAACTGGAGCCTGTTACAGAAAGCTAATCTCTCCATTACAGATATTTCTGCGTAGTTGATATTCATTCCATCTTAATTACTCACTGCTATTTCTTGTAGGGCTGACTGTATTTTTGCTATTTATTTTAGATTTTTTTTTTTTTTGGAAAGCGCACATTCAGAGCAGTATAGCTTGGAGCCACGTGGTGTATGGCTGTGTATGAGAAAATGTGGTGAGACAGAAACATTAGCCCTATCCCTATATCCATAGCAGGAGTCACAGAGTCCTACTGCCACCTGGTTATAACTGGATAGAGGTTTTTGGAGGGTCTGGTTTGAAAGCTCACTGTTTAATACAGCTTTTACCTCTCTGCTTGGCAGAAAGGAGTCTCTCTGTCAGCCTTGTTTTACCCTCTTTTACTTGCAAGAAAATGTGTCTGGTTGATGGTTGTCTCCATCTATCTTCTTGAGCTGCTTTTCATTGTGTCTAATCAACTCTAGCCTGAGGTGCCTTGCTGCTAAAATGGCAAAATTTCAGATAGGCATTAGAAAATGTTAATGGTCTTAGAAACGCTTCTTATTTCTTGAGTTGGGGCTGCCTTGGCTGAGATTTTATCCCGTATAGGCATGCAAACTGGTTACGTACCATCCCTTTCTTCCACTCTGAGTGCTAGTTCCTGGACGATGTGGGGACCAAAGCATGCCATTGCAGATACCTGCCGTTGTTATGTGAACTCAAAGGGATGATGATGAGGGAAAGTCTCTAAATATGATGTATTTAAAGACACTGGATTAATTTGACTGAGTCACTTTATAGCAGGGCTGGAACAGATGTCAAGTTGGAATGAGCTCTTGCCCTGAGGTAGCAGTTGAGAGTGTTTGATGTTGATGCTTGATTGTATTTTTCTTTCCTGGGCTGGAGTTTAAAAACACCAGGAGGGACTCAGCAGAGTTTGGGAGGTGCTTCTGCTTGAAGATCATTGGTAAGACTGTTTCAGGCTCTGCACTTCCTGAGGCCAGCTCTGTGTAGGTGCAAAGACAGTCTTTGTGCTGTTTGACACCTATACTGATGCCAGCATCTGTACTGGAGGGAGGTTGCTGACTGTTACCTCAGACACCCCAGTACAAACATACATTTGGTTGTCAAGATACAGTGGAATATCATGAGTTAATTCCTGAAAGAGGGTGTCTGCGTAAAGTACGTATCAGAAGGTTTTCTATTTGCTCAGGCGTTTTATTATTAGGAGCGCTAAGAAGACCAACAGAGCCAGCTAAAAATCAATCTGCCACTATATAGACAGCCAACGAGATGAGTGCAGGATGGGTGTAATGTGATCACAGTTCCTTAAACCAGTGATCAGATATACTGCTATATTCCGCAAAAGCTGCAAGCACTAGAGAAACCCTGCTGAAAACTCCTGGACCGCGGAATTAAAATAATTAAGCCTTGCAGTCACTGGAATATACATTTCTGTTGCAAGGTCATGATGAGATAAATGAGGGCACAGCTAGTGCACACTGTACACATGGAATTTTGCTTTTGTTGTTCGTGACTTATATTTGTGTGGCTTTATATTTTTAAAATATCAACTACTTGTGGTTGAAAGTGCCCTGAGGATTTTTCGGGTGGTGATACCACCAAAGCCATAGTTATCACAAAGGAAATGGAAAGCAAGATGTATAGGTGTAAGTGTGCATCTTCTGATCAATGAGCTAGCTCAAGCATTGCTGCACGTCTCTGTAATGCTCTGCATAGGCTCCCTGAAAGATTTCTTTGGTAAGCAGGGCCCGAGAGATCACCTTAATACATTTTTATTATCTTGGCATTTCTAGGAGTAGTGCTTGTGTGCACTCTTCACACTGCTGAACTGCAAAGCTGTGAGTTACTACTGGTGCCGCTTCATCTTGTGCCTGCAGATGAAAGTTTCCAAGGAGTCTCATAAACCCACTGCACAAGCTGAGAGAAGGGACAGAAAACTGCACAGCCTGTAGTACTGCAGTGTTACAGCATTGTCTGCTGCTGCAGTAACCCCCAGCTGTGCTTGGAAAGTCTCAGGCATACCAGTCCTGTGGCTAATCAGTGCAGCAGCCAATAGTAATTCATAGCCTTGACTGCTGAGCAAGTTCAGCATGGCTAAGACAGACATCTGATCCAGCTTAAAAACTCAGTAAAGCCAAGTCCTCTTTCTGTAGTACTTATTTTGATAGCCACTTCGACCCTGTTTCTGAATCTGCGTGTTTATTTTCTAAAGAATACTTAAAAGCTCTGATACCTGAAACACTTAAAATACTCCTCATTAAATCCTTGTTATTTTCTTTACTTACTGACCTTGAACATTTTAAGTAAATAAGGCGGGAATGTTCACAGCTGGATGACAGCACAACTCTGCAGACACAACCATAAGAGCATAGCTGTTGGATGGACTGTACTGGAGTTTCATAAAGCAAAGCTGTATAATAGGTGTAGAATGCAGCCAATAAGTATATGTGGTAGAGTTTGAAGTCTTCCTTACCCTGCTACTGGATTAAAGTCAACCTTGGTCCTTAGGAACCCTTCTATATGTTATTTCCAAATCCCCTAAATTGTTTGGAATAAGCTGTACAGCAGAAGTGTGGTCAGTAATAGCAGAGCAACAAGAGGATTGCTCATGACCTCAGACCATTAGTTTCTCAGAAAATATGTGATACCACATCAGCTCCACTGTGGCTTAGGGACATAAACTGAAATAGACTTTTTAATTCAGATCTGCTAAAGAAAACCGTTGCTGCTGGTTTTTTTT
>VXAV01009155.1:153044-164386 GCA_013399715.1 Alectura lathami | reverse complement strand
AAAAAAAAAAAGAAAAACCACAACTGTAATCTGTCACCTGTCACCATCATGGCTAAGATGCTGAAGAAATAGTAGCTCTGGAGTGTACATAGAGTACATAAAGTGTGTATTGTATTAACAATGTTACATTTTACAAGAAAGACGGTGCTTTTAAAAAGCAAATGTCATGTACTAAAAGTCTATTTTTCCCCTGATTTTCTGATGCCCAAGCCAAGCGAAATTGATTTTAAACTAAAGACACCAGTGTGCCTGTTTCTCACAACAGTGTGTTTGGCAGAGAAGTGATGGATTAGAATTCACATACACTTGGTTGCTTTGACTCCTGGAGAAGAAACCGTGTGTGTTACCTACTGATGAAAATGCTGGCTCCTCTACAGCATACCCTTGGGCATGTTCAGTTTAAGTGACTTGAAAATGCATGATTATTCTCAGTGTGCTTGTCCACGCTCTGAATCCCTATGGAGACAGTGACATTTACAGTGTCTGCAGTCTGGAATATTGCTTTTGCCATATGACAAAATATATTTTTATTTTATTTATGGTTATCTCCATTTCTGAAAAAAAACTTCAACAGAGGCCTTGGCACGATGATGGCATGGAAGGTTTAACAGACACAAATTGCTACCTCCGTGTGGTGATAAAGTTAGAAAACACTTCAGAAAAAATGAAGATTTTTATTTGCTTGATCTGATCCATAGAAATTCCATTTATTTAGTTTCTCTTTCCTCGTTGTAAAAAAAAATCATGCAAGTCTGCTCATTCTTTCATCAAAAATGATTCAGACCTGAGGGACACTTGTAATTTGGAAGTAATTAGTAAATAAGTTAGATAAATACTACCCATTGAGAATTGTGAAAGCACATTGGATAGGATTCATAAAGAGCCATATCAAATTCTAACAATTAAAGCTTAAAAAAATTATCGGTAGTTAGTACGATAGGTGCATTTAATCGTAAGTTAGCTCACTGTTAATGATTTCCGTTGCTTTCTGAGCGATCTGAACAGATTTTGCAATCCCAAAAAGTGGTTAAAATAGAAAAAGGAGAAATTCTGTAAACGTACAACATCTTTAGACTAAAATATGACTATATCTAGCTATCTGATTTGCAATATGAGCCTGGGGTGTTAGTGTTTATGTATGAATGCAGTCAGTGAAGTTGTGTGCCCAGACCTGGACATCAGGTCTGCAGATGTGGTTAGTCCCTTCTTCCCAACTAATTTTAAATATGTTTACCTTATTTTGTTCTTCTGGGTTGGAATATGCTGTCCATCTAGTACTTTAAGAAAAGCCCAGTGGTACTCATTTTCAGTTGAAGTCAAAAAAAAAAAAAAAAAAAAAAAAAAAAAAACTTGTAGGGCTACTGATGCTGTTCACAGAACTGGGCTTTCACATTGTGAGAGCAGAATGTGAGGTGCACCCTCTTTGGATAAATGTTGTTGGTAAGTAGACTAATCTGCTACAGTCTTCTTGTTCTGAAGTTTGTCTTTAACTCTTTATAGGCCTTTACTTCAATTTCACTTCAGGTCTGTAAGGTGCTGCAGGATTGTACTGTAGCTTTTTAGCAATGTGGAAATTATGTGAACCACCAAGGCTGTGCCCTTCCTTCCTGGGAAACTCAGGATCTGATGTCTCTCATGACCCCCTTCCAAGGTCTAGCAGAGGTAATACCAGGTTCCATCTTTGAGGGTTCAGGGATTTTTGTTCATATAATCCATTATAGTTACTGGAAATGCTTTGAAATTATCTAATGCATAGGTAATTAAAATGAGGTACAAGTTGCAATTAATTAAGGAAATAGACTCTTCCTATATTCTGCTTTAGTGAGTTGGTGGATTTTTTTAATCAATTAACAAAAGTGGGTGTGATAATTGATAGGTTTACTACTAATGGCGTTTGCTACTAGTGAGTACGGATGACCAACGCTTTGCTGTACTGCCTCATGTCCAAATACAGAATCACAGGAGTTTTACCCAAACCATATTTCCTCATTTCCTGAACCACAGCAGACCAGGCACAGCAGAACATTTTGTACAGATTATTGAAAAATCTCAGAAGTTTGAAGTAGATTGTAGACAGATGATGACAACAGCAAGAGTCACAGCAGTGCTTGATGTAATTTATGGTTACTGCCGCTATATATTTTTGCCTTTTTATACCCATATTTAGCATGAACCTCAATATGTTCTTCTCCAGTAGTTTAAACAAAAATGATAATAATCTGAGGAAAGAAGGAAAATCTTGCTCTGCTTACAGGATGCTTTGTAGCACACCCATACTTGCTCTAGTAGTTTCAACTGTAAAGCATCTCCATCAACATTACTGACTTGAAATATAGATGTAAATCAGGAAATAAAAACAAGAATCACCTAAATGTTAAAAAACATGAGCTCTTAGATCAAGCTAAATGCTAGTTAGTTCATTTGGTCTTCGAACAGGATTGAAGCAAGACTGAGAACCATCAACAAAATAGGTTTGACAGGATTGGGTGTTGCTAAGGAGTCTATGTTAAAACAAAGATTTCTTTCTCAGAACATTCTCTTTTTATTCTGGCAGAGGAGACTTTCTGTGATTTATTTAGGGCAGTGAATTGGCTTCACTTTATTACTTACTCTTCACCTTTAGCACTTAAAAGCTGCAGACGTGGACTGGGGCTGTAATACACAAGGCAAGGGGTGGAAACAGTGAAAGTTTGTCTCCATCCTTATCAGCTTTTTTCCTGATTCTGCAAATGGTTGATGTTGGTGTTGCTGATAGCCTTCCGCAGTGGCAGATAGTGCTGTGGGAGGGAAAGGCTGAGGGAGCTGGGCTCCTGGAGGTGTTCAAGGCCAGGCTGGATGGGCCCTGGGCAGCCTGATCCAGTGGGTGGCAGCCAGCCTATGGCAGGGGGCTGGAGCTGGGTGGGTTTTAAGGTCCCTTCCAACCCAACTGTCCTGTAATTCAAGCCAGGAACCTGAAGAGAAACAAGCACTGGCTCCAAACAGGCTCCTGGAAATGCAGGCAAGCAGGTGGGTACGCTAAGGGAGCGTGGGCAGACTGCAGCTATTCCTTGAAACAGCCAGGAGGGAGCCTGCGCCTGTGAGTACTCAGCTGCCAGCATGCCCCTGGGGAGTGGCAAGGGAGAAGGAGAGTTTTGGACATCTTCCTGAGAGGATGGCAAGAGGAGGCACGTCATCTGTGGCTCGAGAGTGCTGCTTTTTCTTTGTGGGGCATCCCCCAATTCTCTCCTTGTGCATCCTTCTCCCTGCTGTGGGGCAGCAGCTGCTTTCCCTTCTCTCTCCTCCCTCTTTTCCCTGGGAGGATTGCGTTCTTCAGAGTGTGTGAAAGATAGGCAGCATTTTTGCATATCTTGTCTACTTACACGCAGTTTTAGAAGGAGGGCTTTTTAATGAAGTGAGCACTATTTCAAAGGACTGCCTGTTGGACGAAAACCAAAGATGACGTAGCAAGCATTTGAAATCGTAGCAAATGTGTTTATGAAAATCTTGTGAATTCCACCTGTTGAAGAATTGCAGGAACAGAATATTTTGCATGGATACTGATAGGCTTCAGACTTCAAAGTCAATATTTGAATGGAAGCCCTTTCCTCTGGAGGTAAAGGCATGTCAACATCCTCTGCCAACAGTCTTAATAAGAAATGTGTTTTCTATTTCTCAGATTCATCTATAGTAGCCTGTAGATCTAAAAATACAAGTGTTCAGATTCCACCGTCTCTTATGAAGGATAAAAATTAGCACCAAATGGAAAATTCAGCTGTTGTATCCAGTGAGGATAAGACCAGAATATTATTCTGTTGTTTTCGCTATAAAAGTTGAAATAACTAATGTAACTGTCTTGCAGACCAACCAACTCTTTCTCACATCTCACTTCTGTTTTTCACTGTTTTAATGGTGTCAGAGCTTTCAGAGACCCTCTTTTTTTTTTTTTTTTTTTTTTTTTTTTTTCTACCTTCCACCTTGTAAAGTCCATTGTACTTTTGGGGAATGGGAGGCAAGTACTGGGCAAGAGGATTGGCAATGCTTTGTGCGCGCAGCACATAGGCACTAATGACTGCACAAAGGTAAAGCTATGAAGAAGCCACCAGCAGCCTTGATTTGACGCTATTCCTCATGCTTGGTTCCATGATGGTAGTCCTCAGAGATCCCGTTTCTCTGTGAAGCTTGCAGACAGATGGTCAGGTAAAATTCAAGTTCCAGTGGTTAGGATCAGGTTACAAACAGCTGTATCTCCCACAGAAGAGATTTCTGTTGATTTTGTCATAGTTTAAACTAATATTGCCCTGAGCCATACATAAAACAGTACCAGAATGGGGGAGGAGATAAAATAAAAAAACACCCTTAAATACAATTATAATTTTATTTTGTTTTATGAAGCCAAACAAAGCATCCCAACTAGTGTAGGTGGGCTTATCATCAGCATAGTCATGTTTAGTATTAAACAGAGACACAAAAAAAAAAGGGGGGGGGGGGGAAGGGTTCCAGTCCAGGAAACTTAGGTTTGGGATTGTACTTGTAACAAGGAATGTGACGAGGGCTCAACTAACTTCCTAGTTCAATTTGGCAGACCTTCTTCCAGGGCGAAACTTCTCATTCAAGCTTTTAGCCTAAAGCAAATACGCCTGTAGAAGGCATGTTGTTTCTGTGTGTGTGAGTATACAGAAATGAATGATAATTTTATAAATACTCTCTTACAATTATGTTGCTAGCATAAACAAATAGGAGTTGGCTTGAGACAGAGCTCAGAAATCGGGAACAATTTATTTACCATTGTTCTTTTTTGGAGTTTTAAAACAAGGGCTTGCTTGCTTGCTTTCTGGAACAAATGTAAAAAGACGAACTGGAGTCTAAAAAAAAAAAAGTTAGTAATAAAAAACACAGCAAAATACAGTGCCTGTAGGACTTGCATTGTTGGATCATACAGTAGAAACATACTCTGTGGATGTAAAATTTATTGCTATGTTGAGATATGGATATTCAGATATCTCAGAAACATTATTGTGTTGGAGTGGAAAACCAAAGTTCTCAAATCATTTCTGCTTGGAACCGTTTGTGCGTTTGGTTGAGGTTTTGTGACACTGTTGACACAGACCTTTTGTAACTGTGCTCTCTGTTCATGTGCACGTTAGTATAAACGTTTTCTTCTTTCAGGAAGCAATTCACATTGCCCTTTTTCAGTGCAATTACTGCTCTGTTAAGTTCAAGTAATATAGCATCTAAAAACATTTATGGAGCAAAGAAAAGAAGCCTTTTATTCTAACCTTGCCAAGAGCAGAAATAAAATGAGCTGTTGTGCTCAAAGTGTAGAACTGCATGAGGATTTGTAACATCCTATTTCTTGTGGTTTAGTCTTGTGTGCAGTCTGAGATTTGTGTGATTTAATGAGACTGTGATTCGTTTATCCTGTCAAGCTTTAAATAAAACACCCTCAAAGCACTTCCTTCCTTTTTTGAATTATGTGTTTTTGCAAGTACGGTATCAAAAGCTGTCCCTTAAAAATAGTGGGGGAAAACCAAATACAGTTATATATGCTGGCTGGATTTTTCTTCTTATGTTTTATTAGACATTGAGTAAACTATCCATTTCTCATATCTCTCTATCATGTTTCAGACTGTAAGAAATTGATGCCATCATGTATGGTTACACATGATATCAGTATATAGGCATAGGCTGCTCCTAAACTGTGTTTTTTCAGAGGAAGGGATGAAAACCTTCTGTGGGCAGGGAAGGATCCGTCCCACTGAAAGCTAGGCTGTGCTAAAGATAGGCGGTAACTCCTGCTTCTGCTTCTAGGTCTTCAGGCACCAGCCATGCCCATACTTTCAGAAATCTCTGTGTGGGCCATAAAGTGATGTTCACAGGGTGGAAGAGGGGGAAAATACAAGCAGCTGTTTTGGATCCTGATCTGTTGCAGAGCTCAGCCCAAGGGTACCCTGGTGGTGGGAGAGGAGCGAGGGCCACGCTCCACATGAGGACACTGGGGTCCCCAAGAACAGGGGTGGTGGGAAGCAATGCGTGGTCCTGGGGAGTTGCTGCCTGAATAGAAGGGGCAAGACCCAGCACAGGTCCCCAGCACAGGTCCTGTTGCTCACTCGGATTTCCCATCTGTTGTAGGAGCATGCTGGCCATCAGTTGCTTGGGAGAAACAGAGTAGGATATCCCACGCTAGAGCCTGCCTTCAGCAGGAGCAGAGCTGGTCTGGTGCTTCTCTGGAGGGTAAGGCTTGATGGTTCTTGTGGGAGGAAGATTTTGCTTCCAGTTCTCACCCATTGGTGCTGAGGTACCCCAGCCTTCCTGCCCGTTGTGCTGCTCTGCAGCTGGGCTGGTTGGCTTCCTTCCTGCCCACCCTATCCTCTCCCTCTCCCTTCTTCTTCCTTCCTTTCTTCAGTGTACTCACTTTTGTCTCATTGACCTTCCTTCCCTTGGCCATGAAATAAGTACCTCAACAAGGTGCGTATGAATGAATGGAAGATGTGCAAACAAGTGGTGGCCATCAATCTGATGGCCTAGTTTCTACATCTGTCTTTTATCTCCAGCCAGCTTGTCTTTTCAGCATGCATGCCTCCTGCAAATGCACGGCATTAGGCTTCTCAGGACCCTGATGCTGACCAGCTCCTCTGGGAACAACCATAGTTCTGATACAGCTTGCTGTTTGTGAGGAGGAGCAGAGATGCAGAAATGTGGCAAAGAGAAAAGCACGGGTGGCTTTGTGGCCTGATCCTGTGGTGGAGCGAGGCACTGCTGACATTTGGTGCAACATAAAGCAGCCTGGAGCCTTTGCATCTTGCTGTGAACAGGACCAGGGCACTGCGAAGGTCTGATAAGAGCAAATGGCAAAAATAGGGCTTAGAAGTAGGTAAGGCTGAGTATGCACAGCACATGGATACGTGAGGGGCTCCTGGAAAGACAGTCGGAGCTGACGCAAGGTGTATTACAAGAATTGCTTATTTGCAGTAAAACTGTGTGATATTTCTACTGCTTTGTAGTTTTTGAGGAGCCAGGAGGTGATTCACAGCAATGTTGTTCTGAATGTCATATGCAGGCAAGTGTAGTGCATTTCTGTATAAACCCATAGTTATGATGCCAAGACTGTGCTCGGCTTATAACCAGTCTGTAAAAGACAAAGAGATGGTGTTTTCTTCTCTGACTTGGAAGTTGGGAGGAAATTCTGTCTGGAGTGTTGAATCTCAGTGTATATTGGAGAGTGAGAAAAGGTGCAGCAGGGTGGATAGCTGGCGGTTAACCTGTGAGGTGCAGTCACTCACTGCAAAGCCAGGTTTTCCCTGGCTCTTGATGCTGTGATGCTCATTGGCAGTGGCAAAGCCAGCGTGTGAGGCTAAGAGCTAGCATGGTTGTTATTTTGACTTCCCTCCTGTCGTCCCACATTCAGGTAACCTGTATGTGGTCTCTGGGCTGTGCAGGCGGTGCTGTGGGCTGTAGGAAAGTGATAGCTGGCTTCCGTGCCAGGCGGCTTGAACTTGATGATGGTGTGTGGAGAGTGGGTATCAGATGCACAGAAGATGGCTTTGACCTCCCACTAAAACCTGGAGATTTATGCTTCTAAGCCCTATGCTCCTACAGAATAATCTAGGGCACGTTTCTTGGCAGAAGCCCCACCGAGCATTTCTCCAGCTGCTGGGTTGCCGGCTCAAGTGAATTTTACTGCAAGTCTCACTATATTTGGTAATTTTCTTTCAGCCCAAGCTACTGGAAATGGGTCATTAGTGAAAAATAAAGCAAAATAAAAGCTCCCCCTTCCCCTTTAACTTGAAATCCTGGGTTTTATCAGAGAACCTGAAAACAGGCATGCTGCCTGCCTTCATCCATCCCCAGGAGCAAGCAAGAACCTGAGACTCTGCTTTCCAAATGCAAGCCAAGTGTCCCAAGTGGGGGCATTAAACAAGTGACTCGAGTCAGCAGTGCTATGATTTGTGTGCCTCCCAAGGAATCTCCCCTAAGAGGAAGATAAATAGATATTCTAAAAAACATCTAAGCTATGTTGAAAAGAAAAAAACCCTACTTCGAAGTTGTTTTGATGTTTGTTCTTCGTTTCAGAAGACGTTTTCTTAAGTTGCCACAAGTAATACAGACTGCAGCTTGACTCCTCTGAAAATCACATTGAAGGAAATAGCCAGATTTATTGGGACTAACAAGAAAGTTGTCCAAAAGAGATTCATTAATTAGGAGGCCTCATCACAGCCAATAAGACAAGTGCCTGGGCCATCAAGTGACTAATATGCATCTTTTGGCAGTCACCACTCCCCACAGGCTTGCCTGTCTGTTGCTGTGGACTGTACGGCTTGCACCACAGAAATGATGTGATAATGCTAAAACCAATTTGGCATTTCCCACATGAGAGGATGAGCGTGCTTCCCCACCCTGGAAATGCAGCCTCCAGCTGTCTTGCCCTGTGCCAGAGGTTTCTTAATACCCTGGAATTAGCTGACTAAGAGATGAAGCAGACTAAAGGAGAATTTGCTATCAGTTCAGGCTGCCGAAGTTTTCCCTCAAATAAACCCCAGTCTGATTCTCAGCCCTCTGGGAACGGTTGCCTACAGCTAACATTTGCTACCCCAAATAACCCCGAGGTGACCTTCTTGCAGCAAAGCTGCAGCCAAGAAAAACCCTGTTTAACATAACAGTGCACAGCTTAGAACATCAACTTGAACCATTCTGACCCCTGAGCCACTGGGGCCCGTACAAATTAATTTAACAATAGATAGTGCTGAAAGAGAGGAATGTTTCAAAGGAATAATAATAATAATAAAAAAATCTCCCTCCACCATCTCTTTCATTTAAGAAATAGTCAGGAGGCCTACTTCAGAAAAATTAGAAGTGCTCCTTGTTGCCAAACAATGGGCCATATACAGGGAGTGGGGGATGCATTGGGATCACGCATCTTAGCGTGGCAGAATACAATTTCCCATAAGTGGGTGCTGCTTTTGGGAAATTGGCCTTTAATTTCCACTGGGGGGTTGACTTCATTTTGTGGGATACTTTGAAGATACCCTTGGGGTTTGCCTTTATTTTTCACAGCTGCTGCTAGTACTTGGATTAAGCATATACGTAAATCTTGCCTCTGTCCACTGCTCTGATTTGTGCCTTGCCTCACACGTTCCGTGGCTTCCACGCAAGCAACCTGACTGGGTGGGAAAAACATCCCTGTCCATATGGTAGTTGGGGCTTAAATCAGCTGGTGATTGAATGAGCCCCTCAGATAAGAGATAAGTAACAAAGTGACATCTTCAGCCTCTGGGGCTGATAGGTGCATTACTACTTCTGCTGAATGAGGAACTGGCTTGGGCTAACTCTTGAGGTTTTTCTCTCTGTGCAGGCTTGTTCCTCTGGTCTTCCTTAGCATGAGCTTTGACTTCAGCATCACCATTGTTTGTAAGCAGGGAGGATTATTAAGGCAGGGGTGGTGAATTGGAGACATGAAGCAATGTGAATGATAATTTAAAAATTTCTGTAATCTGCTCTGATGGCTTGAAAGCTCTATGATGAGCACAGATGAGGGAGATGGAAGCTTATTCCTGAAGGATCCAATGGACTTCAGTAACTGCTTTGTGAAACCACCTGGTTCTGTTCATTCAGCCCTGTTGATTGTCATTTCTTGTTTCCTACTCAAATGTTTCAGCTGTGCAGCCATCGTGAGCATGCCCAAGCACACCCCGCAGGTGGTGCCAGGGGAGATTCTGCAGAGAGGGGTTTGCGGCCGGGCATCGGGGAGCACGAGGAGGGGCTGTCCTCTCTTCCCAGACCTTGCCAAAGGCAGTGTGAGGTGTGAGAAGCTGCAGGGGCTGAGGGGAGCTGACTCGCTGTTCCGTGTGGAGGGAGATAAGATAAACTGATGTTTCTTTGGACTTTGGAAGCTTTCTGAAGCTTTCTGCTCACAGCCTTCAAGATCCTGTGGGGTTGCAGGGGTCCTCTTGCAACTAATACAGTAATGACCTTGAATTTGCTTCCAGCTCAGCTGTGCTGCTGGAGGACAAGGCTTTTCTTGTGAGGGGGAAAAAAAAAAAAAAAATTAAAGCAGCAGAGAGATTTGCCTGCATAGTTCTGGTCTTCAGGGGATTTGAGTATCCTTTTTGAGGCCCCAGTTGCAACAAGGGATGCAAGGGATTGTAGATAAGCTTTTGCAGTAGCTAATAGGTAAAGTTTTCTTTTTTTTTTTTTTTTCCCCCACCAGTGTCTCTCCTTTTACTTGCGGCATTGACAAAGATACTGGTGTATGCTGAAATTGTCTTTTATGTAGATAATTTTTTACTGCGTAATAAATGTAATCCTGTAATCCTGTGCATGCTCACATGTACATGCTGACGAATACAAGCGTGCCTTGTGGCTGTCTGTTAGGGGAAAAAATAATTTGCCTCGATTTAAAAATAATTAATAATGCAACTAATTCCTTTCTCACATTGTAACCTGAATATCAAATTGTGGAGTCCAGACTAATTCTTCATGCTGAGGCAGTCTGCTGCACCAAGCACATGTTGTCACAAGTGATTAGAAACTTACATATTTTCACAACTGAGTTGAGATTAAACCCTTTCTTTTTCATACCAATTTCTGGTGATAAGATTAAACAAAACTTGGAAGACCTGAGGAAAACATGAGATTTTGTTATGGGTTACATTTAAGTTATGGTTAGACTTGTTGCATGAGTCACTGGAAAATATTAGTGTATTCCTTTGGAGCTTCTACTTCCTGCAAGCTTGTCTCTTGAAAAGACTCTGCAAGATGCTTCCTTTGCAGATCCTGTAAGAAATGTATATTCAGCAGGAGGATCATCTGACTGAGCAAAGACCAACTTACACAGTGGTTTGGAAGCCACGTGTTGAAGAGTGCTGGGGAAACACAGCAGGAAAAATGATAAAAAGGGATGCAAGCAGTTCAGACAGGCGAAGAATGCCGCTTTAAAAATGCAAAACATCTGAACACTGATGAGCGGTCAGGTTGCAATAACTTTAGGGCAGACTGAAGTTGCAGTACAGCTATATACTGTAAGCGGACTCCCACAGGACATAGCCTGTTATGATTTAAAATTGGAAGGGGGGTGGGGGGGATTTGTCGAGGTACTGCAGGGAATTATCTTGCAGCAGCAGAGTGCAACTAGGAAATGGGTCACTTGGAGTAATAGCTTTTTCTTTCCATGTGGTCTGTGTGAGACAAGCCAAATGTGTACGGAGCACAGGGTTATTCTACTCGTGTTTTTTTTTGTTTGTTTGTTTGTTTTTGTGTGTGTGTGTGTTTTCCAGTATATTAGAATGAAATTCAGACATCTGAGTGTGACGCTGAATCCTCTCTCTGGACGAAGCTTTGAGTTCCAAAGATAGCTTGCCTTTTTTTTT
>VXAV01009155.1:135779-148832 GCA_013399715.1 Alectura lathami | reverse complement strand
GGGTGCAGCCCAGGTGTGGAATTTGGGGCCCTTTTGCTCTTGTGTGTAGCCATTCCCTCATAAAAGCCCAGGACATGGAAAGCTTATGCCATTCACTGCGGAAGAACTTTTGATTTAACTGGAAGTTATTCTCTGATGCTGCGTAAAGGGAGGAGATGCTGCTTTGTAAGGCCTACAGTGAAGTTTCAGATCTCCTCCTACAAGTGCGTGGGGTTGCAAGACTCACAAAAGACCTTTTCTAAGTGTCATACAGCCCATGGGCAGGTACTTTTGACTGAGCAGAGAATTCAGCCCAGAACTGTCAGGGCTGACTGACTGCCATCAGAAATGTAGGTCCTGGTGGTCACTGCAGCTCCTCAGGAAGTGCTGGTGTGCTGGAGATGTCATGCCAGTGTTTTCCTCTAGAAATGGAAGCTCCAGCATCCGTTTGTATTGTTCCTTCCTGTGGGGAAGGAACTCCTCAGTGCATGATTAGGGAGCGGGGAAAAACACCCCATGCACAAGTTCAGGGTTTGGGGCCATGTGCTGTACATCCTTGCTTGATGAAGGAATTGTAGGCAAAAGCTTTTTACTATTTATCCTCTCAGAAGAAAGTCAGGAGGATGAAAGGAGTGGCACAGGGCCTTTCTCTTCATAGGCCTTTAGCTCCCTCTTCTGTGTTCCTATTAGAAACGCAGGCAGAAATTTCTTTTGTGTCCCCAGCCCCACATTTGTTTTTTAATGAAACTAAGTATGTGCAAGTACAATAAATACTCCCGTAATGATCACGCTACTTAATGGCAGCTTCAATTATTTTGACATCATCTGAAAGTAACAGAGATCTGGTGATTCAACCCCAAACCTTTTGAAACTTTGAAATAATTATCTTCAAATTTTAAGATTTAAATCACTTAACTTAAAAGCAATCAGGGTTTGGCTGCATCCTGATCAAATATTTTCTGGTGAAGAAAATGCTTTTACTCTTGATATGGAAAAAACAGTGAATAATTTTGGAAATGTGGTGCACTCAACTCTCTCAATTAGGTTGTGAACCATACAATTCCCATTTCCTAACCCAATTCCCAGCTCTCACTCAAAAGTTTGTCAAAAAGTTGTCCAAATTTATTTATATTTTAAATTCATAAGCAGATTTCAGATGTGAGGGACCTTTTGTTTTTCTTGTCCTTGTTCAGAAACGTGGAGCACCTGCTGCTTCTATTGTCACCATGTCTAGCTTCTCCACAATCAAGATAGTTAGGTTTAGGGAGGTGAAGGTTAGATGTTGGGGTCAGATATATGGCTCCTGCATAGGAAAGTGGAAGAAGCATCCATTCCTTTTTAGCTCCTAAGAAGCTGGGCTTAGTGGACATTTGGCAAAATCTCTCATTTCAGACCCAACATGTTCAAGCAAGCAAGTATGGCAGCTGCTGGACTGCTGACTTGATGTCATCCAGTATCTTCTTGTCTGGATACAGGAAGAGTGGAGTAAAGGTGTGAAAGGACAGAAGATGGGAACTGGACAGGATCAGACCTGAACTCCCTAGAAGCATGTTAGTTATCTTTGTAGACTTCTGCCTACTCCATTTTTGGGCTACAGACAACCACATCTGAAGTGACTAGAGATAAACAACAGCTTAATGCACAGATTGTTTGTACAGTTACATGTCCATTTGGACCTGAATCATATTCTCTGCTTCAGTTGGTAGAAGGGGTAAAAATAACCCAGATAGGGGGAATATTGTCATGGGCAGTGTGTTTCTGGACAATGGGCATCATTTCTTATCCTCCCTCACTCCTTTTAGGCTTTGATATCCCTTTAAAAGAGGCTCTGTATGTGTGATTATCTTTTATCCACCAGAAGGCTGCACATACCTGCCCTTGGCCCATACTTGATGTATAGGTGATTTCTGCTCTGCATGATTCTGCGGTCAACAGCTTGTGGGGAGACTTTCACAGTTCAGCTCTGTTAGACCTTTGCTACCAAGGGATTCTTAGGTTTCTGTGTGTGAGCAGGCTTGTGGATTGACTTCCCTAGTTAGGCTCTTTAAGACCTGTACTGACCCTGAGAATAAGCAGATTTGATTAATAGGTTTGGGGTGGCCTGAGATTTTTCAGGTATTATAAAATACTGTGAAACATAAGCTTATAGCTGAGCATAGTTATTCATATGAATATGCAATTAGATATCCTTGTAATTAACATACTTCTGCTTTAGAGTACTAAGAACCTTTCCACGTGAATTTTACCAATAAGGAGAATTTTAAGTACTGAAAACTGAATTTATAAATTATGATTTTTTTTTTCTTTTGCAGTGAATGTTAGTAATGATAATAACATACGGTGGATACAAGAGGATTTTTGTTTGCTCATAGTAGAATGTTTATCCTTCTTAGAACATCAAGATCAGGAGAAATATGCAGGTTTTACATTAGTTCAGATAAATTGCTTTATTTTAGTGTTCTGTCTTACTAAGAAAAATATAAATGGCCCCCTTATTTATGCTCGCAGATTCTCATGATGCTGTTCTAAGATTTAATTCTGCTCCAACACGTGGCTATGAAAAAGATGTTGGGAATAAAACAACCATGCGAATCATTAACTCCCAGGTAAGGTTTTCCATTTGTGAATTCGAGTCAATGTCACTTTGGTACAATATGACATTAATTTAATAACTTCTGAGAAATTGTTGGGTAGTCTAGGGAACAGCTAGTGATTTGACAGTCATGATATAGAACACGTAAAGGATCTCCCTTACAGGGATGTTTACACGTGCTGTCAGGGTAGAGTGATTGCAGTAGTTACTTGATACCCTTGTTTCAAAAAAATGGTTTGTTGAGTTTCTCATGTGCCCTGAATCTGTAAAGGCTCTGCAGGGTGCCAGAGTTGTCAGTACAGAAGACTTTTGCCACCTCCAGGATCTTTATAAAGCCTGGGCTGTGAGATCCCAAAGCTCTTTTCCTGTATTTTCTAGTTCCCCAATTATTTCCTCATTAAAAGGTGAAAGGAATGGGAACTGAATTGTCATAATATATAACTTCTAGGCAAGTCATCATTCTTTAAAAAAATAAACAACGATAATTCTTTAAAAATTTGGAGTGAGCTGGTAGAAAGCTTTTATATCCACTGGATATTACGCCTGAAATTAGTTTGTTCTTCTGAATGGAAACAGAAAATAACATTTTCAGCATATGGGTGTCAACAAATGAAGTGTGCATTGAGCTATAGTGACACCTCATGGTTGTGAGTATTTTCTTAATTTTGGAAAAAAAACCTATTGCCAGAACTCTGATCTTGGGCAAGCTAAGCCTCTTTCCTCTTGAGGAAATGCAGCCAAACTGTAACTGCAGAATTACTGTGAAATTTTATGAAATTTTATGAAATTTTATGAAATCCTTGTCATCGAGGTATCATGCTGACATGGGGAGTTTAATTAGTCAATGCCAATAGTATGGTTGGGCATATTACATGTTGTATACACAGATGCTTGCTGAAGAGAGGGAAATATGTCAGAGAATTGATCTTATTTTAACTTTTTTTTTTCTTTTTTGTTTTGTGTTCTTCATTTTGCTTTTGTTTACTTTTTTGCCAAAACATCCTGGAGCAAGGAGGAGGGTTTAGAAACCTTATTTAGTTGACTAGTCTCACTAAACTCCCTATAGGGAAAGAGAAAATTGTCTCTAGAGAGTGGTTTGAGCTTATTGGCTCCTGAGTGACTTCAGAGAGACTGTTTTTGTCTCAGAAATATGGCATCAGAAAAATGTTTTCTGCTGCCTGGGATTGTCCCTGGCCCCCAAGCTGCTGTGGTGCACTCCTGTTGTAGTGGTAATGAAGGTTCACCTGGTCTTTTCTGCTGCGCTGTATATCACTTGCTCTCCACAAGGCCTCTCAAGAAGACACAGGGTGTAACTAAAATTCAGGCTAGGTCAGCTCACACAGCATCCTCACAAACATATTTATTCCCACTACCTCTCTGCTTCTTCCTTCAAAGAGTTTAGAAGCCATCTGGGATGCTCTAGCCTCCTGCAGAGAGACTGGCCTTCCCCTGCCCCCAGGAGAGAAATCTGCACAGGCCACTTAATAAAAATGAAGATGCATAGTCCCTGCTGGTTTTCTGACCATCCTTCTCTCCTTACTGTAGGAAAATCCTGCATCCAGTCGATTAAAAAGGCTGCTGTGGCCCTCTCCTTCCCTCCAAGGCAGCCACAAGGCACATTGTTATTCTAGAGGAAACTCATCTCATACATATGAATGCAAGCTCACTAAGAGTGAAATTTGTGTGGACAACACCTCTGAAGGACTCTTGCTTGCTGAAAGGCTAGTGAGAGCTCCTTTGTGTGGTAACTGTAGAATTGAGCTTTTAAAAGCTTGGCCTTTTGGTCTGTTTACTCTGTACTCTCAAGAAAGAAGTTTACCTTCTCAGGCAAAAACTGCTCTGAGAAATGGAGTTAGGGATGCTGATGGCAGCAAGACTAATTCTGTTCTTATTGTAGAAGGTTGATGGAAAGTCATTAAGCTCAAAGTTTATGCGAGAAAGAATATTACTATGGCAACAATATTATTTTTTCTGAAGAAAAATATGCATAATCAAATATGGCTCATTGGATCCTAAAGGGAAATGAAAATTAGTATGAATTTATTTGTGTGGAATGTTGATTAGTTTAAAAGCTGGAGCCAAATTCATGCTGTTTCCACCAGTGCTCAAATCATTAAGTTCAGTCCTTCCTGAGATTGGATGCACCAGGGATCAGAGAGATCTGGCTAGGCATGGGAAATCTGGGAAAGAAGCCAGCAGGAGTGGAAGGGAAGCTTCCATTGGGGTGGGAGGATCAAGTAGAGTACCAGCAGACGTGGGAGGGAGTTACAAGAGAGCAGTAGATCAGAGCAGTATCACATTTACTTCAAAAATAGCGCAATCACATGCCTGTTCCTGGAATTCTTTTTCTAGTTATACAAGGTTTTGCTGTTATGGTCTTAATTTGCCTTTTTGGAGGTACTTCACATGAGACTGTGCTGCTGTTGAAATGAGAAGACAACCAATGGAGGAATAAAAGAAAAATACAAAGATGAGAGTATCCTTGGGGGCTGCAGCCCTTCAGAGAAATCTGCTCTGTATCCAAAGAGAGAATCCTACAGGCAGTGTGAAATACCGTAGCTTTCATTGTAACGTTCCAGAACATGCAGTAGTGTTGGTATACAATTATGCAGTTTCTCAAGTGGTCTCATCACATCACAGATGGAGAGCAATTCAGCATACTGCTACTTGAAACTGTCATGAGTGCTGTTTACTGCTAGGCTCTTTCTATGTATATAAAAGCTCTTTTATATAAAACATATAAAAATAGATTTGTTTTGAAAAAAAAAAAAAAGGTTGCTTAAAATCAACCAGAATTAAAGTAGAATAAAGAGCGGAGTGGGGAGCACTGTTCATTTCAGAGAAGGCTTTTGCCATTTTTCTGGGTCCTATTTGCTTTTAACTCTGTACATTTTTTTTGCATGTGTGTTTGCAGATTCTCACCAACCCAAACCATCACTTTGTTGACAGCTCCTTGTACAAAGATGTTATCTTAGTAGCCTGGGATCCTGCCCCCTACTCTGCAAATCTGAACGTGGTAAGATGTCTGCTTGGTCCTTTCTTCCCAACCAGTCTGAAAATACTGGACGGAACTGGTGTCTTTAGTACTTCAGTGTTCTAGTTCTCACTTAACCACAGTGAACATCAAAGTCTTTATCTGAGGAGCAGGGAACACTATGCATGTATTGGACAAAATTTATTTGTTAGTTAAAAGCTTTTTTTTGTAGCCTGCACTTTTACTGGAGTGGGTTGCTCTGAGATGCTAAGATAGATGGGTGATGGAGATTCTTTTTTTCCTAAAATGCTGCTATTTTCATGTAGCAGTGAATTTGCTGTGCATTTGGGAAGGAGGGATGTTGCTTGATCTCAGAATGATGCTTCAAGAAGGGTGACGAATTGCATCCCTCTTTTCCCAACTTCCCAGACAAAATACAACACCCCGATGGCAGTCTCTCTTGGCACCTTCCCTGTGTCCCAGGCCTCCTCCCTACCAGTTTCCCTTTGCATCCACTCCCCCGCAGCCATCTGTGTCTCTGGCTGAGAGCAGCTGACATCCATCTGGCTGTCACTCGGGGAGTCTTTGTCTCTGTGGGTGCTGCAGCTCCAGTGGACCAGCTGATCGGATGGTTCTTGGCAGGGGGAGCTGGGAGCTGAGCAGGCTGAAAGTAGGAAGTAAACCTTCGTAAGCTCAACTTGTGTAGCAACAGATGCCAGGAGCTGCTTGCTTCCTACGCAGGCTGCAGCAAGGCTGCTTCGTGTGCTGCTGCCACCAACAGGGACAAGGGATACTTCCAGAACAAGGTTCACCCCCATGAGTCTTGTGTCAAGGCTTTTTGATCCCCTTGTTTAATGTGGATCTGAGTGGGAGTCAGGGTTGGCTTATCCCACTGCCCTGAGTTGCTTATTGGGACTGTCCGTATGAAGAAAGGAGGAAGAATGGCCCAGACTGAGGCTTTCTAGGGCAAATGTCCCACCAGCACAAGCTGCTTTTATAGAATCGTAGGTTTGGGTTGGAAGGGACCTCAAAGCCCACCCAATGGGCTGGCTGCCACCCACTGGATCAGACTGCCCAGGGCCCATCCAGCCTGGCCTTGAACGCCTCCAGGGATGGGGCACCCACAGCTGCTCTGGGCAGCCTGTGCCAGGGCCTCGCTGCTCTCTGAGTAAAGGATTTCCTCCTGACGTCTAATCTAAATCTCCCCTCTTTTAGTTTAAAAGCATTCCCCCTTGTCCTATATCACTATCTGTCCATGTAAAAAGTCAGTCTCCCTCCTGTTCGTAAGCCCTCTTTTAAGTACTGGAAGGCTGCAATGGGTCTCCCCAGAGCCTTCTCTTCTCCGGGCTGAACAAGCCCAGCTCCCTCGGCCTTTTTTCATAGGAGAAGGGCTCCAGCCCTACTTTGCTACATTTGCCTCTGTTCTGATGATGCTGAATCAAGATTGTTCATGTTGTTTTTCATGTAGTGTTCAAAATACATTGGGTAACATAAGATTTTTAAAGTTTTTGCTTTTTTCCTCACAGTGGTATAAGAAGCCAGACTACAATCTGTTCACTCCCTATGTACAACATCGCAGGAAGAATCCAAACCAGCCTTTTTACATTCTCCATCCAAAGTTTATATGGCAGCTCTGGGACATCATTCAGGAGAACACTAAAGAGAAGATACAGCCCAACCCTCCTTCTTCAGGTTTTATTGGTAGGTGTATCAAGGATGGGCTCAGTAGACAAAACCAAAAAATAACTGTAAATGTGCATGTTGCATGAGGATCATATCCTCACGCATGTATTTTTTTTTCTTACTCCAAACGGAAACAGTGACTAGCTAAAATTCACGCTAGGAGAAGTATGAAATATTTGGGTGAATTTAATGTTCTGCTTTCTTGCTCTTCACATCTGTAGTATGTATATCATACTTCTAAAATACAAATTTCTCACAGATGTATGTATTATTGCATGTTAATTTCTCTATTGATAACCAACTCAATTCTGAAGTTCTTTGTTGGGGTCATAGAGCAGAGATCACCAGACCATTAGTGAAAGCATACAGAAAGGTCATACAGTGAGTATGGAGTCACTGATGCAGTTTGACAGACCAGATGGCAGCATCCCACAGGCCAAAAAATGGGATTTCCATGCCCTGTCACAGCTTCCAGTGCCTAGTCTAAAAGTGGCTGATGCATCCCCTTTCTTCTTACACTCAAAGGGATAGGCTTTCACAATACTTTTTTTTTTTTTACCCTTCCTCAGTATTTCTTGGGGGATAATTTAGCACTGAGGCCACAGTTAATGGAGCATAACATCATATATCAGAGCACTGTCTGGCACATAACAGGTCCTTACTGTGAATGTCAAAAGGATGCAAGTACTCAGAGCAGAAAACGGAGTCAAGATCTTCCTTACTTATGCATCAAAGGCACGCAGTAGAAGGGAAATAGAACTCCAGATACGATCTGCCACTTTGGAAACTCATTCTTTCCTCCTAGACATTGTGATACTGATCTGTGTGTTTGGTGCAGTCAGAAGATGCTTTTATCATTATTTTTACCTGAGTCAGAAAGCAATGATACCTGAGATTGCATCAGCCATGGTAAAACCAGTTCTAAGCACTCATCTTGGGCTTTGTATGCAGCAGTGGCATCCTGTGAGTTTGTGGAGCTCACCAAGTGCCTCAGCACTCTCCCTAAGAGAGGTGTCTGGGAGATGTCCATTGATGACCTCAGCAGGTTGTGCTTATGTGGAGTACGAGTGGAAGGATGAGGCCTATGTTGGGGGAGGATGGCTTGGCAGTTGATTACTTCTTGAACTGAGATTTTGGGAGCCTATGTGTAAAAATTCAGAAGGAGAAGTCTGCTTATGTGCAGTGATCTCACCAGCAGCATTCACATTTTGCAAAAGCAATTCTTGGAGTAATGAAGTTGTTGATAAAAATAGGATAACAGCTGCTGATCATAAGAATAGTGAAGAGGATCATTGTGCTGTCAATCTGTACTTTCCACCACATACACAAAACACTTCAAAAGCTTTCTTTGAAGAAACATGATTTCATTTCACTGTAAGAATAGAATAGTGATCTTCAACCCCAAATCTAAATGTTCCTGACAAAAATATAGCCCAAGCAGAGAATGCTTGGAAAATATTAAGCATTGAAGAAGCAAAAACATTGGAAACAAAAGCTGTACAGATGCATGTACTGTGTGTGTACAGATGCAGATTTGGCTATTCATCTATTTTATTTATAATATATAAATACCTACTATTAATAATATATAAATGCAGCATTATTTATTTTGTTCTTTTCCAAAGAAAATGCTTAGACATTTTGATAATACTATTATTAGCTTCAACAAAATAAGGCAGTAAGACAAGCGTGCTGGAAGTCATATCCACCTCATTTGATAACTACCTGCTATTTTGATTGATGCATTTTAACTACTTTATTAGGGAGAGGCTTCCTTTTTTAGTAACCTTATTAAGTGGATGCCAATGCATTGTACATGTAATATGATAAAAACTGGGAGACAGCATAGAAACAGTAGCCATGTCTTCTAAAAGGGCAAGATAAAGCACAAAACAAAGAATGCAGCTTGGCAGAAATCTGAAAGTCGTGTTGGTCTTCAGATCAGGTATCTCAACAACTCATGCAGCAAATATTCAGTTGGAACTGAAGCTGGCAGACACAACTGAGTGCACCTGTATGAAAGACATATTCTGAATATCAAGTTTCTGCCTGTTTATTATAAAATCTACAAAATTACTTCCTATAACATTAAAGGATGGGTAAGTAATGGCCATCATAAAATGAGTGTCTTAACTTCAACAAGATATGGAAAAATATTTGTAAAATGGCCATTCTGCTAACATCATTGTGTTCTGTGGTCAAAAAAGCTATATGAAGAAAAGTAGACTGTTGTGAGTAGTGCATGAATTTTCACAGTCAGAGGGACCTATGTCCTTGAATCTAAGCCACTTATAGCGTGGACCGTAGTAATTCTATTCAGTTTATTGAAATAACTTATTGTAAGTCTGCATGTGATGCTCTGCAGTTAGAGTGATTGCGGGTTCTGCACAGGGATGTGGTTTGTTACCTGTATTCACCCTGGTGGAAAGTCAGGCAGCACATAGCCCTCTGTGAACAGCAAACCGCTGTTGCTGGCAGTAACATGGAAAAATAAAAATTAAAATATATATTAAAACAAAACAAAAAAAACACCTCAGCGTATTTCCTTTTAGGAGTGTCAGGAATATTTTAGGAAGGGGCATAGGTTATATTTTCAACAGTTATGTTTTTCACGTGAAATTTGTATCCATTTCTGCTGCTTAGCATTATTTACAAGAAACAGTCTCCCCAAAGGGAGGATTTTTGGTGGAATGTGTTCTCATGGTGTTTTTCTGCAGCACTGAGTCACCATCCTTCAGCAGTGATTGATGTCATCAGCATCTTTTACCATTGTTAATAGTTGTGTTAAGGTATTTAAGTCGCAATATTATTAAGCCTTTTGGAAGAGGGGCCAGTGGTTCATGTATGGGGAAGAGGGAGCCTTGTACACGCTGTGACTTCAGGGGAATGAGAGAGTAGGAAGAGTCAGGACCTTTTCCCTGGTATCTCCATTGCATTGAAACTGAGGAGGACAAGTTTTGCTCTTCCTTTGAGCTATGGGATGCACTATTTCAGCATAACCCTCCTTGAGCCAGAGACTCCTCAAAACCCCACCTCCATTAGCTCAGTGGCAGCACACTGCTGAGAGGCAACAGCACTGCAATAGCCTGAGGCTGAGGTAAGGGAAGCACAGCGCATGTTCCAGCAGTAGAGAGCAGAGGAGAGGTTGGGGAGGGACATACAGTGCGGAGCACAATTGGATGTGCCCTACAGTTTACATACATAATAAGGCACAAGTCCGGAATGCCTTGGTTGTATCATGTTTTATGTGCATTCACATACAGTTTTAAATCTTGCTGTAATTACATACGTCACTGCTTCCAGCCACTTCTGAAGTGCTAGTATATAGCACATACACTATGGAGGTTTCAAATCAGGTGAGATGAATACTACCCAACACATCAGCTTCATCCTGAAGCTGGTTTGTTAATTTTTTTTTGGCATCAAGCTCTAGCATGTGGATGTTCCTGTTTTCAGTTTTCTTCCAAGCAAGATGTCAGCTTGCAGCAACACATCCATCACTGATGCCATTCTGCATCTTGACATGCAGACCCATATCTGACAGCAGTCTTTTCCAGTAAATTTTTTATTAGTTTAACCCTGTTTTCTGTCCAGCTTAAGATAGGTGTAAGTTCAGGACATCGTTGAAAATAGGCTGAACTCATTTTCTGACAAATTGGAGCCAGTTTGTTGCGTGTTACGTTTAGAGGTATAGCATCTCTAGCACAGACAAGTCATCCTTTAGTCTGGTATTTTCTAGTGGAGCTGTCTCAAGGACTATGAATAATGACCAAGAACACAGAAAGACTGGTTGTTGGTTTTTTGTTTGTTTTGTTTTTCTGAGGGAAGGTTCCCCAGGGTTAAATAAATCTTTTATTTTAATCTGGGAGTCTTTATTGGCTTGTTTTCTGAAAGACTGTTGAGGACTTTCCCTAGCTTGTAATTTTGCCTTACATGGCATATTGTATCTTAGCTATGTCACTCCTCATTATAAATTATATGCTCTTTGTGTCCCTAATCTAATCCTTAGATGAGCTTTGAGAATCCTTTCTTGAATAATTTTGCATCATTTTTGCAGCTGCCACCTTCATGCTTTTAAACAAAGCTCTGCCTAATATTCTCATCATCTTGTGTTTGCCCTAGGCAATGTGTTGCCTTGGTGACTTTTTGCAATTAAAAAAAGGTTGTTCACATTTGTTTGAAAATTGGGTTTGTTCACTGAGTATTGATATGTTTACACCCAGTCCTGAACTTCGAACGGCTGCAGTTTTTTCAGATGTGATGAAGTGTAAGGGTCCAGCCACTAAATCTCAGATTTAGATTCCACTGGAAAATCCTAAACAGGTAGTTGAAAAAACATCACTGATATTAGGGGGAAGACTGTCCCATCTTTTGGCAGCTGCAGTAAACAGTACCTGTTCACTAGTAATAAAGGTATTTTGTAAAGACACAAAATCTGTCACTGTGAAATAAGAACTGTCTTCCTCCCCTCTTTCTGAAGATAGCCAAGTTCAATTTTTAATTGAGCCTGATGGTGTGTAAACCATCAGTCTCCATGTTTACCATTCTGTTGTAGGAGAGCTACTCCTATACTCTCCTTGGGAGCCTATTATCAGCAGCCTAGTTCCGACCTGCCATTTCATCATCTGAAGACCAAGACTAAAACTGCTTCCTTGAGTTTCTCAAGAGCAGCATTCTGTGCCTGCTGGCTGCGTTTGTATGTTAGCATTCTGAAAGTTACAGTGTTCTTTTGTTTTTAATAATGTCCACTGGTATTCTTTGCTCACCTACTCTTCTGAGGTAATTTTACTTGAAATTCACATTTATATACCCAGATTTTTTTCCAGCAGCTTTTGTCTTTTAAAAAGCTGGGTGAAATCTGAGTGTGGTATTCCATTACTGTTGTTATTTTTTTTAGCTCCCAAATCAGGACATGGTCTGCATAGGTTTCTACATTTTGTGTTGTCTGTGTAAGTGATACTCTTTGCTATGTGGTACAGCTTTTAGCCTAACAAATGAACCACTAAACTCAAAATGATAACTAAGCCCAGATTAATTTATTGTTGGGAGAAGGAAAGGCTTGTTTGAGGCTTTACAGTTGACGTTACAGATTCAAAACAGTTATGCATCATTAATAGTTGATAACATTATTTTAATCTTCATGTGCATGCATTGAGACAATAGTACAAGCAAGACTACCATTACTCTGCAACATTAGCAAACCATTGTATGACTAAAAGCTTGAATTTAAAATGGCTTCAGCTGCATTCTTCTGTTCAACGTGCTCTCTGATCTCCAGCTCTGCTTACAAAAAATACACTTGCATGAACAAGAAACAATCAGTCTTACTAAGAGTTGCCTTTATTAAGGTTGCTCAGCTGTTTGTCAGTATTTGGTTAAGGAACAAAATGGTGCTTACTCTATTTCAGCTCAGTTTTGTTCAAGTATTATGATGCAAATAAATAATACTTCCAATACATAAGCTTTAAAATCTTTACATTTAAATAAAAAAACACTCCAGAATTTGAGCATCTCCTACTTCCTTAAATAAAGATAGAAAAGAGCAAACTTTTCTCTTGAAGCACCCTGAATCACATTAAAAATCTTTAATATTCTGGCACATCACCCAAATTTTAATAATATATTTAAAGGTATATAATATTTCTGGTCAGTATTTTCCTGCCTATGCTTGTATTACAGACTACATTATTATGATTAATACACAGATTTTTGCATTCCATATTGTGATAAATGTCATTTTCTAGGTCTAGCATATAATGCGAGTATCTATACGTCAAAGATGACAAGTATTACACAAAAATTTGATAGGCTTAGGCACAGGGCC
>VXAV01009155.1:93012-122300 GCA_013399715.1 Alectura lathami | reverse complement strand
GTTGCTCTTGCTGCTTCCAGGTTTAGTGTAGTGCAATGTGATTTTTGAATGATAAACTAAGGTAGAGTTATGAAAATTAATTGACTTCTGCTTTGGCACAGCTTCCTTGTAAACACATGAATCCATGAATTAAACTTCGTAAAGTCTAATGTTAGCAGGGATAGGGGGATCACATTGCTACACTCTAAACAACCTCCCCTATGTGCTTCTACTTGTCTTTATGATAACTGAAATAAAGCCCATTTCCTCTGGTGACTTCTTCCTATGCATAGACAAATACAAATCAAATACCCTGTTGGTTACAGGATGCTGACAGGTAGGGGATAACTGCTGTAACCACAGCTCCTTATACGCTTATGAGAAGACTCCAGAAGCCCTGAGAGGCTCCAGAGGGCAGGCAATAGTCATCCTATTTGCCTTGATTTTATGGGAGTAGCCAGAGGGAAAAATTGCTACAAGTGCTGACTCCAGGCTGTCAGCTGCTGTTAATTGCCTTGCTCCAAGACAGTCATCTGGTTGTGACTGCTCTTCATGAGTAAAATGTCTTTCTGGCTCACCTTCCAGTCCTTGCCCTTTTCCACCATCAGTCCTGGAGTGCTGCTGCATGTGGTGTTCTGGCTACATCCTGCACCTTTGCCACCACGCGCAGCAGCCATTTCTCCTGTGGGTAAGTGTTGCTAGGGGAAAATGGAAGAGGTCTGGGGGTTGCTGGATTGTTTTCTATAAGGATGGAAGTCTTTTTTTTTTTTTTTTTTCTTTGTATTGTAAGCAGGACAGTAGGAGGGATTTTTGGTTTGTTATGGCAAGAAACATAAGTTGCCTTTTCTACAACCTAAAAACTCCTGTGGTCTACCCCTAGGCTCAGTATTGCTGCGTGTAAGGAGTATGAGCCAGGAGGCTCACAGGAAACATGTTCTGTGCACACAGAGGGCAGGTGCATAAACAGACAACCAGGAGGGAAAGGTGGGGAAAGTTCTGTTTAGGGCCTGTTTCTGAGACTGCTCTTTCAGAAGAGAGGATAGAAAGTTGAAGCTTCCTGCTGGATCAAGCAACGCTATTTTCCTCCCCCAGCAATATGCCTCTCTGGAGGTGTTGGGTCATTTTCCAGTAACTTTCAGTGCTTCTGTACAAATGGAATTATAAGCTATCTGATGGACCTAATTCAGACTTTACAAATGCATGGGGCTGAACGTAGGTATCAGGCCATTATGCAGTTTAATGAGCAGCTGGAGCATCCCAAGAACAGCAGAGATGAGAACAAATCAATAAACTGTCACCAGAATAATACTAACAAATTTGTTCCACAGTAAAAGAGCAGAGAAGGCAGACAAGAAAGAGCACATATCAATGTCTGACAAATATTACCTTATTTTCATGAATATAGCATACTGTTCTCATTTAAAAGTATTCTGAAGATAAGTCCTTGTTTTAGATGCACTCATATAGAGTGAATAATGTCAGAGACCAAAGCTGTAGGGATCATAAACTGGGGATAGTTATTTTGTTTGGGGAAACAAACTTCAAAAAACTTTCCTTTGCATATACTTCACTCTAACCAGCATAGCTGCTGAATTTCCAGGAGGCTGGCTGTGCACATGAAAGCACACTATTAACACCACCACTATGTCTTCATTGCACATTGCTTTCGATAGGGTTTATTACTGTGAATATAAAGATTGATTGTCATATTTATTTCACACTACCTCTTCACTGCCCTTAAATACATCTACTAAAACCCATGCGATATACAAAATGGCAACATATGTGAAGTCATTTCCTCCTATCCAAAAGGAACTTAAGGAAGAAGAATTTCTTAAAGCAGTGTGAGGACAAAGAACAGGCAAAGAACTTCAGTGAACAGCAACAAAATGGGCCGTGCCTCTATTTTCTCATTTCAATTAGTCAGAATTGTTTAGGGCTTTGCAGTGTGATTGATGGATCCTGACTGACAGAGGCAGCAGCAAGTTTGTCAGTCCCTACAGCAACATATTACTTTACGAGAAGAAATGAAGGGTCTGTTACTACTGTAATATGTGATGAGTGATCCCAGCTCATTTTGAAATAACTCTGATTTTGCTGAAAGTTCAAAACATAACTAAATGTATTGTGACTCTTGAAAAATGTGTTTGTTCAGTCATCGTCAATGTGCTGTTCTGTCTACCCCATTTCCTCTTGCATTTTCAGTTCTTTACACTTGGACTCTGGATCAGCCCACAAGGATCAATAAAGACTCCAGCTAGCTGTGATGGACTTAGGCTAATATGTTCCTGCCCCAGTTCTGCACGAATACTTGTAGAATTGTGACCTTATTGTGTTCTTGTTGCTCTTGGTTATGAGCACTCTATCCTTGGCTGTAATATGTGCATAATGCATGCTTGGAGAAAACAGTTCTTCCAGATGTATCTTACAGAGCTCCACTTAAACTGAAACCAAGAATATCACACAAGGAAATTCAAATCCCCTATTTTCATTAGGTTATTTTTGTAGCATCATACCATTGGCTCTCTTCCCTTGTGAGTTACTCAAGCTCCTTTTGCTTGAGGCTGTGTCACTGTCTAACATTCTGCTAATACACACACACAAAAGCCTTTAGCGGCTTGTGGGCATTTTATCTACCGAGAGTAAAGCCATTTACCTCTTAAATGTGGTCAGATGATTTTATCACAGCTTTCCTCTGCGCTACCTTTCATTCTGCCTCTGGCTAAAACACGGGTTTTCATGGCCCCGAGCTGCCAGAGTTCAAGGAGTATTTGGACACCGCTCTCAGGTATAGGGTTTGGATTTTGAGTGGTCCTGTGTGGAGCCAGAAGCTGGACTTGTTGGTCCTTGTGGGTCTCTTCCAACCTGGGATATTCTGTGATTCTACAATACAACAGAACACAACAACAGAACTGACTGGGATGAGAAATCAGAATTTCTATTGTGAGGGAAATTCTAATAATTCTCCAAATTCTTCCTAATCTGCGACAAAACCAGAAAAATGTATCCAAAAAATCCAGAAAAAAAAACCTTGCACTGTCTAAAGATCCAATTTCAGACAAAAACCTTCAGGGATTAGTTCAGATTCATTCTGCCTGTTTTCCTATAAACTGGATTACCATGCTAAGCCACATTTCACTGCATTTCCCCTAACTGAGACATCACTTTCCCACACAGGTGTGTGGGAGATGCAGCGCGGTAAAGGAGCTTGATCTGCTGGTGTAGAGAAAGTTTCTCATTGAAGACAGACCTCATAGAAACCAAGGTGATGAGGCTTAGGCACAGAAATATGCCTGAAATTGGATGTTTCACCTTATTTTTTTCCAGCTGAAAATAAAATTGGCTAAATAAAAAAGTTTAAAAAAAAATGTTAACAGCTTCAAATTTTGCAGGAACCACATTTTGCACAGAGCAGATGCTTTAATGGAAAATTGCTCAATAATTTACAAAATTGCCTGGTTTTTGTTTTATAACTTAATAGAAATCCCTTGAATTTGTATTTAGTCATAACTGAGAGAGAAGGCACTGAAAGTGAAAAGGAGGATATATGCATATGGGAACAGTGCCAGGGTTGGGGCTGAGGCCAGGGGCTACAGAAACCATAGGAAAAGACAACAGGGGAAGTCAAGGAGTAGTCCAGATCGCAGGCTCTTGTCCTGCTGGGAGACTTCAACCACCCTGACATCAATTGGAAAAGTAGCACGGTGGGCTGTAGGCAATCCAGGAGGCTCCTGAAATGCATCGGGGATAATTTCTTGACGCAAGTAATAGACAGCCCCACAGGGGGGATGCAGCACTAGACTTGTTGCTTACCAATGCAAGTGAAATGATTGGTGACATCAGGATTGGGGGCTGCCTGGGCTCTAGCAATCATGAAATGATAGAGTTCACACTCCTGAGGGATATGGGTCACATAAGGAGCAAAAACAGAATGCTAAATTTTAAGAAAGCCAACTTCCAACTCTTCAGGGACTTAGTTGACAAAACCCCCTGGGAAACTGCCCTGAAGGGCAAGGCAGCAGGCCAGAGCGGGCAGATCTTTAAGGAAGCTTTCTTTAGGGCACAAGAGCTCTCTATCTCCAGGTGTTGGAAGTCAGAAAAGGAAGGCAGGAGGCCAGCATGGCTGAACTGGGACCTGCTGACCAAACTGGAGAGCAAGAAGAAAATGTACAAGTGGTGGAGGCAGGGACAGTTGTCCTGGAAGGAGTACAGGGATGCTGCCAGGCTGTGTAGGGATGAGGTCAGGAAAGCCAAAGTTTGCAGATGACACCAAGCTGTGTGGTGCAGTCGACACGCCTGAGGGATGGGATGCCATGCAGAGGGACCTAGACAGGCTCAAGCGGTGGGCACAGGAGAACCTCATGAGGTTCAATAAAGGCAAGCATAAAGTCTTGCACCTGGGTTGTGGCAACCCCCACTATTGATACAAGCTGGGGGACAAAAGGATTGAGAGCAGCCCTCCCAAAAGGGACTTGGGAGTACTGGTGGATGGCAAGCTGAATATGAGCCAGCAGTGTGCCCTCGCAGCCCAGAAAGCCAACCGCATCCTGGGCTGCATCCAAAGAAGCATGGCCAGCAGGGTAAGGGAGGTGATCCTGCCCCTCTGCTCTGTGCTTGTGAGACCCCACCTGGAGTGCTGCATCCAGATGGGGAGTCCTCAGCACAGGAGGGACATGGAGCTGTTGGAGCGCATCCAGAGGAGGGCCACGAAAATGATCCGAGCGATCGAACACCTCCCCTGTGAGGACAGGCTGAGAGCTCGTACTGTTCAGCCTGGAGAAGAGAAGGCTCCGGGGAGACCTGATGGCAGCCTTTCAATATCTAAAGAGGGCCTACANGTCCCTTCCAACACCAGCAATTCAATGGTTCTGTGGTTCTGTGGTTCTATGATTCTATGATTTTTGGCTAACTTTGAATTCCACTTTGAGTGTTTTCCTGTTGGCCTCAAACCAGTGTACACTGAAGTCTTAAAACTGCCTGGATGAGTTGTAAAGCCCTGAGTAATATTCCCCTCAAAAGGATAAAATACTACATCTGAAGCAGGAAGTCATTCATAAAGTATTCAGTATACAATATTTTTACCTTATATAACAGACCCCTGTATATTTTTATACACCCATTTCTGAAAATCTGGTCATAATTTAGCCACAGTAAAAGGATTTAAGAAGCCACAGTAGAGCCATTGTTTTTGTTTTTGCTTCAGATTCAGAAGGTTACAATAATCAAGGGAGTTAAACACTGTAAATAAGATGACAGAAACAAGAAATATCTCCTAATGCACTGAAGTGTTGGTCCTCTTCTAATATTAATGAACGACTAAGAAGTTGTTTCCCAGATGAAATACAAAGTCCCAACTATGTTAACAAAAATGTTATAATTTTATTGTTATTATTACTTGAATTTTTCAAAATTTCACAAAACTAGAAGATTCATTCTAAAGGAGAATACTAGAGGAAGACTCATGAAGCCAATGTGTCATCTACTGGAGCGCAGCCTTTGCCACCGCAAGCCAACGCCACAAGGGCCCATTGCAAGCAAAGCAAGGGAATGCAGTTAATACAGTTGAGACCTTTGCAGGGCTGCTTTTGCTATGACTACGCATTAGTAATGGCAACTGGGCATATTCATGGTCACCAGCATTTACACAGCATCGAGGACACTGACTACTTTTGAGCATAATACTGTTTATATAGCAAACGATAGTATTAAAAATGCTTCTAACTGTGTTTATGTTTGACATCAAAAAAATGAAGATCCTTGATCACTAGCATAAACAAAAAGAACTGAACTGGTGTAGCCCAGCAATACGAAGACGGAAGGTCATCTGATTGCTGTGTCTGAGTATGAAGAGAAGACAACTGAGTATGAAGAGAGTAAGGGCTATTGAGTAAATCAGTAATAAAGGATTATAAACTGGCTACAGATAAATTTAGATTGGAAGCTAGCAGACCAGACATCAGAGGAATGAAGTTTGCAACAGCTTCTACTTCATGAGAAAAGGAATTTCAATTTGTTTTCTTTTGGACATTTTCAAATTAGGAAGAAATTCTTTCCTGTGAGGGTGGTGAGACACAGGAACAGGTTGCCCAGAGAGGCTGTGGCTGTCCCCTCCCTGGCAGTGTTTAAGGCCAGAGTTTCTGTAATCTACTGCTTTGCATTACAGATTCTATTTTCTTCAGCTGACCTAGGCCCGCATACAGCGTTGAACAGATAGGAGGCAGCAAATACATATTTGGGGCCCTACTTGTAAAATGTGGACATTAGAGAAAAGCAGAAGCATTAGAATTTGAAAACCTAAAATCGGAAGTTAAAGTAATGCTTGATCTTATCCAGCCCAAGGTGCAGGCTAAAATTTGGTCTGATTCCCGACCTGCAGCCGTGGCTGAGAGCACTGCAACAGAAGCTGCCATAATATTCGTTCAGGGCCAGCAATGCTGACAGGCGATGCTACATGAAGAACAGCACAAGTTCAGTCTACCTATAGGCTCTGCACACCTTTGCAGGAACTTATCTGTCCACACCAAACTTGGAAATCAGTTCAGAAAAAAGACACCAAGCTTCCAAGTGCTTACAAACAACATGTTGGGTGAAGTAATGGCAAGACAGAAACATCATGGTCATTAATATTTTATCCTTTTTTACCTCCATTTTTCTTAGCACTGACTGAGCTGTTCACCATCCAGACTCTCCCTTGAGGACAGACAAACATGTGAAGACAGCAAAGAACTATTGATTTGTTTGAGTTTCTGCTGGTGTATACTTGCAAGAGCAAACAGGATACTAAGGGATACCTTGCTTGTAAGAACCTTAATGCCTTTTATTTGGGTGTGAATATATCATGCCTCTGTAGCCATCTCTGGATATTGTAAACCCCATTTAGCTGTCAAAATACCCTTCAGGTTTAATTTTACAGCTGGAAGTGTGTGAAGATGGCTGATCTTAAATGTTGCCCCAAAACTCCCAGCACAACTACAAGCTGTTAATAATAGGCAAGTGCAAATAACTTGAATGCAGCAGTCCTCTCTGTACCACAGAAAAGCTGAGAGATGTAACCATACATATTATTTGAATCCTCAAACAGTTCATTGTTTTATTCCCTTTGTAAAGCGACAGTGATTTTAGAGGTCAAATCTTTTCCTATAGGCATTTCCTTGCTATCCCCCAAACGGTGCCAACGTTAATCTCCTTTCATACAATCAATGCAGTTAACTCCAATTTCCTTGACTATGAGCCTTTCTATTGACCAGTACCAAAGCTGTCAGAAGAGAGCTGAGGTAATTATCCCTCTTTCCCCAGCTAATTTCAAGGAAAATGCACTAGAGTGGAAGTGATCTATTAAGTTTAGATTTCAACTGTATTTTTGTTTTGAAATATGACTTGTCCAAAGGGATCACAATTTTTACCTGTTACAGCTTACCTGCATCATACCTTTATTCTAAATGACAATGATAACTTAAACCTCTGAAGAAATAGTTTAGCCAGGGTTTAGAGAATACATGGAAGAGACAGGAAAAGACCTAGTCAGTCATTTTCTATAACCCACCCTATCTCTTTCTGCACTACCTGTCACTTGAAATTTGAACTCAGCTTAAGTTTCTTTGGAGTTGCCTCTTTCTTCCTTCTTTCAGAAATGCCTTTTTTTTTTTGCTTTTGTTTTTTGTTTTGCTTTTGTAGAGTGGGTATGGACTACAAAAGGATCCCATTGTACCATTTAATAAGACACATACAGACAAACAAACAAAAAGTAACAGCAAAGAAAGGAATAAAAACCAGGTGAGGCACAAGACTAGCCAACCAATGCCCAGCCAGTCCCTGAGCAACAGCAGCCCCTCTGGCCAACTCCTCCTAGTTTTATTGCTGAGCATGACCATATGATATGGGACCTGCCTTTGGCCAGTTTGGGTCAGCTGTCCTGGCTTTGTCCAATCCCAGCTCCTTGTGAACTCCCAGCCCCCTCACTGGCAGGGCAGCAGGAGAAGCTGAAATGTCCTTAGCTCCATACGGCGCTGCTTAGCAACATCTAAACCATCCGTGTGCCATCAACAGTATTTTCATCCTAAATCCACAACACAGCACCATACCAGCTACTAGGAAAAAAGCCAACTCTGTCCCAGGCAAAACCAGGCACTGCCCTTCACTTTCTGTGTCTTCCCAAAAGGAAGATCTCTTAAGAAGATGTAATTTCCATTACTGCCTTCCCTGGTACTAACTAGTCCAACAAATGCGTGCTTATCCTGTGTGTGTCTTCATTCATGTATAATCATTTCCATCTTTATTAAATATTTTCTTGCATGAAAGGTGGTCTGCCTGCCTGCTTACCACTTTTTCTGTGAGTCTGAACAAGAAGGTCCTAAACTCTTCTGTGATATTGAAGCTGGTCCAGCCCTCAAAGAGCAGCCACAGCACAGGCAGGACAAGGCTGAGCTCAAGTCAGCATATTCAGCTGGATTGCACCAAGAGTGTAGCCTGGGGCAGCATGAAGCTGGCTGGGGCTGTTCAATGTACCTGTGCCCCTGGTTAAACAGGTTATTTGCCTGAACTGATCCTTTTGTCATAAGCTGAGAGAGAAATACCTAAAGTAATCGTGAGCTCGCTTCACGTGAAATGTGGTTATACCTTATGACAGCAGTGAAGGTGCCCTTGAGACCTCTCTTCTCTTCGCCCCTCAACTTTAAAAAGTCATATCACTGCATGTTGGAAGAGAAATACAGTCAAAATACTTCTGAACTGTACTATAATACTGTGCTTAGTGTAGAGTATTCTGCACTGAGAGATCATACTGACTTGGCTCATTTCCGACTTCAGAGCTCAGGTGTGTAGTTTCATTTGGACAAAAATTCGTGCAATTTCCAGATGACTGAAAAGCATCACCTCTTTATGTTGTCATTATTTAATCAGTCAGCCCAGCTACCAGTGAAAAGATTAAAAAAGCAGATCATGAATGTTAACATCTACATGAATTTTAATGAAAAATTATAGCAATTTATGATAATGAATGTTATGGTAAGTCCACAAACTTCTATAAGGTCATGAACTTAAACAGACAGGTCTTTTTTCAGGACTTAATAGATACATTCAATTTGTGCATAAAATGAGGCTTGACACAATTGTCATTTCATTGCATACTGTCTTTACAGATCTGTAGTTCTGTGTTCTCAAGCAGCAAAAATATCTTAGTTTTCCAAAGGGGAAAATGAGCAGCTTAAAGTAAAAAATAAAAAGAAAAAAAAAAAGAAAAAAAAAAGCATCATTAATTTATTCATATATTCCTGCATCTTTAAAAATGAAACATTACCTTTTGTGGGAAATTCTGAAAACTGCACAATACCACCTGAAAATTGATTGTGAAAATGCAGCTGTTATGCATCCAGCTGAAAGACATAAAGGTTGTTATTATTATTATTATTATTTTTTTTACGACTATCATATGTAGCTCTGTTTCCCAAAGTTCCTTTACATTTCTCCCTGCTCAGTGCATAAGGTAAGGTCAAGAAGGACTGAAAAGGGTTGTGGAAAACAGTACATAAGTGGAAAAAACTTATCATTAAAGAAGGACTCCTTGTTCCTTGTTTCAAGTTCCATGAAGGCATTTGAAGAGATGTTGGCCTGGCAGTGATGCACTTTGTGTGAGTTGAGTAGTGTGGCACAGCTTCCCGCTGCAGCCTCAGCACATCTGGGAGGTGCCTGAGTTGTGCCCAAGTCAGAGCCAGCTCTCTGGATGGTGTGTTACTGTGCACCTAAAGCAGCTGAGTAAGGTGAAAACGCCTTTTCTTTTTCTCACAGTTCTAAGCTACAGAGGAAACTCCACTTCGCTGCTGGGTTAACTCCTGTTTATCACACATCAGTCTCCGATACTGTTGCCCTGCCTCTTTACAGCCTCTCCACAGAGGCTCCCTGCTTGGCTCTAGGCACCTATTTTACATTGTGTGTATGAGCAAGAAAGACACACCTGAAGACGATTTGATGTGTGAGCAGTCCTGTTACAGGCTCTGTGTGCCTGATGAAGCGCTCACTCTTGAGAAGCACAGCTGCATGTGCCCAGTCTGGGTCTTGTTGAGGAATACCCTTAAGTACATTATTAAGCAAATCTCACTGTCCACCAGCAACATCAAAAAACAAACAAACAAAAAACAACAAACAAACAAAACACACACACACACAAAACAGAAGTCTTTGCAGCTGGTTTTCTCTGTTCGTTCTTTCTATGCAATTTCTCCCTAATCAGCCCTGCTCCCAACAGGATTAATTTGGAAAGGTCGTGACATCAGTTACTTTCCAGTGAGTGTGCATATTTTTTTCAACAGCACTTCATCAAACCCTTGAGGAAAATGACAATGCCAGCTTCTATTTTTATAAGTGCAGTGATTTTAATTCAAGATAGAGTAAAAATCAAATACTTTCTCTCAGATGCACTTTCTGACACCAGAAATAGCACACTGATGATCACAGTGTTTGGGTGTTTTTTTTTTTTTGTTTTTTGTTTTCCCAACTGTAATACCTAAAGCAGTGTTAGAAGTGTTAGTCTGAATTTCAGTAGTCCAGGGAGCTGTACGTTGCCTACCTGAGTGACTAAACATGAGGAGGTAACTGCTGAAATCATATAACTACTCTGAGGCCCATGAGCCACAGTGGAACATTTTTTTATATCAACAAACATTGTGACATAAAATCTGATCAGGGGCTTCTAAGCAATTTGTTCTAGATATCCTTAAGTGATACAAGTTTTATTTGTCTTAAATCTGTCTGTCAGCAGCAATGAAGCAAATTCCTGTTTTCTAAGAGCTAACTTGAAATTATACAAAACAGAGAATGCAGACTGACTCAATCTCCATACCCATATCTCATCCATAACTGTAAACTTTCAAGCACTCGTTATTCATATCTTAACTTCTGTATCAATACAAAATGAACTTCTGATACATAAAATAAGGTTAACCTCAACAGCTGCCACACCATTGTGTTATCCAGCTAACAATGCTTGGTTGTCAGTGCATGTCCTCATGGACAACTACACCAGCCAGAAAGCTTTTGGGTGTTCAAGTTCCTGTTGCACAATAGACTACATGAAGGCAAGATGCCCCTACTGATCATGGCTCTGGGGAAGCTTCATACCTCTCTGGTGAAGGTCTAACAGCTGCCTGTATGTTACATGTGGAAGGGAAGCACCACCACAGCAAAAAGAAGGTAATTGAAGCTGTCATATAGAACCTGCCAGAGGTGGCTGCATGGATGGAAGTTCGAAGACAACACTTCAGTCTTGGCCTGTTTTGTGCTTTACAGCTTTGTCAGTGAAGCTTAATGTCTGCCTGGTGTAATGTTACCAACCCAGCAACAGCCAGCTTTAATGGTGCACCTCTCTCCTCATGGAGAAGAGCAATAGAAGGACAGAAGGATGAGCCATGTGGTCCTGCATGAGAGAGTCCCAGCCACTGGAAAGAAATTCACCTTTTCTCCAGCCATTTTATTACTTCAGGTCAGTGCAGAAGGTAACAACAAAGACCAAACTTTTTCACTGGATCTTCTGGACCATAACAGTGACTCAAAGACTGCTCAAGAGTTAATTTAAAAGTATGCTTTGCAGGATGAGTTTTAAGGCTGGCTCAGAGGCTGACAATTCCACGATATTCCAAATTGATTCATGACAGATAGAAGCTAACACTGTGGTTGCAGTCAGCCAGTGCTGTATTGGAATCTTCAGAGCATGTCCCAAAGCAAAAAGGTGAGCTTATTCACAGAGAAGTAGAGATTGAACTGGCTGGATGATTGCACCCAAAGGGTTGTAGTCAATGGCTCTACGTCCAGGTGGAGGCCGGTCACGAGCGGTGTCCCCCAGGGATCCGTCTTGGGACCGGTGCTCTTCAACATCTTTATCAATGACATAGACTGTGGGATCAAGTGCACCCTCAGCAAGTTTGCTGATGACACCAAGCTGAGTGGTGCAGTTGATACCCCTGAAGGAAGGGATGCCATCCAGAGGGACCTGGACAGGCTGGAAAAGTGGGCCCACGAGAACCTCATGAGGTTCAACAAGGCCAAGGGCAAGGTGTTGCACTTGGGTCTGGGCAATCGCAGGTGTGTGTACAGACTGGGAGAAGAACTCACTGAGAGCAGCCCTGCGGAGAAGGACTTGGGCGTTGTGATCGACAAAAAGCTGGCCATGAGCTGGCAGTGTGCTCTTGCAGCCAGGAAGGCCAATGGCATCCTGGGCTGCATCAAGAGAGGGGTGGCCAGCAGGGAGAGGGAGGTGATCGTCCCCCTCTACTCTGCCCTTGGAAGGCCTCACCTGGAGTACTGTGTCCAGGCCTGGGGCCCCCAGTACAGAGGGGATGTGGAGCTGTTGGAGCGGGTCCAGAGGAGGGCCACCAAAATGATCAGAGGGCTGGAGCACCTCTCCTGTGAGGAAAGGTTGAGGGTGTTGGGACTGTTCAGCTTGGAAAAGAGAAGGCTCCAGGGCCTTCCAATACTTAAAAGGAGCTTACAGGCAGGAGGGGGACCGACTTTTTACACGGGTGGATAATGGTAGGACGAGGGGGAATGGGCTAAAACTGAAAGAGGGGAGGTTTAGGTTGGACATCAGGAAGAAATTCTTCCCTGAGAGAGTGGTGAGGCGCTGGCACAGGCTGCCCAGAGAAGCTGTGGCTGCCCCATCCCTGGCTGTGTTCAAGGCCAGGCTTGATGGGTTCCTGGCAGTTTGATCTAGTGAGCTAGTGGCTGGCAGCCCTGTCCACGACAGGGGGTTTGGAACTAGATGATCTTTGAGGTCCCTTCCAACCCAAGCCATTCTATGATTCTATGATTATATGATTCTACGATTCTACGATTCTGGAATTCTATAAACCATATGTCCTCAGTGTATTTACAAAACGCATGAGTAAATAGCCTATTGCGGCATCTTGCATTTGAATAACAGGACCGTGAAAAATGTAGGCTAAGTAATCTCTGTGTTGGGAAGAACCAGTCTCCTGTGACACTTCTCAGCAAAGCATGACGCCCAGACAAGCTGAGTGCTAGGAAGAATAAAACTTTTCCTAGGTGTTAAATTTACAGAAAAGAATGTGAAAAGCTACAAAGCAGCTGAGGTGTTGTGAAAACACTTCATACACAAGACAAGCGTGTTACTATTTCTCTGGGTCTGAAAAGAAGGTGAACAGATGGATGGATGTGTTTCACCTTTTGTGAATGAAGTTCTTTCCTCAGTTTTGGATAAAAATAATTATTTTACTGCAAATACACAATGGCAGAGCAGATGAGAGCTGAAAATTAATGCTAAGCAGTAACTATTATTTTGATTTTATTACAGTGAAAAGTATTTACCCCAAATCAGACAAAGTTTCATTTTGGGAATGATTTTGTCTCAATTTCTGCAACAACAAGGAAGATTATGAAAATAATCTAACTCCAACAGTGACTACCAGCTGGCAAGAAATGATCCACCCTCCAAGACTGATTCAACTTTGCCTCTATGCATTTTTTGTTAAACGATGGCAGCTGTGGAACAGTAGGTAGTGGGAAACAAACAAATTATTCTCAAAGTTCAAAGAGAGAAATCTATTACATTGGTCTTGCGTATGACTGGAATCTAAGCAGGGATACATTAGAATCTGTCACCAGCTCCCTGCCGTGGTGCTCCTGAATTGTTGCACAGCTTTTTCAGCTCCTGCTGCTTAGAAACTGCTTGCCTTGCCTCAAAACTGTCCTAATGGAATTTTCACCTTGTAGACAGATCACCCCACACTATTTTACCCAAGAAGATAAATTGGATCAAAAGTCAGCCCCATATTGAGGAACAAGTTAAGCATTCACGAGTATTTCCTTTATAGCTGAAAGAGACAGCTACTGCAAGGAAAGAGTGATTTGGGGCAGATTTCTACATTCCTGTGATGTGCAAACATCCTGGCTATATTCTAGCTAATCAGGTTTTTCCCAGCAGTGAACCTTTACTGTCTGCCTCAGCACACCCATTGCAGTACAGCTGTCTCATAAGCCTGGGACTTATGAGTTATGCCAATAATTGCCTGGAGCACTTTGAGAATATAAAAAAGCCTTCCTTCATCGTGTGTATATCTGTGGCTGCCAGATTGTCACCACTGTCACCATGCTTGTGATTCTGTTCTTGAGACATATGGAGGCACTCAAGGCTCTACATTGAGTTAATGTCTTTTTGGATTCATTTATTTCCCCCTGCTCCTGTAACCTTGCTGTTTGGGATAAAACTGAAAGAGGGGAGGTTTAGGTTGGACATCAGGAAGACATTCTTCCCTGAGAGAGTGGTGAGGCGCTGGCACAGGCTGCCCAGAGAAGCTGTGGCTGCCCCATCCCTGGCTGTGTTCAAGGCCAGGCTGGATGGGTTCCTGGGCAGTTTGATCTAGTGAGCTAGTGGCTGGCAGCCCTGTCCACGACAGGGGGATTGGAACTAGATGATCTTTGAGGTCCCTTCCAACCCAAGCCATTCTATGATTCTATGAATGCCTTTCTCCCAAGGACACATCAACAGAAGAGGCAGTCACAGAAGTCAAGAATGCCTGATAGACCCTAAGGAAAATGCAATTTAAAATCAATACTTACCTGCTTATTCATAAGTATGTAGATAATGGGATTGCAAACAGTGCTGCTTTTTGCTAAGATGGAAGGTATGACACTTGCAACTGGAGTCACCACACCAGGCTTACCAAATGTTGCAAGTAGTGCTATAACTCCATAGGGAATCCAACACACGAGATAACAGATAACTGTTGTGATCACCATGAACAGAACATGGTATTCTCTTTTGCGGGCAGTGCTCTTGTGGATTTTTCCAACCTAAAGAAAGATGAAAATAAAGATGAGATTTGAGAAGTTGGGCAGTTATTGCTTTAACAACCCTCTTGGTCTTAGATCAGCAACAACAATCAACACCGTAATTCCAGAAGCAAAACAAAGTCAAACCCCAAAATGAGTGAATGCAATGGGAAGACTTTCCTTGTCTCCATCAGACTCTGTGGGGGAAGCCCTGCAGATATCATGCTGCATGCCAGCATAGGACAGAGTCCCTGTGGAGGCTGGAGCAAAAGTAGAAGTTGCCATCTAGTGCTTAACAGCTGGTAGGTCATCTTCAGTTGCTTTTTAGGTATGGTATTTTGTGTAATGACACAATGTTTTCACTCAAGTTATTCTAGTGCAGAGGACTTGGTTGAGATGGAGAAGCATGATGATGCACATTCAAAACGCACCTGGATGCTTTCCTGTGCAACCTGCACTAGGGAACCTGCTTTAGCAGGGGGTTGAACTAGGTGGTCTCCCAAGCTCCCTTCCAACCCCTACAATTCTGTGATTCTGTGATTATCTGTTTTGGGTATGGAAACAGCAGAGCAGCGTTAGTTCTGTAATAGTGCTCTGTCCATGGATGTTGTCAAGGCTTGAGTAGACAAAGCCTTCGCTGGCCCAGCGTAGTGATGGCTGCATGCAGAGCAGAAGGCTAAAGAAACCTTACAGACAAAATGTTATGAAATTATAAGTGGTAGGATTCATTCTTTCTAGATCACTTTTTCCAGGTAGTTCACCATTTTGATAAAATGGCCTCCCTCCTGAAAATCTTCAAATCAGATTTTTTGTGCTTGCCAAATTGTGACTTAGTTCAGTTACTGTGTTGATTTGGGGAAATGGAGGGAAACTAAATAAACAGGAAGCACAGAGATTCAAATGACCAGTTTCAATGCAATGGTAAAATATCTTATCTTGCTATCATGAATTTACCAGTAGTTACAGTCTGGTTATAGCTGGGCAAATCCAGCTCTGCTGAGGAAGCATTTAAAGCTGTCCATCTGTGCTTCAAAATGTACCCTCCTCCTATATATTCTGGTCTAAGACAGCACATTCTTCTGGAGTCTAGACCTCTAAGACAGAGGTTAAACATTTAAATAATGGCTAGATTTTTTTGTTTGTTTGTTTGTTTTTGTTTTAATCCTTGGTGTGAATGCATTACTCTGCAGACAACTACAGAACACAAAAAGCGTGTTCATATCACTGAGTGCATTGGTAATACCTGTGAGGAGAAGTTTCAGACTCTCTACAGAACATACTTTCAGTGTCACTTACAAGCAATAAGTAAAACCAAGTTTTCTGTGCAGCTCTGTGAGATGGCTGTAAAGTTTGATCCAAAGCCCATGGAAGTCAGCACTAGATTGGGTGAGGTATAATCAGGTATGGGTGCTTAGCCTTGGTTTATTGAGATCACAAAGAAGTTCTTAGAAAACATTCAGAAATGTTCACTCCAGAGTGGTATGGCTGGTCTTCCCAAGCATCTTTGCAGCCAACAGAGACAAACAAAATCTGTAAGGAGGCAAATTTTTGTTTCAGTTGCTCCCACTGGCACTAGGTAGAGCCTCAGCACACTGGTCTCCCAAAGTTATGCTTACTTCCATAACTTTCCCCCAGCGTGTGTTTAGCCAACCCAGATGTGCCAGCAGGGTTTCAGGAAGCATTCAAGTGTTTAAAATAAATCCATTGAGTCTTGTACTTAGCCAAATACAATTTATGTCCATTTTAAAGCCTCTGCCTGCAAATGCAGTACTTGAGAATAAACTGCACCCAAAGGAACTAAGGGCGGATAAAACTACAAACACAAATAAGCAAAAGGGCAGCTCCCTGGAATGTAATGCATCCAAACTTTATCTAACAACAACAACAAAAGTTAAAGGAGGAACCCACTAATTACCTGAGTCGAATGTTATGTCCTGTTGCCAGGTGTGCATCTCGCACACGTTAATACAGTGTGAATACTCAATGCTTTACCTACATCTTTGTGGTGCGGGTATTTTTTTTATAACCTATGTATGTATTGGACTGTGAGTTTAAAACATACATCATAACTGTGTAAGTATATATGGAAGGCAAAGCAGTATGCTGACATTAGCTTTCAGTTAACTATGATCCCTGTCTACTGGAGTGATTAGTTCTACCCGGAATTTTGGTAGAAATGTTTCTGTTGGAAGTAAACAAAACACATACTAACTTAGTCTGCCAAAAATTAACAAGTATTTTTTTCCTGTATAGTCTTCAANAAAAAAAAAAAAAAAAAAAATCAATTGCAAATAAAATCTATCTGTTCTGAAAACATTTGGGGACTATTCTTTTTTTTTTTTTGCAAGAATGGAACTTGTATCACATCATTACTTTAGCTTGACAAGAGAATTAATAATAGATAATGGTCCAATCCTGTATTGCTTATTTGAGTTAATTTTTCATGACTAATGGGAACCTTGTCTGCAGAATCCAGGATCCCATGTTAGCAGCAGTTATGTTACAAGCTCATTATTAACCCAGGAATGCAAAGCCCCAGCTAGCCACGGCACCCACACCTATCAATAAAGGTAGAGGCATCAGCCAGCACGTTTTCCCTTGTTGTTTAAATAATATCTCTGTCCTAAAGAGTTTGCAAGGGTTTATCCTCTGCACATACAAACTACAGATGAGAAATAAATGGAAGAAAACTAGTGTAAATGTAGAGTGATTGTGCTGGGATTTTGTATGCATCCATGTAGTTTCACATCTTTAGCTTGTTTCTTTAAGGAAGGAAGCCTACATTGTCACTGTGTTTGTGTTACAGTGCTAAGCCTGTTGGTTCCAGTATCTTCCTTATAAATTTGACTGTGGCTTTGAAATTTGTTAGGTGGACAGATGTCTTTGACACCGAGTTCTTCAGATGTCACTAGAGAATAAGAATCCCTGTTAATGTTCTCATCAAGGGAAAAAATGTAATATGGAATGAACTCAAATTAGACACTAGAGAACCACTCAAACCTAGGTTTTAACTTGGTTTTGTCTGTAGCTTTTTCTCTCATCTTCCTTTTCTGATAATTAAAAAGGAGAAAGCTCTGATTACAGATGTTTCTGACACAGGATGTTCGCATGTCCCCAGTATCTATTAAAGATGACATTCAACTACAGTCCCGTATAATAAAGTTTAAAAATTCTTTTATCATGAGACAAACCTATTGGAAAGCAATTTTTTTTTAGTTGTAATGCTCAATGAGTCTTTCACTTCTATGTTTACACCAATGTATCCAATCATGATTTTTGCACGCCTCTTACTGTAATTCTAGAATATGATTTACTTATAGTCCAAATCCTGGGAATGAACAAGGTAGAACTTCAGGTTTTTTTTTGAAAGCATGATTATTTTCAAAAGTACCTTTCCATTCTCACTGTTGCAGAGAAGAGGTTAAAAGCATGGAACTGCAGGAAGGAAAACTTAGACTTGATATAAGGGAAAAAAAAATTACAGTAAGGGTGGTGAAGCACTGGCACAGGTTGCCCAGAGAGGTGGGGATGCTCCATCCCTGGAGACCCTCAAGGTCAGGCTGGACAGGGCTCTGGGCAACCTGATCCAGCTGTAGGTGTCCCTGTGCACTGCAGGGGAGTTGGACTGGATGGCCTTCAAAGGTCCCTTCCAACTCGGATGGTTCTATGATTCGATGAAAACAAGCAACGGACCAGCAGTGATGTGGGATCCATTAACACGTGTCCTGCCTTAGTGACTCTAGAACCCAGATGACCTGAGTGTCCCATCCTTCCAGAAGGGACAAGTATGGGAGGATCACAGCCTTTGCGAAGAACCCCAAATATACTTGATGCTTCTCTCCATTGTTATTTGATGCCCTAAGCTTCCCAAGCTCTTAACTGTTATTCTATGCTTTTTAGGTAACTCATCTACTTCCTCAGTGTCAGCAATCTTAATTTTTCATGTTTTTCTGGCCACCAGGCTCCTCTTAACTTTGTTCCATTCCATATTGCCTTGGCCTCACATTTACACCTGAGACTCAAAGTTCAGTGCTTCTTCTTTAGCACAGAAGTAGCTGGTCAACATTCAGTTCAAAGAATGACCAGACCATTGGTTTGTCCTTCTACTCAGTATTAGCCTGGGAAAGGAGCCTATTGGGATGGTGGGTCACCAGGCAGAAGACATTAATTAGCAAAATCAGAAGAAGCAGTGAGGTTCATTATAAACTGAACAGTGTGAGATAGCATAAAGCCTTCAATAAGCTGCTGACATCTGTGAGATAAACAGTAAGAGCATTGAAACTGGAGTGACAGATAAAGATCCCACAGTAAGACAGGATTTGGAGCTGAAACCTGAGGCATCACAGCTGGCCATAAATTGGTGGTTGCTCACTTAGCCATGGTGGAACGAGTACTAATAAAGTGCAGCATCGATGTTGTTTTAACACGAAACACACTAGGATGGAGAAGGCATGATGACGGTTTGCTTAGCTTGATGCACAGGACATGTTAGGTGCTGGAGTTCTGCTTGCAAAACGGGAGGGGTGGGAGAAGAATCATATTGCTTGGTGCCTCTGAACATGCTGCTGGTCTGTTGAATGACTGTCCTTCCCCTAGATTTATGCCACATCTTGGGAAACAGTTGAATGTGTGATCTTTTTACTATCCTCCTTTTGTCTCTTCACGTAACTTCAGCCCATACAATGGCTATTTGGACAGTGTAAATGCAAGCAGCAGAGTCTAAGGGTGGTTGTGTGTATTGGTCCATCGGGGATCTGCAGTTCTTGTAGAACTGCAGCCCATGGAAGGACCTACATAGCAACAGTTAGTGAAGGACTGCACCCCATGAGAGGGAACCCACGCTGGAGAAGGGGAAGAGAGCAAGGATGAAGAAGCGGCAGAAAGGAACCATTATGGACTGAGAGCAGCCCCAATTCCCCATCCCCCTGCACTGCTTGTGGGTAGGAGGTTGGAAAATCAGGAGTGAAGGTGAGTCTGGAAAGCAGGCAAGAGGGAAAGTGTTTTAAATGTTGTTTTCAATTATCACTATCCTGATCTGTTATTAATTGGCAATAAATTAGATTAACCATCTCCAAGTCAAGTCTCTTTTGCCTGTGACTGTAATTGGTGAGTGACCCACACCAGCCACACTGTTCATCCTGAGATACTTTAACAATGCAGGAGAAGCCATGGGATTTCAGATTTTAGACTGCTCTGTAGAACTGCCTCCAGAGATCTGCTTTTGAAAGAATGTACTATATTTATCTACACACTTTTAGTTTCATTGTCTTTGCAGCTTTGCAGCCTTCAGAAGGCGTTACCTTTAAAAGTTCTCTGTTTTTAGGTGCTGGAAGGCCTCAAGCAAAATACAGCTACAGAAAAATTACGGCTTTGCAGATGAAAAAGCAGTAGGTAGTTTGGCATTAAAATTATTCTATTTCTTATTTTGAAAGTATTGCACAATTTAACACAATTGCTACATTGTATTTTCAATAGTTGAATGGAGATGCCTCCCAGAAATACTTAGTTTCTGCACCAATGATAGAAGAGTATTAGACAATGACAATAAAAAATAGATTTGAATAATAGGCTATAATAGCTGAATTTGTAAAGCCTAATCTAGATGTGAAGATACAGAGCATATATAGTATACTTTAAAAATACATCGAATATCTAAGAACATCTTGAAATGACACAAAAAATCCCAGACCATTGGGATCAAAAGTTTGGCTGGAAAACACATGCTTTTGCTGTAAATTCAGCTTTTTTTTTTTGTCTGGGACAAAGGCTATCTTTGCAAATTGGAGATACCTGTTCTATTGTAGGGAAGGTATTATATTTAAGGAAATGAAGATTTGGGGGAGGAGGGGGAGAGGTTCTTTTTTAATGAAAAAATGGTGCATCTTCCCTAATTTTATTCTGGGAAGTTGCAGAAGTGTTTGTTTTTGTTGTTGTTGTTGTTTGTTTGTTTTAAAGAAATCTGCCTGAGGCAGCAATGGGCAAAGTTGTCTAATCTTAGGCGCTGAGCGTAAGACTGGCATAATTAGCTTTTGTCTGGTTTTGCCCTGTAGCCAAGCTGCATCTTGCACATGTACCACATACTCTCTTTCACCCTTCTTTTCCACTCAATCTGACATGCAAGTCGCCATGGTTATGACTAGGGGTGTCTGCTGAGCAGATACATTAGATGTGACGTGCCACAGAGCATGGGAGAAACCACCAGGGATATTCAGTGAGGAGTCAGGCCACAGCAGAAATGTGCTCAAAGGGAGCCTGAGTGACACATTACTTGATTGACCTCAAAAGCTGAGTCTCCTCCTCTCCCAGCAGATATATTGCTCACCAAATTATGGGCTGCAGTGGAAAAGAAGAAACTGGCAGCTCCTTGCAGAGTACAGAAAATTTCAACAGCCCTTGTCCAAGTCTGGAGGGGTCTTCAACCACTAAAAAGGGGAGCTCACAGTAGAAAATGGAAGGGGTTTGTGGCAAGGGATGCTAACAGCTTTTGTTGTAATTGTAGAATGTTGGAGGTTTAAGGAAAGGACCCCAAATATCTGTGTGGTGTGTACTCTGCCAGGAGCCTCAGAGAACAGCCTCAGATATGTTGTAGGCAAATGTGTGGGTCTGTCACAGCAAGGACCTGGGAAAAAGCCACTACCTAGAGAAAGACTGACTGACTTTACAGAAAAAAGAGAATGGGTCTGACCTTTTCCTTGCAGAAGGCTTATCAGCACTTTCCCAACGCATCAACACTATTAATATTACAGTACAATAGCACAGGAATGAATAATATGGCTATGAGCAAGCCCTCCTCAGCTCCCTGTGGATTTAGCTGGCCATGAATTGTGGGGCCAAGAGTACTGCTGGCACTTTATCTGCTCAGAAAAGGCCAGGAAAGACCTGAGTGACAGGTGCATGCAGGGACTGTGTTGCTGCGTTTTCAAGGACAGTGTGAATCCCGAAATGCTAGAAGTATATACCCCTGTCACCCCTGTAAGGCACTAACATACAACTCCCATCATCCATGGACAAGCTGAGTTTTGTTTTGTTTTATTTTATACACAAAATAAAGAAGCTGGGCTAAAGTTAGCTATTATGAAGGGAATGCTTCATGATTGTTTTCATGAATTCACCTGCATTTTCTTTTCACATCTACCCTACTCTGTACTCCTGACTTGATGTAGCTGTGTTCTTTCTCTAGCAAAGCCATTCTTTTACACTTCAACTGTTCCCAGACATTTTTACTTACGCACATCTTGAAAGGTTATGAAGAATATATGGCATCCCATTCATCTAACTACGAGATGGAGAGACTGCGTAGTAAGAATCTAGCATCTTGAGCCACTTCAAGGGAGGAATGTGTATGTCATTGCACCTTCAAAGTTAAAGGGGGTTGTTTAGTCATTTTGCCCTTCAAGATCTGTTTATTAAGGTAGAAGACAGTAAAAATCATATACTCTGTGAAACTCGGTAGCTGATGCTGTAATCTTCCTTCACCTAGCCCACTCTAAATAAGCAATATAGAAACAGTGTGCAAAGTGCTTTGTTTATTTATCACGGCTGATGCATTTTTCCTGGAGCTGCCTTTGTACATTTTACATTCAAATAGTCGTGTTTTCCTCTCTCTTCCAAAACTGCACAGTAAAGAGAAGGGTATTTATGAGCAGCAGTGTTTGCTGCCAACCTTCCTAAGTGTCAGTTACGAGTGCTTGTTTTGACATGATCAAATATTCAACAACACTACCAAAACCAGAGACAAATGAAATATTCATAATCATCTGAGGGAAATCTGCCAGTCTTTGAACATTTAGTCTGCTACTGTTTCTTGAAATGAACAGAACAGAGATAGACTTTTTAATGCAAAAGACACAGTAGATGGAAAAGCTGGAAAAAGATCATTCTTCCTTTACAAACCAGCCAAGTAAGACAGTCTTCTCTGTTTGCTTCTAACATGAGGAAATTAAAAACGCTCTCCATTTACTGGTATGAATAAACCTGCACAAAACCCTAGAAGAGTCTCAAACTAAGTAATGACTCAAGTGTCACTGATGATGAGCTCTCTCCTCTCCCATCTTTATGGATTTTATCCTGAAGTTACAGCAAGGGAAAAAAAAAAAAAGCATGAAGAAATCTAAAAATCTGTAGGAAATAGAAGCTCCAAGTAATATGCTTCTTGGTGTGGGCTCTTCATGAACTGATTCTTTATAGATTAATGCAAAGATAGATGAAGTACTTTGATTGTTATTTAAGAGAGACAATCACAGGAAAGCAGGGCTCACTGGCTTGAAACAGAATGCCTTCCTTATCAGCATTTAGGTGCTCATAGCATTTAGTTCAAAACAAGAGTGAACACTGAAGAGATGCATAGTCTCTGTGGAAACAGGGACTAAACAGAAACATCTGCTTCTGGTCATCTCACTGTCCAATGAGCCCTGACTCTACAAAGCACGATTGTATGATTCTATGATTCAAGCATCTCCACTTACGTGTTCACTGGTTAAAGTGAGGCTTAAGCATGCATCTGAGCACTTTGCTCAGCTGGGGCCACATAAAGAGTTAATGCAAACAAATACAGAAGGAGAGAACCGTAAGAACACACAAGGGGCTTTCTAGTCAATTATTTTAATGTCACTGTCAAGTTCAGTAACAGAAGTCCAAAGGAAGGATATTTTATTAGCTGAAGCCTGGCTTCACTGGGAATTCCTGTTATTGAAATGGGAGTTGTCATCTTAGTGCCTCAAGGTGAAATGAAGATATGCTTTAAATACAAAAGTTAGGTCTTTGTACACTGCCCTTGAAGCATAAAAGCTATTGCTGCTAATAACAGTGAAATTCTGCCGTGGACTTAACAAACATTATAATCCTCTTAGCCGCAGGAATTTTTTCACTGTGCTAGCTAAAGGGCTTTTAACAGCAATTTGACTTACAAAGTGAACACATTCACATGCACACAAACAACCAGTTCACGGTATCACTTCCATCATATATGACTCATATTTTATCCCGGCCTTCTTCCCTCACTATGGATTTTCTAGCATCAGTGTGCCTAAGAAAATTAAAGGAGCATTACGCATGGCCATGATTTTGTTTGTGTAACAGTCTGGTTTAAGAAAGTGAAGTACATTAGATACTCAGATCCTCAGGACTGACCTGAGAGACTGCCCTTGGCAGCTGGGGCAGTAGCTCCTTGGGAGGGAAGTATAGGGCCAGCAGAAGTTTTGTGCCTCTGGCGTACTGTGAGGAGCCCACGCCAGACAACCCGGCCCTCAGAAGACGCTGGCTCATGCATAGCGACTGATTCATTGAATGCTCCAAAGGCATCACAGCAACAAGTAAAGCCATTTGGAAACATTACCATTATTTTTTCTCAATAAAGGAAAAAAATCCTTCTGAGGTGAAATAAAGCTGAAGAGCTAATCATTTAAACAGATATATTCCTTGTGGTGATAACGTACTTCTGAAAAATGTTATTTGTATCCACGTCCTTCAGTAGTTGTGGCTGCAGAGAGCTCTTATCTCTGATATTTGCAGTGGCACTTCCATGGCACTTATCTGCCTGAAACAAATCAAAGATGTGCAGAAAACAAGTATGTGGAAAATGGGAACTGAAAGGGCAGTGAGATGTGCTTTCTATCTGGAAGATATAGTTACTTGAAAAAACCTAGGGATGCAAACAGCATCAAAATTTATGTCCACAGTTATTTAGAATATAATTAATATTCCATCAAAAAGATGGTCAAAATAAACTGTTTGCTATAAAATATTAAGGTTGTTGGAGTTTTGTGTGCTAACATGCCTTGTTCTATTTATACAAAGTCCCTAGACAGTTTGGGAGACTGTAATAGACAGAAAGCCATCCCCTTGAAGCCATCGAGGCCAATTTGTCCAAACTGACAGCACCCACAAAGTGCATTACTTTCTTGTATTTGATTGCACATCTAAGTCCAGTTCTAGTGAGCATGTTATAACTGGCCTTGACTCACACTAGCTGACATCCCTATCAGTAGGCCTGAATCAGCCTAAAACCACATTACAACCTACAGATGATAAAGGCTTAAAGGAACTTCAAAGCTTTAAAGGCAGGATACACCAACCTGCTTCCAGCACACCCCACAGAGAGAATGAGTTCCCCTTGCTCAAGGAAAACAACTACGTTGGCCTGACAAACCATCGAGTCAAAGCTAACACTGATCCAGAGGGTCATGAGAGATGCAATGGCCTTTCATGAAAGGTGCATGCTGAGACAGATAAAAAAACTGTGAGCTGCTTTGAATATAACAGTATTGAGTAGGTATTTCTTTTTTCTTTGAAAGGTTTTGTTCCTTGGTTGAATTAAACCAGTGTTAGGTGATAAAAAGAATGTTTTGTCAGTAAATGCAGCACAGACTCCTGAAGGAGCTTCAGTAGACCCTGGGTTCATCTGTGAAGGTGAAACTGAGGAATTCCACCTTGGAGAAAGAACAACTGAAGGTGTGAAAGATACTGTTCAATCAGAGAAAAGAAATACAGCTAGTGTTGTAGTGATAACATGTAAGAATATTTCTACATGTTGCTACTTAGCAGCACAACTTGCCATTATAAAGGTGGAAGACGCTGAAATCACCTCCAGAAAATTAAGCCAAAATTTAGTTGAAGACTCCTCTTGAAAAGTTTGCCAACAAATTATACCTGTAACAGATTTACTCTTCCAATAACCAACTTCTATGTTTGTTGTTGTTGTTTTTACTTTGTTTTAGTTTTTTTTTTTTTAAATAACTTTTGCAATGGCATTGACTAACAACACAGCTGAAGTTAAGGGAAAGGAAAAATGAAAACATACTTCTGTTTTCTGAAGCTGACATCTACTTTACACTGAATAATTTCTGGATCAGAAGATAAAAATAACAGACATTAGTTCCTTCTTGGTTTCCACGCGCATTCTTCCAGAGACAGCACCATGCAGAAAGTATAGCTGCAAAATCACTAATGTGGTTGAACTCTTCAAAACAGATGAACTGATAGGCATAAAATTTCTTTCCAGGTTACTACTTGATGCTAAGCAATAAATTGCTACCATCTGCATAGGAAATGAAGTGCACACTGGCTTGCATCTAGAGGAAAAGTGTTTTCAATCATAGGTGACCAAAAATAATTTTTTGAAAGACTAAAACATTGATGTAGCCAAAGCAGGAAATAAGATACTGTGTCTTATAATTGACAAGGATAATAAATGTAAGAGTCAGAGCAAATGTCCTCTGAGGTCAGAAATCTTATTTAGCTGTAATGTGAACACATTGAAACCTTCTTCTCACCTTCCATGCATGTTTGCAGTTTGGTCTACGACCTAGCCCTTCTCACTGGAAAAGTCAGTGATTGAGTGCATATATATGTATTTGTATGTATATATAAAATGTACACACTGTAAACTATATTTGAGATATGTACATTACATTGTTCTTCATACATATACATATGCATTGCGCTTTGTAAGTCTGGAGAAGAAAGCTATGATGCAAGTATGACTCTCTGCCCCATTCACCTCTTGCATGGAATTAACAACAACCTTTTCTACCCTAAATACCAGTGCTTCCTCCAAATTTTCTCCCACATAAATGGAGCTTGGGTATTCTCCTGGAGCCATTTTTGCTTGCGTGTATATAGGTCTCACTTGCATTTAACACCACTTTTCACCAAGGCTAGCACATGTGGGTGAGAACTTGAGCTTTCCTTTCCTTTGGGTTGGTAGCTGTGGTCCTTATGGTGAAATTAGACTCTAAAATCACTCAGGAATCAGCAGTCCTTCAGCACATAACCAAAATCACCCCTATTCCTGGGGAGAGGCCAAATTTTTCATTTTTTACCCAGGGATCCTCTCCTACTCCCCTGAAAATTTCTACTGAGATATGAGATAAAGCAAAGCATCATTAAAGACGAGGGTATGCCTTTGACATGTAGCTATTTACATTTAAATAAGCCTAAATAAGCTCAAACCTGGCTGTTAGATTCTGTGGACTTTGCACAGAATATAAATCCAAAGTTGTTTCAGTTGGCATCTTTAAAAATTCAGGCCAGTTTCAGCAAAACAGCTGCAAGCATCCTCCTCCGTACTTATGTCAGACCCTCTTCCTCAGATTGTTACACACTTGGCACAAATGTATTCAGTAAAACAAAACAAAACCAAGTCTAAACAAAAAAAAATACACCCACATACATAGAAATAAATAAATAAATAAATAATAATAAAAAAAGACAAAATAACCCTGTAAAGTCTGGAAGTCTTCAGCCCTTCTCAGGAACGGGAGCTCTGGCACCCTCCTGAATTTTAATTTCACTCTTCGGCACACAGTCCTTTTTCAACACAGAATGACAAGCAGGAGGAAGGAATTCAACTAAGGTGCTAAATTAGATTAACTAAATTTAGGCAGTAAGACTGAAGACTGGGTTTACAAATACATGTATATATTTTCCTGAGGAGATTGTGTACCCAGAATTGTGTTGTACCTGGGGGAGCAGGGCGTGGCGGCGTGCAGGCAGGGCGTGCAGGCCGGGCAGAGCACCGTCGGTTGCTGCTCTCTGAAAATACCTAGACCGAGCCACGGTCACCCCTTGGCAGAGAGTTCTTGCCAGAAAGAATGTGGCAACTCAGGCAGAGGCTGCACGTGTACATGGAGCGCTCGAGGTCTCAGGCTGCAGGGAGTGCCTGCTGGCACCAGATGGGACCCACCTATCCCAAAGGGGGAGAAGGATTTTTGTCCAGCAGTTGGTGGGACTAGGTGAGAGGGATTTAAGCTAGATTCGAAGGCGGAAGGGGTTAAAACCAAATGAGTCAGAGATCAGCCTGGGAGGGGTGTGCCAGGGTTGAAGGGGAAACTGATAGCCCAGCCGAAGTGCCTCTGTACTAATGCACGCAGCATGGGAAATAAGCAGGAGGAGCTGGAAACTGTGGTGCATTTGGAGAACCCCAATGTTGTTGCTCTCAGGGAAACGTGGTGGGATGATTAATGTGACTGGAATACCACCATGGAGAGCTACAAGATTTTTAGAAGGGATAGGCAAGGTAGGAGGGGTGGGGGTATTGCCCTCTATGTTAAGAAGTGCATAGACTGTGAGGAGCTGCCCCTGAGTGGCAGTTAGGTAATGGCTGAGAGCCTGTGGGTGAAAATTAAGNTACTACAGGCCACCTGATCAGGGGGAGCCTGTTGATGAGGCCTTCTTGCTTCAGTGGAAGGAGGCATTGCAGGCAGAGGCTCTCATCCTCATGGGGGATTTCAACCACCCAGATATCTGCTGGGACAGCAACACGGCAAGCTGCAACCAATCCAGGAGGCTGCTGGAGTCCATTGATGATAACTTTCTGGTTCAGGTATTGGACAGACTGACCAGAGGTGGTGCGATGCTGGACCTAGTGCTCACCAATGTGGAGGAGATGGTCAAAGAGGTGAAGATTGGAGGCAGCCTGGGCTGCAGTGACCATGCCCTGGTGGAGTTTGTGATCCTGAGGAGCGTGGGCCTGGCAAGGAGTGGGGTCAGGACACTGAACTTCAGGAGGGCAAGCTTCAGGCTGTTTAAGGAGTTGTTGGAAGACGTCTCCTGGGAAACTGTCCTTAGGGACAAGGGATCGGAGGAAAGTTGGTAGCACTTCAAGAACATCTTTCTGAGAGCACAAGAACTCTCTATCCCCTGGAAGAAAAAATCAGGCAGGGGAGGCAGGAAGCCAGTGTGGCTGAGCAAGGACCTGCTGGTCAAGTTGAGGGAAAAGAAGGCAAGGGATTGGCAGTGGAAGCAGGGATGGGTGGCCTGGGAGGATTACAGAGGTGCTGTTAGAATATGTAGGGATGGGATCAGGAAGGCCAAGGCATAGGTAGAATTAAGCTTGACAAAGGATGTAAAAAACAAGAAGGGTTTCTTTAGCTACATAGCTCAGAAGAGACAAACGAAGGAGAGTGTACCCTCTCTGATGAATAGAAAGGGAGAACTGGCCTCTGACGTGGAGAAGGCTGAGGTACTTAATGAGTTCTTTGCCTTGGTCTTCACTGCCGGTCAGGCTTCCCGAGTCTATTGTGTCCCTGAAAATAGAAGCAAGGACCAGGGAAGCAAAATCCTTCCCAGTGCAAGAGCTGGGCAAGTCTGAGACCACCTTATGAGACTGAATGTTTACAAGTCTATGGGGCTGGACGGGATGCATCCCAGGGTCTTGAAGGAGTTGGCTGATATGGTTGCCAAGCCGCTCTCCATCATGTCTGAAAAGTCATGGCTGTCAGGCGAGGTCCCTGGTGGCTGGAAAAAGGGAAATATCACGCCCATTTTTAAGAAAGGGAAAAAGGCAGACCCAGGGAACTACAGGCTGGTGAGCCTCACGTCTGTGCCTGGAAAGATCATGGAGCGGATCCTCCTGGAGGAGATGCTAAGGCACATGCGAGATGAGGAGGTGACATGAGACAGCCAGCACGGCTTCACCAAGGGCAGGTCGTGCCTGACCAATCTGGTGGCCTTCTATGATGGAGTGACAGCATCAGTGGACCGAGGCAGGGTGACGGATGTTGTCTACCTGGACTTGTGCAAGGCCTTTGACA
>VXAV01009155.1:39363-92055 GCA_013399715.1 Alectura lathami | reverse complement strand
TGCCCCATCCCTGGCTGTGTTCAAGGCCAGGCTGGATGGGTTCCTAGTTTGATCTAGTGAGCGAGTGGCTGGCAGCCCTGTTCCATGGCAGGGGGGTTGGAACTAGATGATCTCTGAGGTCGCTTCCAACCCAAGCCATGATACTATGCCCAGTCTGGATGTTTACAAGCATTTACCTTAGCTTACAGAAAATGAAGGTAAATTCCTTTTCTGTAGCTTGTGTGTTACAGATAATCCTCTATATGTATCATTTTAAGTCTTCGCGTTAGGAAAGGTATACTTAGCCTGCTGTAAAATGTCCTGTTTGTTTTACATTACTAAAAAGGCAAGGTATGCACAACCAAACTATTACAAATTGAACCAGACTGTTACAAATTTATGACTCCCTGTAAGGTAGTCTTTGTGCGGATGTTTGTGCTTGTGGAAGGCTGTGATTAAACACAAAATAATCCAGGACTAAACAAGACTAAAGCCCTTGCTAAATACTCTATAATCCTCTCCCCAAATCCACTACCACTAGATGGGTTAGAGGGGCAGAGTGTTTCCAGAACGTGATGCACATGCAGATACAAAATGGTCCCTGCAGCCTGTCAGGCATCACTGAGCTGCAAGCACATTAATGTCAGGGTGAGAAGGCAATTGCATTTTGAGAGAGTTAGGGTTATGTAGTACATTACAAATATTTTTCTGTGCCTGGTCAGCTTGAACAAGCTGGTGATATATCCAGGTATGGCAGAGTCATATGTAGAGATGGCCCCAAACCCACAACAAGGTGAGAGCACTGGCAATACTTCAAGGCCACCATAACCGCATTTGTTTTGCGGTTCTGTAGATGCTGGCACTTTTGCTGTCAGAACAGGGTGACTCCTGACAAGAAATAGCAGGTGGCAACTTTCTATCTAGTTTTGGGGTTGTAGGCTTAGACAGTCCTGGCATAGGATTCCCTCCACCTGGAAGACTGTCTGTCTCTGTCTGGATTGTAACAGAATCCAGGAAAACTGTCAGAGAACAGAAGCCTACAAGTTAGAAGGCTCTAAGTTTGGTGAGTCAATGAGGTAAGTCTCTTGCCTTTTTTTTAAAAACAAATCTGTTTATTATTAATAAGGATGTTATGGGTATAGAAAATATGGAAAATTTGGTTTTAGTTCTTGATTTATTATTCATGAAGTTCCTACACATAAACTAGTTATTTGTTCTGTCATGTTCAGAAGCTGTATTTCCAATGGCTTCTCCAAATAACTGAAGTATATGAGGAACTTTGGGTGTTTTTTCAGATCTAGCTAGAATAAATACATATCTTAACATAGTTAAAAGATTATTTTATGTCCTGAGAAAATAATACAAGTCCTACTGCAGTAGTATATTAGAGATATTAGTAATACAGATACAAAGATCTAATATTAGATGAAAGATTTGGTGCTACAAGGGGAAGATGAAGCATTTGCTGCTACAGAGACTGGTCAGGTGCGCACACACTCCCCTAGATATCATCTGCTAAGGTCATTGTCGGGAGCAGAATAGCAGAGTGATGTACCACTGGTGGGGCATCCTTATGCATCACCAGGGGAACAGTGTACAAAATTTAACATAGAGAACATGGTCTTTTTGCAGACTTTGCCTTACAGAAATAATTAAGCTAGAGACTAGGAACACTTTAGCTATCAGTGTCTAAGGTTTTCCTGGATCTTTAAGATAAATTTCCTTCCATGATCTACTTGTACTTCAGAATAATAGATATTACATATGTCAATTTATGCTGAAGAGGCCCTTGACTTAATATTTTACCTCACTGTCTATGTATACTTATTTGTGCCTAGAATGACATATTTTTATATATATGTTGTTGATGTCATGGAAATTAATGAACTCTCTTCTGAAGGCAAGAGCTGGAGTTATTTCATCTTGTGGACACATAATGAAGAGGACAGAAAAAAAATGATTTTTTTTTTTCCTCTCAAGATATTTCCGTGAAACTACCTTGACCATGAGATTAGGCAGCTCTTAAGCCTATGGAAGCCAGGCAGTTATTAAAATTCCCCATAGAACAGAGCATTCATCCAAGGAAAGTATGTCTCCAAAATATTTGCAACTGATTTTGCAACTGGACCCCACTATTCTTCGCTGAAACAGAGTTCACCAAGCTTGCTTTAAGGCAGGTCAGTGATTTCTGTTGAGACACTGTCATCACTTAAAGAAGCGGCATTTTTATAGCACTAATAGCACTGCTAGAGACCTGTTGGCATTTCTGGGAGACAGTCAAGCATTTGAAAAAAAGTGACGAGCTGTGTTAAGTTCACCATCCTTAAATAAATTCTTGTCATCTCTCTGCAGAAAGAGCACAATGCAGATAGTGCTGAAGCACAATTGTAAAGTAGACTGACACTGAGCTATGGTGCTGATGTGCAAAAGGGCTACATTACATGTTAAAACTAGAATTTGCAACTTTGCAAAAATTGATTAGTTGGCAAACTCCATTTCAATTTTATCTTCGGCCTGTAATTACATAGAAAGTAAAAAGCAGGAAAACCAGCAATAGCCCATCAAATAATGGCTTTGATACTACTCGTATTTTTGAATCATGAGAGCTCCAAGTGCTCTGAGCTTGTAAATTAACAGTATTACGACAGGGGAAAAAAAAAAAAAAAAAGAGAATCTCAGTAAGGAAAAGACTAAAGTAACCACTTAGAAGTTGCCCAGGATAGCTGTTTTGGGAACTGTTCTAAATGGTATTTTTTCCCCCACAAATTTGTTTCTAGTTTGTGGAAACAGGGAAAGCACCAGGCACGTTTCTATATTGTTGTTACTCTGATGCAGGTAGCACTTCTATAAATGATTTCTGCAAGCAGCAGACCTATCGGTTATAGGGGTACCAGAAAAATAGCACAGTACCAATGGCTGTGAATGCAGTCAATACTGATAACAAATTTTGTATCCAAACAGAAAATTTGTTACCACGCTGTAATGGTTCATCTGAGCTATTTGCCACATGTTCTCACATGGCCTAAGGGTACAGACATAAGGGCACAGCAGCAGACTTCTGTGAGGTAAAATCAGATGATGGCTTTTTTTCTGGCATAGTTGACTGTTTCTGTGCAGTGGTTAAAGCCCTGTAGTGGCTGTAGTGGAGTGGCAGTTCAGCAGCTAGCAAGCTGATCTCTTGCTAGTGAGAACACTGACTGCGTTTAAGTAAGGTATCAGTCCACACCATTGCAGTTTTAATTCAGGAGCAATCTAAGAGTTATCTAATTCAGGAGTTACTGATACAGTGCTGCTGGAGTTGTTCAGTCAGAAAAGTTGAGCAGCTAGCTGTACTTCAGTGTAAGCATGAATTTGGATGGAAACAATAATCAGGAGGCTTCCTGGTGACTGACCAAGAAAAGGAAGGAGAGCAAAGGAGACAAGGGGAGAGGAGGGGAAAAGGAAGGGTAGGAGAGAGGGGGAGGAAGGGGAAATGGAGAGAAGACCAGTGAAACTTATCACCAAAATCTATGTTCATGGCAATGCCATTATTTATTTACATGGCATAGTTTAATGAATAGCCAGTCCAGGAGGATTATCAGCATACCACAGCTCTTAAAAACTTCTACTTTTTTTTCATAGCATCTGTTTTAAATTAATGAACAAGCTTTTCCTCTTCTGTTTCATAGCAGTGCTTCTTTATGCATGCAACTACGGCACAAGCATCAGAATGAAGGACAAAGAGAGAAAATGCAGAACTACTACGAGATGTAGCACCACAAATGAAAAATTATACTGTTTGGACAGTGGCTTATAAGGATATTTTTCTTACTATTTCATCTCTCCTTGAAAGGTTCTGTAGCTCTAATCATACTTGTTACCCTTTTTTGCCTTTTCTGTTTCTCCTCTCCTTTTCAAATAGATGAGCAGAATTTTTTGCAGTATTCAAGTTTACATAATGAAACAATAACTTTGGGGGGTGTTCTCAGAATCTCTTTGCTAGTACATCCCAGCATTCTATTTGTTCTTTTGATACACCTGTGCACAGAAATGCATTTTTCATAAAATTACTCAAACTGACTCCTTCAAAGTGGTGACTGAGATCTCTTCGTTATTTAGATGTACATGTATGTATATGCATTATAAGTGCTATGCCTCAGGCACTGTTATCACCTGTTGCCCTTGTAGGCCTTACAAACCCTGTTCTTCCCCTCTAGCACTACCGTGGCTGCCGTTGCTCTCTCTACCATTGATCTATGTCACTATTTCCAAATCTTCTTGCTCCCCTTGTTCCCGGATTTCCGGCTTCAGACAGTCATTGCTGGCCACTGCCCAGATAAGTCAAACTGGCACTCAGCCATCACTGCTTGCTTTCCTAATCAACAGCACTCACTTCCCAGCTGATTATCTCTGTAGATCTGTAATATCTGTTTAGTTTCATGCCTTCTGACAGGTGCTGTAACATAACTACCAGGGATGCTGTGTGCTGGGGCTGGACATCTTGCATCCTGGCACAGGGTAAATGGTCAGATCCTTGTTTTGCTCTCCCAGTCTGTAAATTAGCACAACATCCAGTTGCAAAACATGTCCTTTAACTTGCAAGGAAGACATTGGCACTAGGACAATATTCTTTTACAGCCTAATTTTGCTTTAGGTATACTGGTCTGGACTTTTTTTTTGACAGTAACCTCCAAGAAAAGCAATATGCCCATATTTGTACCAAGATACAAGCTAGTCCAGTAATAATTTACTAACAAGGCCTCTTCAAATCAGTATTGGTTAAATATGAATATTACAAATTCAGTTCACTTGTGAGCAACACTTGCATTTCCAAGTTTTGTGCCAGAAGAATCCTTCAGAGTGCAGCGAGTAAGTATGGATGGATAAAGTCAGAGCCAGTATGAAGCCTGTCCAGTGTGAATTTTATCACCTCAGAGAGGAAAAGGATGATTTAGTCTTATAAAATTCCACCACTCTTTTGTAAAGACTGAGAGTAATTGAGCAATATCTGAACCTCCCTAAGGAAAGGTCAAAGTGAAAAGAATGCTGAGTTAACAAGATGATTCAGCAGGCTGGAATAGTATTTCTTTTAACTTGACATTTAGACTGAATTACCATCCTGAACTTACTCAGCAAGCAATGGAGCTCAAAGAAAATCCATTTAGTTTGATGTTGAGAAAATCCAAAATGTGCCAGGCTGACATGACTAAGCACCTACCGAGCCTTGACCGTGCTGCAGCACGGAAGCATAAGCAGAGCAGAAAAGGTTTTTCAGTATTGGAGAGTGAAAGAAAACATGCAAAAAGAAAAGGCTCCCAGGAATGGCATGCAATTAATAAAAGGCCAAGGCCAGATTGCCAGCCATGGTTACAAATTGCCTTCATAAAGGGCTTGGAGACTGGTGCAGAAAGACCAGGCTGAAAAGATGTGAAACTTAATTCTTCTGACTTGACATTTAGACTGAACTACTGTCTTGAACTTGCTCAGCAAGTGAGAGAGAAAAGTATCAGATAAGGCCTTCAAGGGCTTTTAGTAACTGCCTGCAATCCCTACAAATGGAGAAGCTATAAAGCAGTATTCAGCTGAACTGGTCGGATGAACTTTTCCAAAGATGGGTGTTTTTAAAGGCCCATCTCCTACCTAAGGCATTAGAGCAGAGAGGATTGCTGTTGGTTTTTAATTAGGGATGTGTATGATCAGAAACTAGTGGCAATACTTGTTCTGAGTTCTGAGCAAGGCTAGATAGCTTGCATAAAGTGTTTTATAGGACTATAAACAAGTTTTAAAGATGTTAGATGGGTTTATTAATACGAATAAAAATTGCTTATGCTTCAACATTTGTAGGGCAGGGAAAGATCCATTCATCACAGGAGTTTTTGTCTTTTTTTTTTTTTTAATTTAGATGCAGAGTATTTATAATTTTCTTTCTTTTCTGTTTCTGTGCAGTTGGGTTTTGTTCACACTTTGTATTTTATCTTTAATAGACCAGAAAGAAGTAGCAAGATCTCAGCTAAATGGAAATTTTTCTTTCCACATGTTGGGGTCAAATGCAGCAGAGGTGTTACATTACCAGATAAAATGGATGTTACAGCCTTCTGAAACACTGCAATATTGTGCCTCTGCTGTCTCTTACGTGATGAGAAACAAAACAGCCCAATATTACTGAGATCCCCTTAGGTGTTCACCCTACGTGCCTTTTTATTATCTGAGAAGCTGTTTAGTTGACAAATCTCCCATTTGAATTTAGATTACCACTCTTAAGCACAACGGAAGGTCTGAAATAGACCTTAAAGGCAGCCCTATCACACACTCAGCTGTGATTAATCTAACTGCTTAGCAGATGTCACTTGTACTATTTGAAGTCAAACAATGACCCATTCATTGTAACTAGGATGACTCTACCTCCATCCAGAGACAGCTGTTCATTGTTCAAGATCCATGTTATAAAAGATAACCATGGAAAAAAAAAAGATGCTGAACAAAGTAGAAAGTGAAGCCTCAGACACCTAAATCTTAAAAATTAAGGCTGAATGTTCTTTGTAATTATCTTGTAATAACAAGGTGGTGGTTAAGTAATAACAGAAAGTGGTTAAGTTATAATGAAAACTACAAAACTGAAAAATTGGGAAGCCAATGGATTGTGTCATCTTCTTGAAAATAACTTGAGAAATACAACAACATAGTTTATGCATATTTCTTCTATGGTAACATTGGCTACATTTTTCTTTCTTAGCCTTTACTGGTGCAGAGGTATATTTAATTTACTGCATAAGGATTCCTGAGATTTTTAACCTGGAGATCTCTATAATCAGATAGTTGAAGAGTTCACATGACAACTGCACTATTAATTAAGTGAAATTCAAATGAATCATATGCCTAACAAAAAGTGATGTAAAACTCTCTGTGGTGTGATGGATTGGTACTGTTTCTCCTGGGAAGGTCTGGACAAGTGCTTCTTCAGTGAAGGAGTCTCCCTGCAAAATTGAAGTGTCAGGTGCAAACTGTAAAGTGCCTGAACGGTCTCTCCTTTCTTCCAGCAGAACAAGGTGTTTTGAAGAGCCATATGCTAGTACTTAATTAAAAAAAAAAAAAAAAAAANAAAAAAAAAAAAAAAAAAAAAAAAAAAGCTCTGAAAGTCTCTACTCCATATATTTCACAAAGACTGTGTTCACTCTGCTGGAGGCTGCTCCCCATCAGAGTGCAGCGTGATCTCCCCTAGACCTGCTCAGGCCCAGCTGCCTGGCTCGGTCTGCTGTCAAGGCAGTGGCCCCATTCCCTTTGTCCCATTCTAGCCTTGGTTCCCCACTGTATCCCCTGGCATGCACACAAAAAAAGATTAATTTTCAGCCCCAAAATCGCGTTCATTCATTGTCTTGTCATTTCCAGATAATCTCTTCCTCCCTGCCCCATACAGCTCATCCTGTTGTTATCCCAGTAAAAAGTTTAAACTTGCTGCTTAAGCATCAGCATCTGGCCACACAAAGTTATGACTGTGATTAATCCAACTGAGAGACACTGAGTGTTGAGTCCTGCAGGATTCTATCAAGGTTAATAATTAAAGGCTCTTAGACTATTGCCAATCTATTTTAATCAACTCCGATAAATAAAATGCTGCCTGATATATGTCTATGTGTTTAAATTCTTATTGGTCCTATTTCTGCAATCATTTTTCACTTGTGACAGTAGCTTTCGCTTTACCATCAGTCCCACTGAAATGAGTAGAGCCAGCAGCCTAGTAAGATACTACTAAATTAAGGTATGACCCCAGTTTTAATCTTGTGCAACAATGAAGCTTATTTCCACTGACCTGCCATTACTCAGGGCCAAGTATAATGGCCTTTTCCCAATTCTTTCAGCTCAGCTGCAAGATGTCAGACCTTTCTGAAATGCTGTCTCAGCAAAGAAGTCTCTCAGATAACCCAGCAAGAATTTAATAAGGGGAAGAATTCCATAAAATGTTCTGTTTATTTTAAAATGTAAAATAATAAGTACAAGAAAAAAAAATGTAACAATACTGTTTTGTATTGACTGTATGAATGTGAAAGTATAATTAGAACATGTGAAAATTAATGTGACTTTTCAACATTTCTTCACCATACTTCTTTACTCATTAGACTCAGTAAGCTGAATACTTATATCTGCACCTTTATCCTTGTTAAACCTCATGGGCAATGAGCAACTGTGTGAATGTGAGAGCTGCACATTTATTGCCATATCACATCATGCATACCAAACAAGGTGGTGAGGGTGGAGAAGGCGGAAGAATTTTAGGCAGAACCACAGAAACCCCCTCGGCATTTTATAAGCAGGCTGTGTTGTAACAACAGAATAGAGGTGTTTCATTTGCAGAGGTGAATTACAGGTCAGCTAAGCTCAAAATTATTCCTCATGTGACATTTTTGCACTGTGAAACTGATTCACAAAAATTGAAACATTCTGTGGGAAAATGCAAATTTGGGACATTTCTGGTGGAACCCAGGTTTCCCTGGACTTCCCTCTTGTTCTTTGACAATATGCCTGACAGAGATCTAAAATGCCTGGCCTTTTAGTGCCTAGTTACCTCACAGAGTTATTTTATTCAAGACACTGGATCTCACATGCATTTTAGCTCATCAGGTCCAAAGATTTCCATGCCCTTTTGTTCCACATTGTTTTGGTTTACCAACTCCTGTAAGAAGACACCAGGACATTGAGTGGTTTCAGGGTCAAGAAGAGACTATTTTATTTTGTAACAACTAAATGTCCCAGTAGAGGATTATGCCAAAATAAAATATTGCTGACATTCTGATCTGTGGAAAATAGTGAGGTTTATGTTTCTTTTCCCCCTTATTCAAAACAAGAAATCTCTCCATCAAAAATCTCAGTCTGGGAAAAGACCAGACAGCCTATTTGCCAGCCAGCACTATTTAAAATAGTATTCACAATTGTCTGAAGTCAAGGAAGAAAGCCAGAAACTTAGAGATTCCTGTGCACACGTGGAACTTTTTCTATACAAAATGTTGCCTTTAGGGAAGAAAGAAAAATTCCAGTTTTCTTAACACACATATTAAAATTAAAATCAAACCTCCCTGGAGAAGAAAGTCATGGAGTATACACATATTTTTAAAAGCATTAATTACTATGTCCATACCACTACATAAATCCATTCCACAAAGTGGAACAGACCGTTGACCCCTAATCATCCATCCTGCTCAGCTGTTCACATGCTTGGCTCTCTAGCACAGATTTGCCTTAGTACTCTCTAAGAAAACGCCCTCAGGCATTTTTGTAAGACTGAAAGCACCGGTGACAACTCCCAGCAGGCGGTATGGACAAGGCTGCACTAAGTTTGTCTCCTTTCTTTCTAATGTAGTCCTCTGACTTGTGCCATAGACTTGTGCTCACCAACACCTCTGCTATAGAATCAAGACATTGCAGGACCCTCAACTCCACGCCATGAGAATTCACCACGCTGCCAAGCTGGAAGGAAGCCCTCGTGTTTTTTTCAGATACTTTGATTTGGGAAAATAAGTAAAATATGAACTACCATGCTTGAGGGCCAAAGGGGCACTGCATACTGCCAAACACTGTGTGGTATGGACACAGGCAACTAGTAGCATCTGCTTCAAGGCCAAGAAAGGTCTCTGACCTTGTAAAAGCATGTCAGAATTGAACATGCACTGTTATGTGCATGAGTGCTCCTGTGTGCAGAGTCCACACAAGCAAAGATAAAATTTATTCAGCTTCTGGAGCATATATGGTCGGAGGGAGTGCCTTGTCTGCTTCACAGAAATGCTAAGTATTAAAGGACATACTGGGAGGACATCATAATCTCAGGCTGTTTCCAAATTGTTGTACTTGTTCTCATTTAACCTGTTATATTCTTATTATACCAAGGTTTACCTCTAAAAATGAAATGTAGGTTTCATAGAGGAAGCATAAACATACCATTTAAATCTAACTCTTTAGCAGTGGATAATAGTCACTATAAAGATATGTAGGACACAGTAGGTAATAAAAATACTAGAATATGAGTATGATTGATCTCGTAACATTTACAGTTTAATAAATCTACACTATTAAGATAATAAAAGCCTGAGAGCAAAATTGCATTTCTCTGGCAATAAACCTTAAATCCAAGTTATGAAGAAGTTTGTAGGTGTAGATGTGCAAGTTGTTCAACAGAGCTAGCAAAAAAATTCTACCTATCTGGTAAGATTAGAAACTAATGCTTCTTTGAAATAACTTCAGTTCTTTATCTGTCTTGTTTACCTTTTTTTATTTTACATGCTTTTGATTTTCATTTTGTAAGCACGTAGTCATCATTTACATCCACTTCCTACCTCTGTAATGTGGATTGGCCGTATCAAGCTGGCACCGTTCTTTACCATTTACACTTTACTATTACAAAAGTCCTCAGCTGTTTTCTGGACAAATAGTCCACAGTGCTACATGCAGAGTAATCTGTTTTGCTCTAAGTCTTTTACCAGAGATTCTACCTAAGCTCACAACTTGATCTCTGAAGTGGACTCCAGCTACACGAGAGGAAAGCAGGCATGGCTCCACTCTTAGTGCTGAAACATAAGTAAAGAAAAACATATTCTTTGTTCTAGAGGACACCTTCTGAATATTTTAAATTTTCAATTTTATAACTGGTGATCAAACAAAAAAATATTATGCTTTCACCGATTGTCCAAAAACTGTACTGTCATTCCCTGAACTGAGACATTGTGAGTGCTTCGTATTGATGTACACTTCTTGCTCTAAACTGAGACTTGTGAAACTGCAGCCTGTTCTTTATGGAGATAATACATCCAGAGAATAAAGCATCAGATCTTAAATTTCTATTAACTTGTTATTAAAGATTGTGACAGGCTTTGTTCTTCCTTACTTTATCTAAAGAGTGAAGAGTGGCAAATCCAATGAAATCATATTTTCTGACCAGCCATTCACCTGATTTACAACTAATTTCTACAGTGCCTGATTTATGCCAACATTGTGTTACCGCTTCTCTGCAAAATACAAAAAATTAGCTAATGATTTACACTTCTGTCAGCACAGGGGAAAGAAGATCATAATCTTTTCTCACTCCCTTTTCCCTTCCAGTATACTCACACTTCAAAAACTGAAGACTAATCTATTCACATGTGCTTCATCAGTCAGTCAGTCTACGCTTTTTATTTGGACATACGGAAAACATCCCTGAATGAGCATATCCATCATCCATGAGCTAAACATGTGTCTATACATGACTTCACAGCAACCAAAGTCTCTAAACTCTTTGGAAGCCATTTTTTGGAAGGCATTGGCCCACCATAAGTTTTCCCTCTTAAAAGCTGAGCTGGTGAACTTATGTGCCTTGCAGCTATACACACAGAAAAAAACGTTAGCAATCTCCTTTATTTCTCAGGGTTTCATATTTTACTCAGCTGTTTTCACAGAAAACACTGCATTTTATGCCCTTGGGACAGAGTCCTTCAATAAGTACAGGTATTAATGTAGTGCACAAAATCTTTTTACTGTTGAAAGCAGTGAACCTCAAAAATCAATGCTATACTTCTACTGTCTTCATGACAGCTACATAACAATTCTTTCACCTCCTGGGCAAACCCTAACAGTTAAGAAAGAGCACAAGAATAAGTTAGTTCTTTACAAATTAGGCATGCTAATAAATCTGCCTCTGAGGTAATCAAAGCAACTTTTTATTCCAGCTGTCTGCCTGTGGCTGCTTGTATTTTATATTATGACTTGGAATTAGAAAACAATACCATAAGGTATAATCTTTTAACTGTTGTTTTGAAAATCACTGAAAATAAGAAATCAAGTACTTTTTTTAAAAAATGAAATTATAAATACATTGGATGTTCATTTCAAGAGGAAAGTATTTAATTGTTCCTTGTAATATGATTTACTTCTTTTAGTGGGACTCATCTTACATGTCTTCGGTTGGTATGTAAGAACAACCTCCTTGGATGTGATTGTTTTTCTCTGCTGACTACAGAGGAAGTGTGACTGAATGCTGGAAATGCCTTGAATCCTCACTGTTGACTTCTAAATAGCACACGCTTTCCCTCTGATCAGTAGAAGTAGTAGTATCAGCTTTACAAAGCATTGGAAAATCTGTACGTGCACAACATTTTTAAACTGTCAAAGGAAATCTGTTCACTGAAAGAAGGAAGGAGAAGACATGTATATGGTAAAAAATGGGTCATGGTAAAGGAGAAAAAGCAAACAATGGGACTTATGGGCCATAAAAGAAGAGAGTGGATATGGAAACAGTTGGAAAAATAAATTAGAAAGAAAAATGGTTGATATAGTGATAAGTTTATGTTTATCTAAGACCATTTTAAGGTTGTGATCTGATTCTAAAAAAAAATTCCATATTCAACATAATTACTTAATCGTGGCAAGAGCAATGATTTTCTGCTTTTTTTTTTTTTTTGTTAATATGTATTCTTTGACTTTCTTATTAATAATGTTCAAAATAGATGTCTCTGATATCGCCTCATCTACTTGGTTCTAAGAAATTTTACCATGGCAGAACCTAAGACTTGAGAACAACCGCATCTTCAATGAACAGAACACTGATACATACTACACAGAGCCAAATGGATTTCAGTGTTCCTCTTCCTTGAAGAAAACAATTTTAAAAAGCATGTCAGTTGCTCTGTTTTTCTACTTGAGAAATCATCTAGAAATTCAAAGAGGATATGCTGTTACACAGGAATGTCAATTGTTCTTATGATTTAAAGCCCACTCTTAGTACTAAAAAACCCAAACCAACCAATTAAAAGGCATGCTCTGGGTGTTGTTATCACAGAATTTAAAAAAAAAAAAAAAAAATGGTGTTTCCAGTTGTGTGTTTTAGCTGTGCAGCAGCTTGTAGATGCAGAATTTGGCAAAGGTCAAGCAGCTGCTCAGTAAGGTGATGTTAAATATTGACCGATATGTGCCAATTAAAGACTTTTCAGTACTTGTAGAAATGTTGATTTTGACAATTTTCATGCTGATGCTGGCTACAAGCTATAGGAAAAAATTACTTTACAACAGTTGATAATCTGGCATTTTCCATTATATTTTGCTAAGATTTATCCCAACTCTCTCAACCTAACATGACATTTATATTTCAGTTAAGTTGCCATAACCTCCTGATGATGCAAAATAATACATCTATCCTTTCCTTTGTTACTTGAGTATCTTTTTGCTTGTGAATTAGATGTAATGGTGGTATTTTTACAGCAAGGCTTAAGAAGGAAAGACAGTTATTTCCTCCTATACCACTAGAAGCCAGGAGAGAAAGTACACATGAAGGCCCAAAGGGAAGAAATAACAACTATAAACATACAGTAAAAAATAAACCGATAAGGTTAACTAATGAGAATAACTATCTGTCCGGGCATGGATGTAGTTAGGATCAAACATGCCTGAAACTATGTTAAACAACAAATGTACACAATCACATTTGAAAAAGACGAGCTATAGGAACCAAGGGACTGGGTCTACATTATCTTCACCTGAATTACATTTATTAGAACTGCTTTACTTCATTAAATAATTGGAAAGATGTCAAGCTTTGCTTCTAAGAGGCCTACAACTAACAGCCTGTTTTTATTTTGGGCTTTTAGAAGACAGAGCTAATGGAACATAATTGATTTATCAGTTTTCTCAACGTAAGTCATAACTTCAGTGCCATCAATGATAAAGTTTCAGAAAACTGAGTTTCTCTATAAATAGACATATGAAGCAGATGAAGGAATGGTGGAACAATTATTGCTTTTCCATCCTACTCTTTGTATAATGTGAAGATAGTTTCTTTTTAGTTTGAATCATTGAGCATTCTTTCCTAATGTGTTGTCTTCCTACAAATAATCATTCCCAAATGAGCTTCAGAACTGGAAAGGAGATTTAGGTTAGATGTACAGAGGAAATTCTTTGCTCAGAGGGTGGTGAGGCCCTGGCACAGGCTGCCCAGAGAAGTTGTGGGTGCCCCATGCCTGGAGGCTTTCAAGGCCAGGCTGGATGGGCCTGTTTTTCACAGTGAAAAATTTCAAGGTGGAAATGAGGTAATGACATGAAAGAATGCAATGAATGTTTTTATCTCTATTTTTTTTCCTTCCTGTTTTAAAATGAAAGCAAAACCATGCAGCAGGACTATCACGTCTGGCCACAAACCCATCTGCTGCAGAACCCCATCTTTACTGATCTTACAACTTCTCTGTTCAAAAGATGTGTGAAGATCTAACATGCTTCAAAAACAAAACAGAAAATAATCTAGATTTTAGAAAATCAGGGAAAATCAATTTGCAAAACACAGTGAGTGTTACTTGTTCATCTTAGCTCTAAAACTGGACAGTGTGACCGCTGGCCCTTTGCCCACTTTAACACGTGGGCTGTTGCCCTGAGGAAGAATCGCACGCTCAGCTGTGTATTACACTGCTGTTTAAGTCTTTGTGCGCCACTTACAATCTTTTCTACTGTTTTCAATGCCCTCCAGAAAGACCTTCTGAGCTTTGCTCAGGCACAATTTTTGATGAAAGAGACTGGCAATGAGATGAGCCAAGATGAGAGTCTCCACAAAATCAATCTGAAAACTTTTCTTGAAACAATGTTCTGGGACTATTTCTGTCCCTGGGCAGGATTTTTGTGCAGGGAGGAGATAATGCAGACTGAAGAGAACTCTTCTAAAATTTTTACTGATTTTCATTAGGGAGGTTCTCTGGGTGTTCTCTGGGTACCTCAGTGGGGGATTTTAATCATATTGTGCCTTCTGTGTTACAGGGATCGCAAGGCTAGTCTCCGTAATTCCACATTTGGGATCACACTTTTCGAAGAGTAAACAACTGACTCCGAGTTTATGAAGAACATTTTTCCAGAGGGAACACAATGGCAGAGTCATAGAGAACAATCATAAGCAAAGAGCTGAAAAAAACTAATTGCAATAGGAGAAATAAGTCATTCTCAGTTTCTTTCCCTTGTTCTGTAGAATGTGCACAAATAAAATATGTATCACTAATATGTTGTGAGGGAGAAAACTTTGTCCCTTTCTACATATAGGCGTCAGACACATCATTTTTAAAGGAAAACTTGAAGAAGAAAATGAATTTCAGCATCTGCAGCTATGGAAGTAATGGTCTTATAAGAACAGGAAACAAGATTAATATGAATAATGATATGGACTCAGAGGGAAGAAAAGTCTAATAAAATGTATATTCTTCTGTCCATCTTAATATCTGATGCACTGCCAAGATCCCTAGCAACTTCTGCAACCACAGGTTTTTGTTTGGCTCTCTGTTTTCAGTGTTACTTTGCTTAGCACCTCAGAAACACTCTGACTATTCAGAGCTAACAATTTCCAGTGACTTGTTTACCCAGCCCCATCTCTCAGCTCTTCCAAGTGTGTTGCACAGGGATGGTGGCAAGGACCATCTGCGGAACCAGACTCAGATATCCAGATAAAGCCAGTTTGGAATAAAAACGTATCTTAAATGAAAATAACTTGAGCAATTCCTAAGGGTCTTTGAGCTTGATAAACAACAAGAACGCTAACACAATACAGGAGACGTTGTAATACAATTTAACGGCATTTGCTCTTAACATTATTCACACAGGGATGATACTGATTTGTAGTTCCTTGAAAAGAAGATCCTTTATAAAATCTTCATTATTGAAATCCTTGAAATCCTTTACCATTACACAGACTGCAGATGAATTCATACGATTTATGAATGCCTTGAATGACAGTGACTGACTGAATTTAGAGAAGAAAAAAAAATAAAAACAAACCTATAATCACAGTTGTGCAAAGGGAAAATGCAGGCTCTGTGCCAATTCTTGTATTGACTATACTAAATCTATTAAGATATTTATTCCACCTCAACTAATTTGCACTGCAGTATTAATAATAGTGTAACTCCTGTATTCTTGATGTCAGGGTGCAATACCATAACTCTACAATGCTCCAAAATAAGAATTTCTATATAGCTTGCAAAAATGTGTAATGTATATTTAAAAAAATTTACCAAGCAGCTAACACCGGGATAATGCACTTATTATATTTGCAATGCTCTCACATTTCATCTAATATATTACAGAAAGAGTCAAAGAAGGACTTTTTTTAAGCTACAAGGGCAGAGTGTTGTCTTATTGCAAGATAATGGATTTTTTGTCCCACGCCAAAATTAACAGCATTACAATTTTTTTTTTTTTTTTGTACTATCATGCCAACACTATGTAGTTTTACATGAGAAGTACTATATTTTTATCTGCCTACTGCCCGTCTCTTCCTCCAGTTTTAAACACAATGTACTTTAGCACTTCCTAATCTACCCTATTTATTACAGAATACCTGAAAGAACTATGACTGAAGGAAAGCCTGAATTTCAGTGACCATGTAATGACACAGCCTTTGAAAATTTACATATATGTCGCACGAAATTTATGAAATGCAAAATTTTGTGGTTATGATATTGGAGGTATACACATCACAGAAAGCTGAGAACCAGTGATGAATTTTCTGATTGAGATCCCTATTGCTGAAATATAACTTACAGAGGAAATCTTTTACAAGCACCAGGAAGGAGTTAGATTCATTTTGTAAAAATTCAGCACTTAGCTACTCAAGACTTTGCAAATGCTCAGGCAGCTTCTATGACCCTGGATCATAACATCATTGGGAAAAGTATGGGATCTGATTCCCACTGGAGTTCTTTTGCATTTAATAATCATTAGTTCTGTAAGACCTGCCCTCCAGCAGGTTGTGCAAAATTGGTTTGATTCTTTCCATCATTCACAAAATTTCTCAGGGGTCTCAAACCTCAGTGTCCCAGAGATCACTCTAGAAAGCACATGGAGTAATGAGAGAAAAGAATGCAGAAAATGCTTTTCTTTCTCCCATTCTTTTCTTTGAATAGTCAGTTAATCAATCAATCTTTTCTCCTACTCAGTCTGCCTAGTCTTCATGTGTAAATATAAAATGGCTATAAATTGAAAATCTTTTCTATACTCCATTTCCTCAGCACATTTTCCACAACTTTTTGAGAACATCACAGATCAGTGAGATTAAAATTACTTTTAATACAACTGAATTTTTTAAAAAGTGAATAAGATAACACAAGTCTTAGAACTAGAAAATAAAGCACAAACTAAAAGCTCTTCATCCATAAAAGTATTTGTATGTTGTAGTGATGACTGTTGTCAAGAAGGGCAATGAGGACTGAATGACAGAAGAGACAGATGTTTATAAAAGTTGTATCTCTTGTTTTATCCCCAGTATATCCTCCAAGATTCTGTTCCTTTATTAAGGTGATGGTAGGGGATAGAGATTCCCAAGGACCAGGTATGGTCTGCAACTTTGTTTTAATGGTTTACAATCAAGGGAAATATTTTCCATGTAATTATATCACAGCATTGAGAAGAGTACTAAAATGTGATTCATCAAAGGGATTTTATTTGCCTGCTCAGCACTCAACCAGGAAAAGATTTCCCATTTGGGCCTCAAGTGTTCTGACAAATTATGGAAAAGGCATGACCTTAATTCCTTATGACTAATCAAAAGTGAATTACATCCACTTTAGTTCTGTATGAGAGACTCTATTCAGGGATTTAGTGCCCCTTTTTTTTTTTTTTTTTTTTTCCATTTAATACCTTTAGATAATTCATCTGAACATTTTAGGAAACCTCTTTTCACTCATTCCTTCCTCATTATTCATTATTAAACAATTTCGTTACAATCCCAAGAGTATTAAAACTTCACAATACCACATCCCCTGGCAGTTTTTGAACATTCATAACATTCATTTTGCTACAGTATCTGCAGTGTACCTCAAACCAGTTAGGGGAGTGTTGTAGTAGTAATAGTAGCAGTGGTAACAGTAGTGGTTTTAGCAATAGTATTTCAGGAAATTGTTACATATGGCCTAGAACTACTTGTGAAGTTGATCCCTGGGATAACTGCAAATTGCAGTAGAATTGTGTTAGTGTACAGTTTGGTCCCCACAGATTAAGATGCAGACGTTATTAAATTGTTGTGATTCAAAAACAAGAATAAATGTTTACACAGATGTCTTATTTACAGACAGGTAAACATGCATGCTGGCTTTACTACAAGTGCAATCTTCACCCAGATATACTGGTTTTCCTAGGATACATACCACAAAGTCAGAATTTTATGGATGCTCTCTGGTGGTTCCGGAGCTTCAGGAGTATGAAGGAGCTTGATGAAGACCCTCCTGCCCCTTCCTTCACACTTTCCATAGTCTTTTTCGTTTGCTTTTTCTTTGTTGTTTTGCTATCATCTACTACTTCCAAACTCAATAGAGGAGAAATTCAGCATGTGTCAGAGCAGTTTGCACTAGCGATAGCATGGAGCAGCTTACCTGTTTGACAGCATAAAGGAGCCGGCCGTAGCAGTACATCATGACCATCACAGGGATGACCAAGCAGAAGATGAAGAGACAGATGATATAGGATGTGGACTCGGCTGACTCGGAGGACCAGCGCACTGAACAGCTGGTGCCTGCACCTTCTACCCCGTAACTGCTCCATCCGATCAGAGGTGGCACGGTCCAGAGCAAGGAATAAACCCAGGAACCGCCAACCGCCAGCAGTGCCTTCCGATAGTCAGCGCTGCGCTTGTTACAGAGGGTGAGGGTGCTGTAGCGTTCGTAGGACAGGACAGCCAGGGAAATCAGGGACACAATGCCTGCAATGAATGAATTTAATTGCATACATTCATTATTTCACATGATAGCCATTTAAGCCCAAAGAAAACAGGACACTCTTCTGATTATTGCATTATTTGAAGCAGTAGTGAAAACTATAATATAATTAAGTTTAAATCCTCCCTGGACCTAGTTACACTATCAAAGTTTGTTTAACTTGTATTTAGGTTATATTGTAAGATTTTCATACTTGCAAGCTACTCGTCTTCTAGGAAGGTTTACAAAGAGTTCGCTGTTTTGGTGTTACCCAGGGGAAATCCATTTTCTACATGAACCAACAAATTGATGGAAGATTCCCTTAATATGAAATACTTTGTTTTTAATATTTATAAGCATTTTCAAATAGTGCATTTTCTACAGAAGCAAAATGCTTTATATTCAAGACTGGGAGCCCAAAACTGAAAGCAGCTTTTGTACTTCTGCTCCATCATCTAGACATACCTTCAGTTCTGACCACACATAATGGGCTACAGCAAACAACTCTCAGCATGAGTCTGATGTGGAGGGTTGTAACTTTATCTACATATAAATCACATAATCAGACAAAAATCGAATATGAGTTAATATTGAGCCTTGTAGAACACAACAGAAGTTTCTCTTCAGGGGAATCTACAGCTGTAATCTATTTTTTGCCCATTTAACTCTCTGCTTCTCATAGACCTCCTTCACATGTGTGGGATGGAGATGAGTCAGACACTCACCTGGAGACAGCAGTAGGCTTTCCTGTATCTGAGCAAAACACCCCCAGCATGTACACACACAGGATATTTTCTACAGACTGAATTCTACTTCTCTTTCCTCTACAATTCAATCTAGTTAGCTGGCTGCAGGTGCAGCTGTTCCTGCCATCCTGACAACAATTCACAGACACTTTGTGCAGACCTGGGCATGGCAAAGGACTCAGTGGGAATACACACACTACTTGCTGGAATAGGATAACACTCAACAGAAGAGAAGAGGAAAATGCCAAAAAGCAGGAGGATCAGACAACTTTTGGTGAAGAAAATATATTTTTTATTATAAGAATCTACTTAATTATTTTCTTTATATTACTGGGAAATCAGAGCTACAGAGCAGATACATTTACAGCTGTAAAAGGACACAGCTCCACTGAATTCATTTGAATTATACGGTTCAAAGTATAATGATATGAATCTATATGATATGGGATATGGATCTAGTTTGCATTTCAGTTTAGACCATCATAGACTAATAGAAAGCAGTCTTGGGAACAGTAAATCTCTCTCCTTCCAGCTGCGTGTGCTACAGCTACATTATATTGTTCTTGTGTTACCTTTGATGGTAAATGAGGGCACAACCCATTTTGATGAGGTGGCAGATAAGACATACTTTTATTAGTAATATCCTACAGCCTTGAGTGTACAGTGCTGCCTAGAAAGGCTGAATCAGGTGTTCAAACTTCCCTGGCTAAGGACCCTGCTATCTGAAGATAGTAACTGGCCACAAATGCAGGATTGCTTGCTTTGAGAATAGAATCAATGCTCAGTTATTAAATTAGGACCACAGAAATGTCAGTCAAGACTAAATCAAGCATTAACCGTCAGATTAAAACACAGAAGCCCTCATATAGTTTCCTGAAAGTTACAGAAAATAGTTTTTCTTCTCCACACAGGAGAAGACTGGAGGCTTAATTACACCTCTTGGCAGGAGCCATTTCATCTTTACTCACCTCTTATTATTGAGTTCCACTGACATGACACGTACTACATATCTCTTTGGAGAACAAGAATTGTGATATGTGGAATCCCAAACCACAGAAGTTCAAAAAACAAACAAACAAAAAAATCAATATTTTTATTTTTTCTTTTTTTGGCACAGTAAGTCTTTACGGTCTATGTTGTGTCTGAACTTTTTAATAGCACTGAAATTAACACCAGTCTGCATTGACTTCTGATGCTTTCCAAACAACAAAGCAAAAAGAGGAAAACACTGAAGGGATAGTTCATAAGAGGTATTAAAAGTTAAAAGACCACAAGGTGTTTCATATGGTTAAATATATTGAATCAGGGTAACTATTTATGAAAATTAAAAATACTTTAAAAGATTGAAACCAGTGCTTTGGAAGGCAAAATAAGATTACATTTAGAGCCAACAAAAAAAAAAAAAAAAAAAATTATCTTCTTCCAAAAGTGAGATACATTGAATTGAGTTGCCCCATAGTAACCCTACTTATCTGGATGGGAGAGGAACAGAAACAACAGAGGCTATGGATCCCTGCCCCAGCCTGCTTAGTAAAACTGTGTGCAGTATGCACACAAAGCAGAAGCCAAGACTAGACAAAATCAATATAACAAGCACACTAAGAAACAACCTTGTTCCAAGTCTGTAGCTGACCATGAACCCCAATAACTGGGTCATTGATTGGATGATAGGCAGGCCTTGTTTTTTGGCCTGAAAAAATATAATTTCATAAGACAGACAAAAACAGGTTTTTGATCAGGCTGTAGTGTGAGATGGGGTGGAGGTGAGGAAGAGAAACCAGACATGCCCTACCTGGGCAGCACAAGGCTTCTCTGCAAAGTCATTCCCTGCCCAGGTGAGGAAGGGGAGGGCAGGAGTCAGCTGATGGTGTGAGAGCATCAAAGCACCTGAAACAAACCTAGTGCTTCCGCCGCCCTCCTGGAAGGGTTTTCTGGTCTTGTTCAACACTCTAATCAATGACCTGGATGAAGGGATAGAGTCCAGCCACAGCAAGTTTACTGATGACATAAACATTAGGAGGAATTCCTTTACTGTGAGAGTGATGGAGCCCTGGAACACACTGCCCAGAGAGGCTGCGGAGTCTCCTTCTCTGCAGATATTCAGAACCCGCCTGGACGCTTTCGTGTGAGACCTGCTGTAGGGAACATGCTTGAGCAGGGGGTTGGGCTGGATGATCTCCAGAGGTCCCTTCCAGCCCCTACAGTTCTGTGATTCTGTGATTCTGTTTCTGGGCTGACTCTTGCATGTGTTGTTTCCTTCACCCTGAAAGGTTCTGATGCTAAAAGAGTACATCTCAGCATTCTCTACAGATGTCACTCAGTGCCCTCTGGACTGTGACAAGATCCTGTAATCCAGACTGGATAAAGTAGAATAAAGCTTCTTACTTTTCATTCTGCCTCCTGTCTTTGTATATCAGAGTTTTCTCAATGTCATATGCACTTAACTGTTGTGGCCTTTGTCGGAAAGCCTACAGTTATCTGATATTCTATTTCACACAATATCTATTGCAGCCATAAGAATTAATGAGAGTCTCAGCTTTAAAAACAAAAATAATAATAATAAAAATGTAATACACTAGAATTATAGTTGAGTGGAAAGACTTGAACATAATCTCAATAATCTTAATAACCAGAAAACAAATTTAAAAAAGTAAGTTATAAAAAGAAGAAAATCATTATAATTTCAAAGCTAATTGCAATGCTTTATCCCTACATTTCATTCTTAATTTGCAGTAACATTTATGACTGGCTATAGACTGCATATATTAATTTCAGACGACTAATGTTTTCTAAAATTACAACAAAATTAAACTCAGGAATTCAACGTCTAAATAGAATTTGCCTCCAACAAATATTTAGGGCCTTGAGCTAGTACTTAGCCAAGTAACTCCACAGGAGTCAACTACAGTGAGAAGTGTAATTTGCTCCCTCAGCATTTTGTGCATATACAGGAACAAAGCTGAGGTTCTTTCTGAGAGAAAGATGATCTGAAACTGAAAGATGAACAGAACTGAAAGATGACATTAAAACAAACAAACAAACAGGAAACGCACTACAGGATTACAGGACCAAATTATTATTCAAAAATCAGCCACAGAACTAAATGACTTTGAGATGAGCTGGGTCTGAGGCATGAGGCCTTTCTACACAGCAATTAGTTGCAGTGAGTAGATTACAAGAAATTAAATTAAAGTCATGAAACAGGACGGGCATCTATTTATAGGAAAACAATCTGAGACATTATCTGTTATTTACTTTTATTTAAAGATCGTACATTTTTTCCTGGAAGCACAACTCAGAGTATGGCACTAGGTGAAGGACACAGCAAATCACTATGCTCTGTTCCTGTGAGTCTCAGTTAAGAGCGTTACATTTTCATATTAGTTTTTGCTATTTTCTGCTGCTCACTGTGATGTAGTTATTGGAAACAGCAAGCAGACTGCCAACGGTCTCTCCCAGAAATTCAACTCATATTGGGTAAGCATTTTGACTACTGTCTTATGTACAGTTGCCCCCTTGAAGCTTCTGAGGTCATTACTCTTGGTTAGGGTTCTGAAGCATCACAGCTGCATGACATAACATACATCATAACCAGAATACAGTGCAGGAATGACCAGAGGCAGTGAAAAAAACCACAGGTAAGCTTAGGCAGACTGAGCTTGTAGGAATGCAACAGCACCTTCTTCTGCGGGACATGAAAGAATCAAAACTAGCTTTTATAAAATGCAACGGTGATTTTATTGCACCAGTCTCCATACAAGTTGATTTCACCCACTCACACTCATTCTCTCTTAGCTTTTCCTCACTCACCCAAACCCACAACCACACAGGTCTGTGTTCAAGACATCCGCCCAAGATCTCATTTGTGCAGCAGGGAGAACAAGGGACTGTCCATTCATTAAACATCTTAGAAATTGGCTTTAGGATAAAGCTTTCGTACACCTTCGGAGCCCAATGTCATTATGAAGTGGTCCATTGCTTGAGTGCATTGAACTCTGCCCAGTATTAACATCCCCCAGCACGTCCCAGGAAAGGCTGCTGCTCACTGTTTGCATTTCTTTGCCTGGAAAGTGTGTCTGCCTGGAATACATTTGCCTGCACAAGTACCACTTCTTTCACAGTAAGCTAACAGCAAGAGAAACAATAGGCATGGCATGCCACCCTCACTAGATGCAAAAACCCCCCACAATAAACAATCATGCTGGGGCCTTATCAGTGCACATTGATTCCAGGCTTGGAGACCCAGCTGTGAGGCTGGTGCAAGGCAGGGTACCAGCAGCCCACCTGCACTTGCTGTGCTGTTGCAAGGAGTGATGGAGCCAGCTGAGCACCCCCAGGTGCACATCAGGCAACCTGACAGCCACGAAACACCAGGACAAACTCAATATTAAGTGCCAGGGGTCCTGTGTGCCATGGTCCATTCCCTCTAGGCCCTCAGGTCTCTTCTGTTAAATCTGCTGCTCCAGTAGCTGGAGAATCTGATCAAATGTTCTGTGGGACTAGGTGCAGGAGATAAGCATGATCTAAAAGGAAGGACTAAATGCACGCCAAGTTGAAAATACAAGGGAACCCTGTGTCGAGGCATTTGTTTGCTGGTGCTTCTGGCTGACCTCCTTCATCACAGTTCCCCAAGGACTCAGAGGTAAACAGAACAAGAGCAGTAAGATGTAGCACTTTTCAGATTTTAAGGTTTTAAGTTTAATTCCAAGTTGTGTTATCAAATGTTATTACATAAATGTATTATTAAGTTATACAAAACAATCTTGATCTGTGACTCCATGCTGTTTTCAAGGGAAACAACTTTCCTGAATTTAAATGAGAGCATTCCTGTTAGTTCTCTATAGAAATAAAGCATACCACATATGAAAATGAAACAAACAATTTAAGCAACTTAAAAGAAAAGATACGGCTTTTCCAGCATATCTGCACTTTTGAATCTCCTTGGAAGCCATCCTGAAAAAAATATCCTCAGGGACTTTCATTAAATATAATTTGTATGTCTCCTGTATTTACTGGAGAGGCTTGGGAGGAAAAAAAGCACAAGCTCCCTTTCTAGCTTAAACTTCAGGTGAACCTATCAGCTCTGGGCCAAGGTACCTTACCTAATACCTGCCACGGAATCGGAGACTTTATGAGAGTACACATGGAGCAAGCTTTTCTATCAGCTCTGTTTCCATCTGTTATGTACTAGTTACATTAATACTAATGAGCAAAACTACCGGGCTCTGCTCACCTTAAAGATTAAAGCATTTCTTCCACAAAAATACAGTAATTTCCGCTACAGCAGTTGCAGCCATCAGAGACTTTCTTATAGGTGAAGAAGTAAGAATATCGTAATGATAAAAGCACAACATTTCCAAAGCTGACCCTCTGGGCAGAAACAGGGGGGAGAAATTGTTCACCTTACCCACAGAAAATGGTCTGCAAAAAAAACCCAGAAGCTATTGAGGCACATCATAGTGGGAGAAGAAAGAATAAAACTCATTAAATGTTTTTTTTTTTAAAAAAAAAAAAAAAAAGTATGTTGCTGTGATTTCTAGCTCTGAGTCTTATAACAGCCCCTTCACTCTTGTGGTCAAGATACAGGAAAAATTATTTGTCTCCTATTTGATCTCCAGTGAAGTTTTGCAGGTTTTCTTTTCTTTTCTTCTGTGATGCCAGAGCAGTCACAAGTACCAATGAGAGTGCTGGTCAGTCTGCAAAACTTCTGACAGGCATCAGAGAATGTAACAAACTGAGCTCAACTAACAGAGCCTGCTATCAACTTTCACAGCTGCTAGGGGTGGTGGGAAAGTAGCACTGAACAAGCAAATCTGAGAGAGAAACAAGCAAGAGACTGTGAATAAGGAATTTCACAAAATGACCTTTTATCAAGGTTGGCTTGTTTTCTTTGATTTTTTTTTTTTTTTTTTGAGAAGTACAAATCAACACTCAGAGGAGATGTGAACAGATGTGAAGGGTGGAAGATATATATGGCTGTTGTGTCTAGTCTGCTGGTTGCCAGTATTTTATCTACCATTTCCTCTTCCCTCCAAAAGAAAAAAGACATACGTATTTTATGGGTCAAACTCCAGCTGCTGGCAGACTTCTACAGTAGAAGATCCCAAACATTCTGAGAGTTATAAAGAAACCCTGATGAACTTAGAAGACTTTCCAGAGTTGAGATGAATAGACTTAAAGTGAGCACTGGCCTTGGTGGACAACTAAACTAGCCTGACTAGTTTGAAATTGACAGCCTACCATCTACGCTTCAGTGAATCAACAAATCACAATAAGTCATTTTATGCTATAGCAAAATTACAGTGATAAACTCTGTGCTGGTATAAATAATATGAGCTGCAGCTGAGTGCATGGATGCCTCAATAACTCACAGAAGCAGCTGAGAATGGAATGTGCTTCTAAATCATGATTGGCTGTGTTTGGATATTCCTATTAAATATCTCTACGGTCAAAAAAAAAAACAAATATTCTTGCATTTAGTGGTGTTTATTCTAGTTGAATACTCAGAGGTTTTAGCCATCACTTCCTTTTGATTTTTAAGTCAGTAAAAGCACTTCTACTCATTTGAAATTGAGAAAATATTTCCCACAACAATTTGTTATGCATTAGCTGCTACAACCAGTTTTTAAATGCCAGCATTCTAGGCTTTCATAACACAGGCTGCTGCAAATATCTGCAATCCATTCTGAATATAAGTAAACAAACCAACAGTTATTCATTGAGTGCCTGTAATTATTTGTTTTCTTCTGCCTATATGACTGCAGTCATGAGTCCATCAGTGTAGGCAATCTTTCTCTTTCCTGAGTAACTGAGTAACAGTTAACTCTGATGGTGCTTGAAAAAAATCGCGAAGAAATCACTGCTGCACCCAAACCTGCTGGGAGAAACCTGACAGCAAACATTACTGGTCCTGTTCAGTAAACCTTTCCTGCTCTTTTCTCAGCAAGCATTTCTTCATTTCCTCCTTTGCATGACATGCCTTCCTTTTTGTTGTCAGTGGTACCTTCAGTACAGGCAGTAGGGATTAGTTTTAATAATGAAGAATCTTTTTTTTTCTGTCTTTTTTTTTCCCAATACTGAATTTTTAAATGTGTGTATGTTGTGTGTTAAGGGTGATCTTAATTTTTAGCTGTATCTTGTGATCTGATGTGCGTTACTGGGTGGTGCTATGCTTTTGTGCTTTGTTATTAAAATGCCTGTCCATCAAACAACCAACGAATTATTCCTAGTGTTATACATATAGAAAAGAATTCCCTTTTACATCTCATTGATACCAGCAGTATAAAAAGAAACAAACAAACAAAAACAGTAATTTCAATCTCACTTGCCATGCGTTATGCAAGAATCCCTTTGCAAATTCATCCTCCTGAATTGCCTGCCTCTGTATCTGTGCAGTTATACAGCTGCCGTCAGGAGTCAGAATAAGAAACAAAATCAGCACTAGATGGAGCTGCCGTACAGCAGCATCTCTGGAGAAGTCCAGGGGCTCGTGTGCATGTGGGAAGCAGGGATGGCGGCATGGTGCGCAGCAGGAGATGCTCTCGGGGCGCTCAGGTACAAGGCTGCAGCCCCAGGTCCATGCCCAAGCTGCTCTGCGAGACCTCCACCTCCTGCCATCCCTTTGCTTTCCAAACAGGGAGAGCACCCTGGGACCTTCCTCCACGCTGAACTTCTGCGCAGATGTATCACGAAGTACATGGTCTCGGGGTTTGTCTGTGTCTGCAATACAGCACCAAGTTAGCTAAGAGGTGAAATTACAGTGCATTGCCCATGCCAGACAGGGCGCCAAGCTTTCTCCAGAGCATGCCCAGCCAGCTTTCTTCCTAAAACCCTCTGCTGTTTCACTGAATACAACCATTCATTTCCAGTATGAAAGGCATATTTCTACAAATTTTAAATGATTCTAAAAACCATTGTTTCGCTTGTTTTCTTTTTCTTTTTCTTTTTTTTTTTCTCTTTATCAATTATCATTCCTAGAGATGGAACACAGTGCAAATATTTACTTCGCTGAGTTAAGTTGTTGTCATAATGTCCAGAGGTCAAATTGCTTTTTCGTAATAACTACTTGTGAACCAGTCAATGACTAGTAACATATCTGCTAATATAAATGCAGCGCCAAAATGTGTAGGCTCGCCTCTACACTACCCTTGTGCCAGGATTTTCTTGTGCATTTTTACAACCCAACAACCTCACATGCTACAGAGGTGGGAAGAAAGACTGGGGTAGAAGGCTGCTCCAGTCTCTGTCCCAGATGACTTTGCTACCAGAAGGATGTGTGATGAGGAGGAGCAATGTTGTCCTGTCCTTACTGCCCAGAAGGACCTCAGAAGAGGAAATCTTTGACTGCATCCATTACAGAGTGTTTTGTAACCGAAGCAGGCAGAAATCACTTACAGCAGATTTTGTCAAACCAACAAATCTAAAATGCAACACTGGATAGATTAGTTACACTAGAGAATATAACAGTGGACATACTGAGAGCTATGACATATTGGGATAAGCAAGCATGGCTACTGTGGATGTAAGTCAAGCCTGAATAACATTAGAGGTCCTTGACAGTGTCGTGCAGACAGGGTTGATATATTTGATAAAGTCTACTTGGATTTCCATAAAGCTTCGACTAGCCCAAAGGCTTGTAAGGATAGTAAGCAGTCTTGCAATAACAGAGATCCTCACATGAAAAAAAAAAAAAAAGAAGAAGAAGAAGAGAAAATAATTGGTTTACTCAATGGAAAATGTTGGCCAGTAAAGTCCCCTATGGATCTGTTCTAGGCACTATGTTATTCATCATATTAATGAATGATCTGGAAAAGATGGTGAAGAGTGAAGTTTGCTGATTATGCTATGCTGAATAACTCAAAATCAACAAAGCTGAATGTGAAGTGCTGCAGAACAAGCTCATGAAACTGAGTCACTGAGCAGGAGAAATGCTGTACTGATGTAAACTGCCATATGTGGAGAAGAATAGTCCTAGCTTTAAACACACCATAATTGTTTCTGAATGACTTACTGCTCTGGAAAGAGAGTTATGATAGAGAACTTTATGAAAACCATTTTTACTAAGCACCAATTCCAGCAGCACTTAGGAAAATAAACATCAGGGATTATTAAAAAAGGAATACAGAGAAAACAATAGACAATATCAAAAGTGGATGAGGGTTGATTAGTTAGTGCTTCTCACAGTACAAGTATTGGGGTTTCAAATGAATAGTCAGGTTGCGGACTAGGAACAAACAAGCAGGAGAAGGTACTTTCTTTTGCATAGTACATAGCTGGCATGTGGAACTCGCTGACATATTATATTGTGAACACCAAAACTTTGCAGGGTTCCAGAGAGCACTCAGCCTAGGAAATAAATCCAGGAAGATCTATTACACTCAACAGTATTACTTCAGGCATGGAGTCCCTACATCACAAATCACAGGCTGCTGTGACTCTATACTGGAAAAATATCATTGAATATTGAAAGTTACTGTAACTTGAAGTTTAGCATTTTAGAACCTTTGATGTGCAACATTTTTGAATGGCAAATGCTTAGCATGGATATACACAGTCTTTTGCAAGGCACAATTTGCTTTTAATTATTAAAATGATAAGGAGAAACAATTACAGCATAGTAAGAGACCACTTTCTGCTCATGTCTACTGAGAATCTCCAGCCACTGAAAAGATATTAACGCTTAGAAAGCTCCTATTGTCCTCATCCTCAAATTCCTTGTTAAGCATCCCTCGATGCACTGACCAGTAGAGAAAAACTGCTATAAGGAGCAAACCAGATGATGGTATGGTAAGAGGTGGCATGATAAGAGCAGATGGTGCTTTCTACTCTTATCACAAGGAATATTAAGCCATGGCTTTGTTTTGCCTCATAACCTGCTTTCTACCAATTAGAAAAAGCCTGTTTAAATCCTGACTGGCATACTTATCTGTCAGCCTTTCATCCTATTCCTCTGACACAGTCTTTGCTTCTCACAAGAATTTTAAATAGAAATACACCGTTAGTTTTACGAAATACATCCAGTAAAAAATCTTTGACATCCTCATGCAGCTGCTGCTGTACTACAATCCTCTTGCACAGCCACACGCTCTTTCTCTGAAAAGCCAGCAGACCAACAACATAGCAAAATTTTATAAGTTTGAAAAAATTAGGCACCTGTTACAAATATAGGCGTGGAGAAGAGCTGCTTTGTGCACTTGAGTTTGTGCACAGAATATACCCATAATCCACGTGTCATGTGGATACGCCACCCTGCCGTTAAGAGGTAGAATTTGTATCCTGCCATCCGTATGATATTACTCTCCACCCTGGCACAGTTTCCAATGAAATCCTGCTGAACGCACACCCAGGCAGATACAGATCAGCCAAAGGGACAGTGACAGTGGGCAGCCTCCTGCTCACCGTGGGAGCTCCACATCCCAGGATGCTCGGCCTCGTTCTGCCTGCAGCACAGTGCCCATGCAGCTTGCATCACTTCATTAGAGTGATTAAACGTGCCAGTATAAAGAGGTCCCCTGCTAACTTCATAAACAGCCAGAGTGCAGAACAGAGATTACACAAACTGTAGATTTGGAAAAAGATGCTTCAGTGTGCATACACATATAATAATTAAGACTAAATGCAGACCCAACAGCATTCAACCATTGTGTGTTCTGAAATTTTCATAAGGACAAGTTAAAGGGGATTATCTGTGTTTTTGGAAACTTTGTAACATTTTTTAGCTCAAAGCAAATCTTGCCAGATGTTTGTGTGCTATTTCAGTTCTGTCTCAGAGGTTTGTACTAGGCTTGGACAGCATTTAGAAATTTAGCACTTGAAACGAAACTTACAGGAATTAATTAGTTCATAAAATTAATTAACAGTTAAGAAATTGCTAGAATCCTAACCTAAGCAGAGCTTTATATTGCTGTTGCAGTTTAAAGACGATCACACTATTCCTTATGAAAAAATTACACAACAAACTATGCTTTTTTTTTTTTCTTTTTCCTTATCTTTCTGCTAGCCACTTGGTCCTGAACAGATTTTGATTCCTGCAAACCCCTATGAAAGTAATTCATCTGAAAAAGGGTTTCAGTCTATTGATGCATTTGAAGCTTGCATGATCCCTTCTTCCATTAGAAAGTTATCTATTAATTCTGCTTTGGACTGCGTTAGTGGATGCAATATAAACAATAAAAGAATATAAAAAAAAAAATAGAACAGAACGGAAAATACAATGGAAAAACAACAGCAGAAAATTAGCATCTAATGAACATCTGCCTCCAATAAAACACTACAGAATACATGTAAAGATTTACAGCTCACCCCAGTGAGTCATTAGTTTTTTGCATTGTGGCTAGTATGCTTTGGTAAGTAACAGTGAAAACTTGTACGTGGTCACAGGATAGTACCTCCAACATACTGGCAGCAGTCTGTGAAATGGGCTTAAGAAACTACACTCTGGAGAAATCATGTAATTTTGCCACATTTTAGAAGAGTCGTTGGCTGAAGCTGCCCACAGCTATTGATCCTGAGGCTGGTAAATGGGTGAGAACTCAGTCAGCTGCCGGCCCTGACCCACATGAGGCCAGCACAGCACGGGGAGAGAGAAAGGTGAGCAGGTCCCAGACCACTCATGAGTCAAGGCATAGGTACAGTTGATAGTCTGGAGCAGAGGAGGCCGAGAGGTGACCTCAGTGCTGCCTGCAGCCCCTGAGGAGGGGAAGCGGAGGGAGGGGCCGGGCTCTGCCCTGGGAACCGATGGCAGGAGGGGAACGGCACAGAGCTGCCAGGGGAGGGTCAGGTGGGTGCTGGGAAACATTGCTGTGCCGTGAGGGTGGTCAGACACTGGGACAGGCTTCCTGGGGAGGTGGCTGATGCCCTGCAGCTGTCAGTGTTCAAGGGGCTTTTGGACAGTGCCCACAAAAACATGCTGAGGAGGCAGCTGGACTCTATGATCTTTGAAGGTCCCTTGCAACTGAACTACTCCGATTCAATTTGATTTGATACAATTTGATTTGAGTCAGTTCTATGCTATGCTATGCTATGCTATGCTATTCTAAAAATAACAGTGGGATGTCAGTGGAAGGGAGCAGCTACCTGGAGTGAAGCTTCCTTGTGTTTGCTGTGAGCAAATCTCAAAACATCATCTTGAATGTATCAATTATGGAAAAAAAATTACAGCAGCCACAGGTCATTTTGACTTAGTATTCTGGAGGAATAAAACAACAACAAAAAAAAACCATAAGCCCACAGGCCTTTCAGTAATAGGGGGCATTTGGATTATTGGGTTATTTAAGTAGTGAGTCACTTTGGCTGTGAAATCATCAGAAGCAATAAGAAGTCTGTGAATCAATAGAGGCTGTAGCTTATTAACTTATTAGACATTTTTTGAATCTCTGGTTTCAGAAATAGCTTCTCAGCTAGTGTTGAGCTCTAGAAAAGCACAAATCTGAACAGGGTAGCTCCAGCTTTTGAATAAAGTTGGTTTTCCATATCAGCACAATCTTTTCACAGACTAATGCAAATGATTTCCTCATCTTCATAGACATTCTTTAACAGAAAAGTGGCAGACACTAACAGAAAATTTAAAAAAATGGTCATTACTTTAAATGTAAGGTATTGGCCACAGATGAGAAAAAGAAAATGAAATTGCTAGTTATTACCAATTCCATTGGTATTATTTGGAACTATGCCAACAGCCATGTATCTCTTTTATCACTGGAAAGCTAGGAGGTTTTCATTTGCTTACTAGACTGGAAGATGTAGCATTCTGCTTAAATGCTTCCTAAAAGAAACAGACACAGAAAATAAATGCCATTAGTTAAGAAAAAGCCACTAGCTATATAACTTGATTTTAAATAGCCAGAGATAATATCCTGTCTCTGGTAGACTGCAGAGACTACAAGGAAAGTTCAAGTTTAAAAAAAAAAAGTAGAAGTCTGTTCCAATGGGGCAGCACACAGATGATCTTAAGAATTACCAGTGATTATTAAACATGTAGTTAAATAGAATATGATTGATTAGCCTTTCGCAAGCAAAGCCCAGTTCTCTCCAATGTACCTTTTTTTCTGGGTGAATACTTCTTATTTACTGGGCACTAGTTTATTTCATTTTACCCACTGAGGGACCAGAAAATCAGCTGCATTTTAACAGTGTATTTCTTCACATGGATGTGACCTGTTTATGGACACAGTTGGTCTCTGATTTTTCCTACAGTGATAGAAAAGCAATAGCAGACACAACATTGCCTGGGTAAACACCGGGACCTAGAATTAGAGAACGGGGTCTGCAAATACACGATTAAACCTAACTGATAGAAATGCTGTTCCATCATCTCAAACACAGCTTACAGACATGGCATTTTAGACTCATCTCATCATCAAGATAATTTTGCAAGATATTTGATGTGGTTTCTGCCTTTAAGCGCCTTCCATATCTGTATGTAAAGTGATTTTATTTTGCATCCTTATTTGCACAAAGTCCTTGCACAAAGTCTGCAGTACATGGATATAACATAGAGCCAGGTACCAGAACCTGCACTGAACCACAGGCATAGCTGCTTGTCAAGAAAGCCTCAAACATAGACAGAAAATTGCAGTTACTTGCACACACATAGAAACAGACTTTGGGCATGGGTAGAACATTTCTTCCAGAACAGAATTTGGCATCAGAAGGACAGCTGATAACTCTATGTAAAAAAATGCCAGGGAGGTTATCGATCTCCTTGCAGAATTCTGCTGTTCTTCTGTCCCTTCTCCCAGGGGCACACACACAAGTTGCTGCCCACCGTTCACTGTTGATATTTCTGCATGACTTTAGTTAATTTTTCGTTCAGGCATCAGGTGAATGGACTTAAGATTATCTCTCAACAACACACAGGAGCAGAAAATAGTAGTAGTAACAGCTGACGGAGAACGTAATGACTCAATCTACAAGTGCCTGCTGGAGCATGTCGAAGGGCAAGCAGGGATCAGTGACCTGTTCAGAGCACACTCTCACTCCTGTCTGAGCCATGTGCTTGCACTTCCTCTGTACTGAAATCTGGAAGTGAGGAGGAGGAGGGAAAAGAGTGGATTCTCGTGCATCCCACAGTCTCACCGCAGTCAGGTGTTGTGCTGGGGCTGCCCAGTCCAAGGGAGAAGCAACCACACCGATACAGACACTTTATCTGCATCATCTAATGCCTTCTTTGACTGGTTTTCTAAAATCTTTGCTTGAGCTGACTCCTTGCTTCAATTGCATATGAAAAACAAATACTTATGCTCTCCAAATTACCCGTAGGCAGAGCAGACAGCATTTTTCCTACATAGTGAATGTGTGGTCAAGTTCTGAAAGGGGATGGGCACCATTTCAGGGAAACATGACAAATGTTTTCCAAGTATTCACTCTTGGGCAACAATTCCAAGTGATTTCAACATGGATGATGTTTGATGCCCAGACAAACTAGAAATAAACTAAGAGATAAATTCAACATCCAGGAAAAGAACACTGAAGTGAGAAAGCAGTTACAAAAAAAAAGTGAGAAAATTATGTAAAGCCAAAAGGAACAATAAGCACTCAGATTGTGATGGTCATCTCACAGCTGCAGAGAGGTACAGAGCAAATATCCACCCCTAATCTTGTCATCCTTTGCCCCTTTCAGAGCATGTGGAGACAAAGGGTCACTTCTAGGACACAGCTCATATCACCCTGAAGAGAAAATCTCAAGTACGCCAAATTATTTTCATGCTGGCAGTGCAAGTTTGTTTTTCCTATTGATTATGAAGGAAGCCTGAGGGTATGGAAAATGTCTGGTTTTAGTCAGATGATTCCCATCTGTCTCTAAAGCGTTCAACATTTCATGTGTCTGTGCAAATATGGCTTTCAGAAGCATATTTAATAATATGCAGCTACGTCGTTGATTAAATAAAAGGAATGGCAGATTAAATAAAAAGAATGGTAGCCTAACTTTGGTTTCTCTAGAGAGGGGATGCCAAAGAGTAATTTATATTACATATCTCCTGAATCTTTTGTGTTTCCACTTACCACACAGTCTAACAGATGTCAGGTACTTGAAGTTACACAGAAAAATTCAGGACCAACCACTAGTTGCAATACTATACTAAAATCAGTAAAACCCTCTAGATAATGACAGTATTTTTCCTGTTTTAGATAAAGGAACTGTAAGGACCTTTGATATTTTCCTATTAGTTAGACAACCTTTTCCTTGCTCTTGTCTTTGAAACAGCAAAATATTTCTGATACCGAGCAACCACTCAGGAAAGTTTGCATTTGGTCCTGTTGGCTGCAGACACAACAGAGTCTACTCACTTCAAATAGAGATCATTTTTGAGTTCTGATGGAGAACTAAGTTTTTGTAAACATTACTGATCAGTGGTGCTTGCTATCAGCTTTATATATAGAAATACAACTTTAAATCCTATCCTGAGCCTACCTGGAAAAGGAGCTATGTAAATTCAGGGGCCATAAGTTGTTGCTAAGAGTGGTTTCACACTGGGATATAAGTATTTGCTCTGTCAGGGCTCAGAAAATTTCAGGCTTGAACTCTTGCAAAGTGGAGCCAAGGAAGATCATGTTTTTACTCTTGGAAAAACAAATTAAATCCAAACAAACAGACAAAAAACCCTCCACTATATCTAATCATAGAATCATTAAGGCTGGAAAAGATCTCTCAGACCATCTAGTCCAACCATCAGCCCAGCACCACCATGCCCACTAAACCATGTCCCTAAGCATCACATCTACACGTCTCTTGAACACCTCCATGGGCAGCCTGTTCCAATGCCAGACCACTCCTGAGAAGAAATTTTTCCTAATATCCAATCTGAACCTCCCCTGGCACAGCTTGAGGCCGTTTGTTCTTGTCCTATCATTGTTACCTGGGAGAAGAGGCCGACACCCACCTCACTGCAGCCAGCCTCCTTTCAGGTAGCTGTACACAGCAATAAGGTCTGCTCTGAGCCTCCTTTTCTCCACACTGAACAGCCCCAGCTCCCTCAGCCACTCCCCATAAGATTTGTGCTCCAGGCCTTTCACCATTTTAGTTGCCCTTCTTTGGACACACTCCAGGGGCCCAAACTGAACACAAGGACTCGAGGTGCTGTTCTCACAGAAAAGCCACCCACTTCACCTGGGATCTCAATTTCATCTCATAAGCAGAGATCTTACACTGTGCCAAGTGTTCATACTCTAAATTAAAGTACCTCAGTTTAGTGCACCGAGTCTAAGCCACAGTATATAAAATCAAGGTAAGATTAAGCAAAAAATTCTTTGTTTAAGGTCACAGGGAAAGTGAACTTCAAAACAAAGCTGTGAGAAGCTCTATTTCTCACTGAGTGTATTCTCTGGCAGTTCACAGGGGAATAAATCAATAGCCGCTTTTATGTGACTGAAAAACTATGCCCACATAGTTGGGTACCACAGACTTTCTAAAAAAATTGAAGTCCTCATTTAGGTAGCTCATCAGTTTACCAATGGTCATAAAGATATATATATACACATGCTTTACTTCAGTTAGAGCAGGTTTAAGAGCAGAGCCCTATCCTGTGTACAAGATAAGCTCTAGAAGACATGGCCTTGAATCACACAGCTTTCACAGGCAAATTTCCTGTTATTTTATTTGTCATGAAGGTGGAGGTAGAAAGAAAACAATCAGCAGACGTCTAAAGCCATGAGCTAAGAGTTCAAGAATCACAAAAACTTCATTGACAGTGACGTACCTCAAAAATTTCCAGTGTTAAAATCCAGTGTTGGATTTCCTGGCCTCGAGAAGGCTTCATCTTTCTCACATGAATAGGTAATATCTAATCCTGATATGGCATACAGTAGAAATTCTGAAAATGAACTCCAGAAGTCAGCCATACCCAAATTCTGCCTGTCCTACATCTTTGGCAAGTCTACATTACTGCAAGTATCTTGGGAAAAGATGAAATGTTTCTTAAAGCTTTCATCCGTACAGAAATTTGAAGTGTTTAATAGGGCATTGGAGAGAGTATGTGTGAGACAGTCAAAGCTGCATGAAAAAACTTAATCTTAGGATGGGATATCATTTTATGTATATATGCTCTCTTTGGGAGTGTTTTACTAAATAATGTATTTTTCCTAAATTAAAATTTAATGCTTAATCGTTACATGATATATTTAACAATTCTTATTTCAGTCTGCTTACAAAGTTTACTCAGAGTTCATTCAGGAAAATGTGTCCTGTCCCTGTGTCCCTTTCCATGTTTGCTTCAATGTATAACCATGATCCTGTCAAACTATGGCTAAGTGATGGGTAACAAGAACAAATTTAGCAAATCCATCCATTTCCCCAGCCCTGTGACATGTGCAGCTTCCACTGCAGTGACCTACTTGATGGAGCTGCAAACATGCACAAGCACCAGGGGGAAATCATCTATGACAGGAACAGCCCACGTTGTTCCTCCACTAGCTCCATCCCCTATGCTCCCCCAGATGAAGTTCCGACAGCTCTTACGCTACTACAGCATGTCTCATGATATTTACTCTTCTTCCTAAAATCCAAATTACATGCTTATTGATCAGCATCCCCACTGTCCATTAGTGCCTAAACCATCTGCTCTCAGAGAATGGTTTGAAATCATAAAGCGGACATGTGGAAACTAGCAAGCAAACAAATAAATAAATAAAGAACCTACACTTTGTTCCTGTTTTTCCATTGTGTCCATGGCAACTCCCTTGTACTGGTTTCTTGGTTCATGATTTTTAAGTGCCTGGGGCATGCAATGAATTACCCAGTAAAGACCGTGCAGCTCTGTTCCACAGTAAGCAATGTCAATGTCCATTGCACTGTCGGTTTTGCAAGGAAGATCAGATCTGCTTTGCAGCTCACCCCCCAGGGAAACACTTGTGTGATTTTAAAAGAGATAAGGCACTTCAAACAAAATCATGGCCATGCATTTGCATTTGAAACAAACCTCAGCTTCTTACTTCCACTGGTTCAGGTTTCCTCCAGGCTATGGACCTGCAGGATAAAGCCTTCAAATCTCAATTTAATTTTAGGCAGGAAGAAGGTGGCTTTCACAGCACCACAAAACAAAGTGTGAAGGAACAAAACAACCACTAAAAAATTCAGTCCTTCTTAGAAGACATTTAAAAAGTGAATTGCGTTTAAAAATATTTTTACAGTTTGAGGTTGGTATTGGTGTGTTTTACAAGTCATGAGGCTTAGCTGCCCACTGTTTGGTGCTGTAGAGTGAGATTCTACTGAGGCTGCCAAACTCACTATCACATCAACTGAAATTCTGGTTCTGTAATGAAGTTTGTCTTAGTAGGACAGACTTCTATCCTATGAGTAAAAAAATAAAAAAATAAAAATAATAATTAAAAAAAGGAACAGATCTCACTTATGAATTCTAGGCATTAGGACCACTCCTCTTAGCTTTGCCAAGCCAAAACCAGACAGAAGGCACAAAGGAGGGTAAGGTAATTTTCAGTCCATGGAAAGAATATAACTTTTTAGAAGAATAGCAAAGGGATTGCAAGAAAGTGTAAACAACACAGACAAACAGTCTCCTCCCAGCCTATACAGTTTTGCCATTCATGTGTTCATACGTGTTCCTGTTATACCTCATCCCTGGATGCCCCGTCCCTGGAGACCTTCAAGGTCAGGCTGGACAGGGCTCTGAGCAACCTGATCCAGCTGTAGGTGTCCGTGTGCACTGCGGGGGAGTTGGGCTGGATGGCCTTCAAAGGTCCCTTCCGACTCGGACGATTCTCTGATTCTATCATTCTATACTTCTATACTTCGGCCTTTTATATTTTAGCCATTATTTTGTAGTCTTCATAGTTGTTGCAATTACGTTTATAAATCTAATCCGCTTTGTCACTCACAAGATACCCACAGTGCTCAAGACAAAGGCTGTGATCTAAACTGGACTACACAAGTGTCAGAAACTCCTCTTGCTGACAAACAGCTTCCTTTAACTATGCTCTATCAATCAGTGAGGTCTTAAGCCACCAGGTTATGATACAGAATACAGTTACTTTTCCTCCATTGAGTTCCTGAATCGCTTTGATAAGTTTTATACAGTTTTTACAAATTCTACGGAAGATAAGGAAAAGAATCCTACAATGAATGAGATGTTGTTTCTTTTCTTCCCCTTTACCAATAATATCTGAAAGTCTCAAATAAATAAATAAATAAATAAATAAAATTAACCATTCTGTTTAATGTGTCCCTATGATGTTCAGCCTATGATATTCAGGTATTCAATGTTCACCCTATGATGCTTGGAGCACACACAGGATGCAAGAAAAGTCACACACCTTGGAATTTTGTCTTCAGGCACTGTAAGTGACTGAAATGCTATCCTCTTACTGCACACCTACATTAGCTCTTCTTTAGCACTTTTTGGAGTATGTAATTTCAAGAAAAGATTGAACAATGGTATTTTTATGAGCTGTTCATAGAGATGTATAAATGTTAAGCCACCTGTTACTGTTATTTGCTTTTACTCATGTTATTTTCCAGTGAACATTTTTAAATTATAACTCTGCAGGCAAACTTCTTCAGTTTGCCCTTCATACACACTATTAAGAAAACTGTGTTGTGAGTGTTGCAAGGCTTCATGAAAGGAATTGCAAAAGAATGCTTTTAACCCTGCTAGGAAAAATTTCCACATGCACAGTTCAATAATTGCCAGCAGTCAGGCTGTCCCAGCCACACCAGACACCAGTCCTATCTTTTCCTCTCTGAGAAAACTTGCAACTGAACAATTTCTTCCTATAGTTATAAGGGCACAGTAGCAAAGGATTGGGGAATATGTTCAAAACTCCTATGCATTTGATGTGAATGTATTTATATTTCTACAAAGTTACTGTGAGGAAGCTGTTTGCTAAAATTCCAAACAACTCAGGGTCCAGGAGTCCACTTCAGTACCTTAATGACTCACAAAAATGGGAAGGAAACATGGAAGGAGAAGATGTGTTTTTCTGATCTGCACAGGTTAAAACAACCACCCCCCAACCCAAAAAAAAAAAAAAAAAAAAAAAAAGCCAAGGTGTCGTTGATGATGAGGCCTATTTTTGGATCACTGGAGTCTGTGCTTTTGTATTACACAACACTTTGGGCAAAGCAGCAGCATCCCATGGGAGGCGGCCAGGCTGAGATAACTGTTATTAATGAAGTACAAGTTTGAGGAAGGGAAGGGCACCAGAGGAGAGCACAGAGCTGGAAACAGCAAGAGGTGACAATTCAGGTAGAAAACCGGCATTTGGATCCACAGGGTGGCTCTACATCAAGGGCTGCTGGAGCACAGCTCAGGCCAAAGCACTGGTACGAGATGCACCCCAGCATCAGAGTGGGAGAAAACCCTGGGATGTGCTCAGCCCTGTCCTGGTGGCCAGGAGGCCAACAAAACAAGGACGTAGAGCAAGAGGGACTGGGTCCTCCAGTCTGGGTGAGCTTAGGGTCATCTCTAGATGTGCACCCACAGTACCATTGTGCCTTAGCAGATATATTAATATAGGAATAAATGCATGAAGAGTGACTCTTTGGAGATGTAGTTATAAAAGTGATGGGATGGACACCTTGGAAAATCAAAGCCCCCCCTCTGACTGTGCTTCTTCCTTCTATCTTCCAAAAAAAAAAAAAAATTGCCTAATAATTTTAAGTTAAAAATTAAATCTAACACAGGAAAAATCTTGTTGTGGGAAAGGTTTTATCTGGACAGAAAAAAAGAATGCAGAGGTACTGTTTAAGAGCAGCTTTGATGCACACTTTGAATATTTCTGACCTCTATTCCTGTGATGTCATTTGTAATCGAATCTGCATCATGTAATTTTAAAATAAAGATTTTGCCTCGGGGGAGAACAGAAAGCATCTAATGATGAAAACTGTCATCATCTGGGACAAAAAGGAATTCATGTTATAGATCAACAGATAATTACAGATGACAAATTGAGTAGTTTCACGAGGCTTTGTTTGTGATGGAAGAAGCACTGAAGGGACTGTTTACTGAAGGCACTGATTTTCTTGAGAAAGAGGGTAGCACAATGTATATTCACAGTCAAATTCTTTCTTCCTTAAAAATAATTCATTTCAAAAATGGGCCATGTTAAGGAATATCTATCAGCTCTCTGCTGCTTTTTTATGAAGCCTTCAGTTAAAATGTTTTAAACCATGAAAGTCACTTGTGTTTTACTGTAACAAGGAAACCACAACATCCTTCCATTTACCATACTGCAGCTAACTCATCAAATTGCTTCACACCCCTGTGTTGAAAAGAACAGGATAAGAGAATTATCAATGAACTCTTACCAAAGCAGGAATTGACAAAGCCATACCACCTACAACCATGCTCCCCTCCAATCCATTTGCCATGGATGTTGGATGCAAAACTGAGGGTAGTGCCCGAGATGCACACCAGCATGTCGCTGATACTGATGTTTAGGAGGAGCATGTTGACCGGGTTACGGAGGGTTTTAAACTTGCAGAAGAGGATGAGGACGATCAAGTTATTCAAGAAACCAAAAAACAAGATAAATCCAAGAAAAATAGCCACTACTGTGTGTCCGTTTCGTGAGAGTCCAGCCCTCGGCTCAGCAGGATCTGCAGATGCACCAAAGCTCAGGTTGTATGTCCAGTTGTGGTTCATTTCGGACTATGCCACAGGTGGGTGAGTGCAGAGATGCCAAGTGCCTGTGCTGAAGTCCTCTGGCAGTTTCACAGAAGCATCCCTCCATTACAGGTCAAATCATCTCCAGATTCTTGCCATCTTTACTCCGTGGAGGAATATATTCTGGCTCTGCCTTTCAGTGGTCAGATCTGCATGAGACCCCAGGGCAGGAAAACCAAGCAATCAACTCTAGTTCATCTTCATTCTTTAAACATCGGATCGTGTTAGGTGGTCTTTTTTGAGGCTCAGACTGGAAGCTGACATGGTCTATTCCTTCAGAGCAAATGGGAAGCTCTTCTACCAATGAGCAGCTACTGTTGTATCTTGTGATGATGTGTGTCTTTCTGAAACAGAAAAGAAGAAAACAAATGGTAAAAACAAAAGAGCCATTTCCATATTAAGACCAAAGCAGGTACATTATTTAATTACAGTATCACCCTCTTTGAACTTCAACAAAAATGTCTCAGTTTTCTCTCTGATTTTCAACAGAAAAGTCGGTTTGTGGAAGCTTCCTCAGCTATTCTAAACAGTTATTCCCTAGTTCTCAGCTTAGCATGGAAAAGGCTATTCGCACCTTTCTACTAAAGTTCCTTAGAGGAGAAAATGCGTGTAAGACAGATCTTTCACAACAGTTTCCCAAAGGAAAAACTATATCATCTTCTACGCCAGGTTAATCCACTACCTGGAGCTTTAGTCTTTGCTGGAGTTTAACTGCAACCAAAATTTTAGAAGGAGAAAGTATTTCTCTCCTAGCAGGAATAATTTCAGGCACAGTCCCTGGAGCTCCCAGGTGCTTACAAAGATTGTTGAAGCTGTGACATCAATTTCACTTCTCCCACATTTACCAGTGGACAGGTGTTCTCCTTCATTATTTATAAAGCAGACAAACACCCAGAGCTTCACATCTCTCTTCCACCACAGACATGAATTTGTATAGCCACACAGAGTGAATACGTGTGTGTATTTTGTGAAGCAACAGCAGCGTGCTTAATGCGGAGGCAAAACTGTTTAGCCTGCCTTCTGTGTGGTTGCAGGCAAACTCTGCATCAACATTGCAATAAAAATGGAAATTGATATACCCGCCAGAATTTCCACTTCTTTGCACAAAATACATGATGCCCATAGTTTACTGCACTAACAAATACAAAAAAACTTTTAAAAGTCATGTCCTTCTAGAATGACTTCACACATTTCAAAATGTAGCACCTTCTTCGTTACTCCTAACCACTGTTTTTTTGCAAATTGTTCTGTGGAATAAATAAATGACAGGTTAATCAATTGGAAAGATGAAAGTTCATTAGAGTTTACTGAAGACATAGAGATTTTTCTTTCTCCTTTTTTTGACATGGTGAATACTTGTGGCAAGTATTTATTATCATTTCCCTAATTTCACAAAGTCACTGTGGTAAACATATCTAGTTGCAGTGATTTTGAATGATAATATATACAGTCTGTCTCAGCTTTGTCTTTTGATGAATAAATGATGAAAAGATTATGTACACTTTGCAGACCTTCTACTGCTTGGCCATTTAGAACCTGAAAAGCTGATGCTTTCTGCTGTTTTTTCCTCCCCTATTTAGTAGAAAGACAGTAATTTAGATTGGTTAGTGTCTCAAATGACATATATATAAGAGGAAGAACATTTGAAATCCTCTTTCTACTATCATTTGTAGATTCCTTTTTATAACAATTCTCCTTATACCCTAGCTTCTACCAAATTAATGTATTATTTTTCCATTATTTCCAAGACAGTTTTGTCTAATCTGTTTGCATGTGGCTGTTTATTGAGAAATTCAGCTAAGGTCAGTCATATCTGCTTCCCCTAAAACCATAATGCTGAATCTGGCTTCAAAATTTAGAACGCCTTAAGTCTGATTCACAAGGATTAATTTGCACAGATACAATTTTTTTTTTTTTTTTCACCCAAACTGAACTGGTTACAACTAGATAATCTGTAGCAAAGATTACAGTATGCCATCATAAATGTTTATATGATGTGGGAATTAAGTTCACCAGAATAATCACAGGCCAAGGGTTTTAACTATCACAGGATAATGTTATCATTAAAATATCACAGTTAGACAAAACCAAAGGGTACAATCCCCTTAGAAAATATGAGTAACTTTATACTATATGTATCTCTATTAACAGTAGAACATAAATAATAAAATATACATCTTCCATACACAGTTGTTAAATATTCACATCTATATGCATTTTTAAAGGCATATTAAAAATTCATATTTACACAGTTTGTAAAAGGACATTTACCCCCTGAACAGCATTCAGCTGACTGTAATTCAGCAGTCCCACACTAGGTGTGCAGGCAAAGCCCAGATTCCTCTTCTTCTTCTATCACAAAGTGTAGTGATTATCAGTGAGCGTAGTGATAGGACAAGGGGCAACATCTTTAAACTGACAGAGAGTAGGTTTGGGTTGGACGTCAGGAAGAAATTCTTCACTGAGAGAGTGGTGAGGCCCTGGCACAGGCTGCCCAGAGCAGCTGTGGGTGCCCCATCCCTGGAGGCGTTCAAGGCCAGGCTGGATGGGCCCTGGGCAGCCCAATCTGGTGGGAGGTGTCTGTGCCATGGGCACTCACAAGGTCCCTTCCAACTCAAGCCATTCTATGATTCTGCCTCCTCTGACCACAGGACAGGAGCTTGCAGGGAACAGTCTCCAATGCATCTGGCTTCAGCTGGATGCATTCTGTCCTTGTGCACCCAGGGAAGAAGAGCAGTCCCTGGTAAATCAGTGTAAGGCAATGTTTTAAAAACGTAGGACACAGTGTGCGAGAGAACACATGGTCAAGCTGCATGGCTGCCTGAAACTGAAGGATGACCAAAAGGACACACTAAGATACGCTCTGAAAAGTCTGGGGAGAACTTGAGACAAGAGCCTGTGGAAGGAAATCTCTGAAGATCTGGGCTGTGCGGAAGTCTCTTAGCGGTAGATTATGTATGAAGTGCTAATGTTTTTACACCTTTGAATGAAGTGCAAGCCAAATTCATATTTCAATGGATTCAAAACTCCCACAAATATCCCTTGAAAGAATTGTTCTCATTCTTGCTTAAAATTAGCATCTACCTGAAAATGCACACTGTTCCTGAAAGACACCTCAAGATGAGCTTGTATATTTCGAGTTTCACTTGTTTTCTTTTTCCTCCGGACACATAGCTTGCTTTATAGAGGTTACTTCTTGCTGTCCCATCTTGTAACCCACTGTGCTCCCCAGCCTCCAGGCTCCAGCAGGACACCCCAAACAGTCCCAGCTTCTTGCAACCTGAGGAGCGTGCAGTGCTGAACCCTACCTAATTCTGTCAATTTTACTTCAAATGAATAAATAATTAAATATTCAAACCTACAGTTGTATTTGAAACAAATAAATGGGCATCCAGATTGTATCCTTGGATTAGCTTGTGTTTATGTAGAATTGAAAATATACCCAAAGTGATACAAGACATACGTCCAGGTAAAACAGGTCAAAAGTTCATTTAATGTCACCAGTTATTAAAAGCTTCGTCTGGTAACTGATTCTAACATTAGTCATCTAAAGATACAGCAAAACAGACACCCATCACTGCTTGCACTTCTGTCTGAAGCAGTCTGTTGGAAGAAAAGAAAAAAAAAAGCTTTCAAAACCTTTCAAGAGATGTTATATCAACTTCTGGAAATGAAGGCACTGATACTGAGAGCGCAAGGCTTCTTTTTGCACTTGCCAGCACACATTAGTTTGAGCAGTATCCTACATCAGAGAAGTTTTTTTTTTTTTTTTTTTTTTTTTTTCCCCCTCTCTTGGAAACAAAGTAACTTCTAACTTATTAGTGAATAGAACATACTAGATTTAAGGATTTAGGATTTTTTTTTTTTTTTTTTTAAATATCATTGTCCCTTGGAAAGTTGTGCAACATGCCAAAAATGTTGCTTAATTCACTTCATATGTTCAACAGCGGACAAAATTCCATAAAATACATAAATTCAAACTTCAAAATTATTTTGTTAAAAAAGTTACATTACTGTCTTACATTATATTACACTATTCTCTTGTGATACAGAGGAGCTAAAACAATACTCTTATATTTACATATGCACACAGCCTTAATCAATCTGTTGTTGGGTTAGTATTAAAATCAAATTTAAAGATATTTTAGCTTCCTACTCAAAAGTGATAATTTAAAAATATTCATAGTATTTCAGAGACAATCTCAGCTGAAATTTTATTAAATGGGTATAAACTACTTAACCTGATGCCTAAATTATGGCTATGTAGTGTCTGGCATCATTGGTTGAGTGGGTAGGGGAGAAGGAATACTGTATTTTTAAGTTTGTATACACTAACTTCTGTCTTCTAGGTGTGAAACTGAATTGTTTTTAATGAGAAGCACCCACAACCAGACAAATCAAATGAAATGATAATTTTCAAACAGAGCTGAAAGAAGCGGAGGTGTGTGGGACTTCACAGCATTGAAGACCACATTCTCCCTCTCTCCTGGACTTTCTCTGTGGCCTAAGTCACACCGCAAGACATTAAGTCTTCAGAAGTGATAAAGGAAGAGTGGAGGCTCCATGGTCTGGAAGTTTTGGTAGCTCTCAGCTCTCCAAGCCTGCTGTCTGTGGGAGAACCTCTTGCATGCAGAGTCACAGTCATGCTCATAGGAATTTACAGTTATGAAAAAGACAAACATGAAAACAAAACCAACATAATGCAGAATACGTGCTATGAAGTCCACCAGCCCTGTTTCCCTCTTGTAGGAAAAAATGTGTAAAAATCAACCAACCAACCAACCAACAGCAGCAACAACAAAAAACCAACCTGAACCATTCCTTTTGAAATAAAAGATAATTTTGGTCAGTATTTTAAAAGTTAAAGCAACTACTCCAACGTGCAAAGAAGAAATTCCCCCACAGAAATTCCTATTCCAGCAGCAGAGCAGTGAGCACCTCCTCAGCGCCCTGGATCTGCCAGGCATCGCCTCCCAAAAGCAAAGCTGCTTCAGCCAAATCACCCCACGGCCCGGACCATGCTATGATCTCACAAACTTTTTACACTTATTTGTGTGAAAACGGAGAAACGAGATACACCCACCTGTATCCAGCATCCAGAGCCGCCAAAGGGGGGAAAAACCAACCCCCACCTGCGTCCAGCAGAGGCGTCCCGAGGGGCGATGCCCGGCAGCAGCCGGCCGGCACGGCGCTCCCTGCCCGCGGGATGGAAGCCGTGGGCTCGCCCCGCCCGCCGTCTTTCTCCCCCTCCGCCTCCTTCTCCTCTCCCAGGAGGGCTGCGAAGACATGCAGCTTCGGGGTGGCGGGGCGGAATGAACGCAGTGGAATTAAAACTGAACAAACCTAGGCGCGATCCGTTCCGCACGCCCTCCGCGCAGCTCCGCCCGGCACGGGGCGGTTCTGCAGCCCGGCCGGGCCAGGAGCGACCGGAGGAGAGGGCAGCGTGGGGGCACCCAGTGCCCGCATTTTGGGAGCCCCTCTGCTGGCTGCATCCTCTCTGGTGTAGGGGCCTCCTCTCCTGCTCTCCCCCAGGCTCTGTCCGGGCGTCTCTGCTCACTGGGCATTTCTGCACAGCAAGGTTTGCTCTTTGCACTCTTATTGCTATGAACGACTTTTCTCTCTTCTCTCTTTTTTATTTATTTATTTATTTATTTATTTATTTATTTATTTATTTATTTATTTTTTAAATACAAATAGCTGTTCCAGAAGATCACCGATGTGATTTAAAAAATTGGCAAAGGTAGAGGAGATGCGTCTTGGATGTGAGTTGTCAGTCACCTGCTTTGACTGTGTTTTCCACGTGTATCTTTTTATTTTTAGCACTGCAGATCGAAAAGGCACTGAGTTTACTGCATGCTGAAATACGTGCTCTCAGAAATACATGTACCAAAGAATTAGCATATGGCTTGAAAACTAGGCAATAATATTTCTGTTACTACTACTATTCTTATGATCCTGTTCTGCTCTTTATATATATATGTATGTATAGACATGTATATAAAGCGCATGGGAAATGAATCATTGGATAAAAATCCTAGAGGAAAAACATCCTGGAGTATGCCTTGCTCTGATGAACATCTCTTAGCTCTGGTTCTTGCTAAACTTCTGAAAAGAACCTTTTTGATTTGCAAACCACAGTTAAAGCCTGTTAACTGTAGCCATAATATTCTACCTCTGTTAGATTTAACCTTTTATCTAATCACACGTGTCAGCTTTTTCACCTTCTCTGGCTTAAAGACAAACTAATGAATCATTAAACAGCAGAGCTAAAATGATGCTGTGAAGACTCTTCACAGAATCTCTTCCACAATGGAAGCTTAATCAGAGAAACCCTAGATATTATTTGTTATAGCAATATCTTGGTCCAAAATTTAGCATAAATGAAACTATTTCATTAAAATAAACAAATAATTTTTAATTTAAAAAAGATCAAGAATACACCTATTACCATTACCTTCAGAAAATACACAAAATCATAATTCTGCTGTTTAGACCATCATTGTAAACTAAGAAATGTTTCTTCCAGGAGAGGAAAAAAAAAAATAATGAGAGAGAGCACAGCAACAACAACACCAACAAAATACTGTTAATGTCAAATTCAGAGAGAGAACAGGAGTGTACCTCATTTAGAGATGCCTAACTAAAAATAAACATGAAAAAAGCTCATTTTTAAAAATGTCACCTATAAAAGCTGTAGCTCTGAAGTCCTCCAATAGTGGCATCTAGTTGTAAAGGCAAGCAGAGATACCAAATTCACATACTTCTGACAAATTTTCATCAGCAAGGAAATGTGCTTCTATAGATGTTAATTTGTACTTCATTACCTGATGCAACTTTAGACGAAACTGCTTACTAAAGACAGCTGAGTTGAAAGAGCTTGGAGTTCATTTATCCATTACCAGCTATGAAGTTTTCAAAAAGTGGGTTTTATCAGGAAAAAAAAAAAAAAAAATGGTATCAGCACAAACACATCACTGGGCAGTTTATATCCTTGATTCATTGCTTTGAATCTCCCTTTGTTTCACTGATTTTGACCCATGGCAAATTTGGAAGCATTACTGACTGCCATCCTGTGCCGGTGGGCTGCCGTGCTCTGGATGGCAGCCATTTGGGGTTGTAATCCTGAGGTTCTGGTGGTTCTTCAAAAACTAAACTGGAATGACTGACTTGAGCTCCTTCTTTCATTTAACGACAACAAGCTGCTAGGGAATGCCATCACCTCCCAGGGGCTTCCTGCCTACCTCCTGCTTCTGGACAAATGTGTGAGTTTTACTGTCTCTCATATCATACAGAAGAAAGGACAGTAAATGAATCAAGTGGAAGCAATACTCGGAACACCTGCTGTGATGTTCCCCCAATGTGGCAGTCAAATAGGTGCATCTGTACTGCCCTTCACCACCTCAGTCCCCTTGCTGGAGCTGCTGGAGATGCACAGCCAGGTGGAGCATTTGCTGTACACCAGTGTGTAAGCCGGGTGGACAAAAAAAGGATGAGGAATCATCTGTGCAGTTCACTGTGTCTATAGAATAGTCACATCTTTCAGCAGCTGTCCTTAAATTTGGAAGACCATTTAAATTTAAGTTGCACACTAATGTCCCTGTGGGAACTGTTTTTACTGTCCTTAGTTATAATCACTGTAACTTTCACAATGCTCTCCGAGAAAGACCTGGTAAGTCCAGACTGTTTTGCTCTGCATTTTGTTCTTCAGTTAATCCTTTTTCAAGATTAGCTTAGCCCTCGGGGTAACATCTCTTCTGGTATTTTCAAAAGAAAAAAAAACTTCCTGTCTCTTTCCCTGGTTTCACTAAAAAGATTTCAAATTCACTTCAGTCATCATAATTTCATTGTTAACTCAGAGTGGTGGCACTGGTGTATATTGTGCTTATGTACTCTGCATACACTCTGGGATAGCAATGCTGAAAATTGGCAGCACATTACTCTGCTGTGGAAGAAGTGTGGCTGTGCCAAGTAGGTGTTTTGATACAAGTAGGTTCATTTTGCTTCACGTGACAGTGATAAAATAAGGCAAAACCATAAGGAAAACAAAGAGAAACTCATCCTTTGGCCTGTCCACAGCTGCAAGCATTACAATTCTTAAAATACTTCCTATAAAGGTATTTACCAGTGAATACTGGAAGGGAAAGGAAGGGATCCTCTGATTTATCACAATATCTCATAGTCTATAGGTTGAAACCCCCAACTAGTTGTTTGCTTATAAAAAATGACAAATGCATTGGCCTCAGTTCCATAGTTAGATGTTTGGATGGCGCAGATTTCAGTTTGTGGGTTTGGAGAGAGAACAGCTGATGTGAGTCCAAGATTGAAATTGCTCATAATCTCTTTATTCTGCACAAAGCATATGGTAATGATGCGAGTCTGAAAGCAGCTACCAAAATTTAGGATTAGATACAAAAATGTAGTCATTTCAGTTTTGGGACAAGAGAAGACCATGTTGAATCACAATAAAACCACCATCAGAAGATTTTGAAATGCATTCTGGTAATTGTGGAGGCAGGTTATGTCTGATAAAAGATACTATCTGGACTTGAGACGAGCTGCTGTGTGTAAGGCTTGTCTAGTTTTCCAAGAGTATTATCTAGACTAATGAAAGTATCTCCTCTGCCCATAGATCTTATCTTACACGTCCTTTGACTATCACAGCACCAGCAACATGACCGCTCAGTGAGCCAGTTCTTTTAGTTGTTTGGGGTTTTGCTTAGGCATCTGTGCACCTCTGACATGCCTACATGATGTTCTTTCTCTTTTTTTTTTTTTTTTTGCTTCATTTGAATTTCTAAATCACAATCCGCTGATGCTTTAATCCATCTACATATTCTGAAGACACATATAAGATGTGAGACAGAGAAGCATTTCCCAGGGTCTGGATCCAGACTGCAGATCCCAGCTGCTCTCTGACCCCACAGTGAGTGGTGTCCACACCCTAGCTGTGGCCATGTCCCCTCTTCTTCCTCTAGCCAGTCCCAGTGACCCCCCAGTCAGGGTGATGTGGCTTTTCCAACTTTAGGGACACCACGGAGCACATCTCAGAGGCAGACTAGTGGGACAAGAATTTTTCACTTTCTGTTAGCTTGCTTGCAGAAGGTTGTAGTAAATTTGAACTACTCATTCTGTGGCTTGGAACTTTAATAAATATTTGCTTCACGTTATTTTCAGTTTCCAAGAAAGACCTTAGACCTTTTCTATTCACTACTCCCAGCTGATGTCCAGACATGTTTCTGCCATCAGCAGGAGAGGAAAAGGCAACAGGAATGCTTTCAGAAGTGCAAACACAGAGTTAGCATCGCCTTCAGAAGACATGAGGCTTCAGGTAGCACAAGTGTCTGTGCTTCATTTCATTGTTGTACTGGGGGATGTACAAGAATCATCACAGAATCATAGAACCATAGAATGGCTTGGGTTGGAAGGGACCTCAGAGATCATCTAGTTCCAACCCCCCTGCCGTGGACAGGGCTGCCAGCCACTCACTCACTAGATCAAACTGCCCAGGAACCCATCCAGCCTGGCCTTGAACGCCTCCAGGGATGGGGCAGCCACAGCTTCTCTGGGCAGCCTGTGCCAGCGCCTCACCACTCTCTCAGGGAAGAATTTCTTCCTGATGTCCAACCTAAACCTCCCCTCTTTCAGTTTTAGCCCATTCCCCCTTGTCCTACCATTATCCACCTGTGTAAAGTTGGTCCCCCTCCTGCCTGTAAGCTCCTTTTAAGTATGGGAAGGCCGCAATGAGGTCTCCCTGGAGCCTTCTCTTTTCCAAGCTGAACAGTCCCAACTCCCTCAAACTTTCCTCATAGAATATCCTCCCTTGCCCCAGCTAAGGGGAAACTGAGGCAGCAAGAGGAACTGTTTGTTCAAGAAAGGCAGAGTGGAATCAATGGAGGGAGTTCACATTGTTATTTAGGCTTTATCCAACTTCCCTTGCTTCTATGCCAGATGGGAGTTGGTTGATTTTCATGTTCCCTCTGGGTGATGTGTGCTTCTCTGGCCCACCATTGCTCGGAATGAGCAGAGCTGAACATATCTGAACCAGGGATGTGAAATCTGCATGGCCAATCCTGGGCAGATGGCACAAACTTCATCATGGTAACTCTCTCTCATTTCCTTGGGTAGCCAAGGAGTAACTAACAGATGGAGAAAAAAGGTCAAACAACTATAGAAGATAGGTGGAGTACTAATTTGCATTTGGCTGGCAGAGCCTTTCCCCAGCAGAAGTCCCTTGGAGAGGTTCTTCTCGCTATTGCATTACCAGTGCATTCCCTGGAAAAATTACAGGCATTTCTTCCTCATTCCTCAATCTGCCAGATTGATCACTTCCAGTGCTCCCACTGGAAATCAGATGGGACACAGCCCCACCAGAAATGCCTTCTGTTTTCCTTGTAGCCTGGTCCTAGAAAAGGCGACTCTCAGACAAGGGAAAGATTTTCAGTTGCTATTTTGCACTATATCAAACTCTAAAGCCTCAAAAATCACATCAAACTCACACAGACAATGAGGACTTTTTAAACAAATGCCTGGTCATGTGAGCCCTCAGCCCACATTGCCCTTCTGGAGGTAGGTGTGTTCATGCAAGCAACAGAGAGAGGAAATATTTGTGATGCTTAGTGTTCCATATTTAGCTCCAGCAAACACATCTGTTCACTGTGTACCCAGCAATCAATGCTGTCCCTAAACAGCCTCCCTAACAGCCTCTACTACAGCTGCTACTTCAGTGATCCATTCTACCACCCAGCAGTTCTTCTCATCTGCCCCTTTTATTTATCAGTCTGACATCAGTCTCTCTTACACCCCTAGAGGTTTTGCATCCATGCTTGCACCATTTTCCACTCTGATGTTTCCTTCTGAAAATTTTTTCTCCTGGGCAATGGGAAGGGAACAAATCAGTGAGTTTCCTGTTTGCCAGTCAGAGACCTTCTTCTGTGCTGAGGTAGAGGAAGAACAGTTTTTTCTCTTACTTTGCCCTGGCTGGTCATCCTGCCCCTCACCAGAGGCTAGGACAACTGGATGCCACTCAGAACTTGTTTGCAATTGAGTCAATGGCTGGAGTTTGTATTTTTTTCCTTTCCTTTCCTTTCCTTTCCTTTCCTTTCCTTTCCTTTCCTTTCCTTTCCTTTCCTTTCCTTTCCTTTCCTTTCCTTTCCTTTCCTTTCCTTTCCTTTCCTTTCCTTTCCTTTCCTTTCCTTTCCTTTCCTTTCCTTTCCTTTCCTTTCCTTTCCTTTCCTTTCCTTTCCTTTCCTTTCCTTTCCTTTCCTTTCCTTTCCTTTCCTTTCCTTTCCTTTCCTTTCCTTTCCTTTCCTTTCCTTTCCTTTCCTTTCCTTTCCTTTCCTTTCCTTTCCTTTCCTTTCCTTTCCTTTCCTTTCCTTTCCTTTCCTTTCCTTTCCTTTCCTTTCCTTTCCTTTCCTTTCCTTTCCTTTCCTTTCCTTTCCTTTCCTTTCCTTTCCTTTCCTTTCCTTTCCTTTCCTTTCCTTTCCTTTCCTTTCCTTTCCTTTCCTTTCCTTTCCTTTCCTTTCCTTTCCTTTCCTTTCCTTTCCTTTCCTTTCCTTTCCTTTCCTTTCCTTTCCTTTCCTTTCCTTTCCTTTCCTTTCCTTTCCTTTCCTTTCCTTTCCTTTCCTTTCCTTTCCTTTCCTTTCCTTTCCTTTCCTTTCCTTTCCTTTCCTTTCCTTTCCTTTCCTTTCCTTTCCTTTC
>VXAV01009155.1:28229-39070 GCA_013399715.1 Alectura lathami | reverse complement strand
CCCTTCTGGCATGTCAGCCACTCCTGCCAGTTTTGTATCATCAGCAAACTTGCTGAGAGTGCACTCTATCCCCTCATCCAAGTGGTTGATGAATATATTGAACAGCACCGGTCCCAGTACTGAACCCTGGGGGACCCCACTAGATACAGGCCTCCAACTAGACTCCATCCCATTCACCACAACTCTCTGGCTTCTCTCCTCCAGCCAGTTCACAATCCATCTCACTACCCGATCGTCCAGACCACACTTCCTCAGTTTAGCCACAAGCATACTGTGGGAGACTCATCCTGTCACTGCATGCCCTTCTAAAGAGTCCCTCCCCAGCTCTCCTGTAGGTCCCCTTCTGGTACTGGAAGGCCACAATCAGGTCCCCCCAGAGCCTGCTATCAGGTTCCTCCAGACGTAAAGAAGATACATTTTTTGTCATTCAGAGAACCTCATTAATTATAATGAAGAATATGGCTAGGGACTCAGCACTACTGCCTGATAACTTTTTGTCTCCGTATAAGTCAGGTGTAGAATCTGTATTTCTAAACTTCTGTCCCATTCTTGCATCTTCTTTAGCCACTGGCCTTGGAGGGGTAGTCTTTCCATCAACGTATTCTGTTTTCTGGAGGATGAAAAACATTTCCATTCATTTTAAAACAAAGAAAAGTCTGTCAAATCATTGCAACCAGATTTCCCATGCAACACAAACTGAACATCTTAAGAGCAGGCATCTCAGAGAATACTAAAAAGATGATTCCATCTCCATGGCTGTCATTAGTCTGATCTCTCCCAAGACACATCCTTAGCAATCCAGCATATCATTATTGAAAAAGGAGACCCTCTCTCTCTTGCTCACAAATCCCTCCAGCAAAATGCTTCTCTATTAGAAAATATGGTGCAACCTTGCTGGAGACAGATTCCATTTTTGTCAAAAAAATACAAGTGTAAGGTGGATGATGCTTCTCTCATATGTCTCAGCTGTTTTAGATACTTTGGTTTTCCTTTGGGTCTTTCCCAAACTTTCAGTTGCTTTGCGTTGCTGTGTAACTTTTCTTCAGGTTAAACATCACAACTTCCAAGTCTGTTGTGGTGGAGTGGCACTAGACTATGACTTTTGGTTTTCAGAGTAAGTTTTCAATTAAGCCTTGTTAAAACTAAATCTATTGAAGTTTTTCTCTGAAAATGGAAGAGGAAGATGTTTTCACTCTCAGAATGTTTCTCACAGAACTATAGCACATGATGTCCCACAAAAATATCAGTTCCATGATGTTTTTCACCACTCACGAAAAACTACATTTACCGTAATTCTAAATTACTAGTTTGTGACGGTCTAGAATATGGTGGCTTTGCAGACGGTCTGTGAGGACATGCTGAGCAGTAGAATTGACAGTGTCCTGATTTTAGTTAAATCAAAGTCAATGCTGAGCATGCATTTTGTTCTATCAGAGATTTAGAGAGATCTCATTCCTTAGGCTACATATATAGGAATCCATTGTCTCACACAATTTTATTAAATGCCTACAAAAACTAACAACAGTTTTCAGTCATTCTCCATGAACAGTATATCCGCCCATCGAATGAGCTTTTGACATGAATTGCCCATCAGTACTTGCCTGAACAGTTCACATCTGCCACTCAGACTAAGCCATGACTTGTGCTTAAATTGCAAAACACAAAATTTTTTGTAACTGTGTTTCATGTCTTACAAGGATTTCAGAGTGTTACCAATTCAGAAGCATGTTTTAACCAGGAATCATTTGTAAAATACATAATTCCTTTCTATTTCCTATTTTAGACCTAATTGGAGAGCAAGACTTTGCAGCAGATGTACTACATGCTGCCAAAAAGAGCAGCCATGTCATACAAGAGCCAGGATTCTTACAAAGTTAAGTCGATTTCTTTTTAACAGCTGTTTTTTCTTGGCATTGGTGATTACAAATCCCTAAGAGAACACTTTGAAGACTTTGTGACAACCCTGGCCAAAAATGTAATTGAACGAGTGTTCAAATCCTGCAAGAACTGATTTGCTGAATGCTTGTCAGGTTCTGTTGTTAGCATTGCCATCTTAGGAAAACAAGAACAGGCACCCCATTAAAATGGACATGTGCCCTAACTTTAACAGCAACCATCAAATCTGCAGGAAATTTGGCTGACTGATACAGAGTCAGCCACGTGATTACCTAGACAGTAAACACCAGGTGAAGACACAAAAACTGAGGTGAGCAGGCCCTCACTCTGTAGAGCAAGAGTCACTGAGATCACTGAGTTTTATTATGTATAAGATTGTTTTAGGTCAGTGGAGTGTAGTATAATGCTTGGACATGAGGGAAGGGAATGTAAAGGGAAGGTATTACTACTATGCACACCGCTTCTGTGCTCTTTTCAAGATGTAACTTCAGTGCAGCAGAGCATTAAAAAGGTGCTGTATTTGCTTTTTGAGAGTCAAAGCAATGAGCTCTGATGTAGAATTAGTCCCCAAAACTCAGAGTATCTCCTCCTTGCTGTTATCCTGGAGCTCTGCAAAGGGGATCAGGCTCCAGGAACCAAAGGATCCCTCTCCCTCTCAGCCAGGATTCTGCCAGCAGTCTGGAAACACACACAGGTAGCTGTTTACCCCTGGAAAAGGTCTTTCCTTGGATCCTCCCATGGACTGAGGAGATACAGTCTGTCTTTGACTTACACATTCAGTGGTGGAAAATTTAAGCATTCGCCTTTGTGATTAAGACTGGTAATTTGGTGAAAAGACAAGCAAGACAAATACAGACCTGTAGAACAATGCCTGTGTCAACAATGCATACATGTGACGTGAGTACGTTTTCTAGGTTGCTGTTGTTTTGATTTTGTCTCAAAAAACACCTGTTTATCCTGCAGCATCTCTGAAAGCTCACAGGAGGCCAACCAGCATCCATTTTCAAATGCCCAGTGGATACAACCCAAGTTAATGAATACCACTAGCAAGCTACAGTAGTCTCAAGTGTAGTTTGTTTGTTTGTTTGTTTGTTTGTTTTTGTATGTGGGAATAATCCTCAACTCAGTAAGCAATGAACCTGGCAAAGCATAAGCATGAGGGGTTTTTTTTGAACAGAGTGAGTCCCTGGACAATGTGAAAGAAAAGCTGAGAAATATTTATGTGCTGGGCATGCACTAACTGCTGCTGGGCGTACAATTGGCAATTATGTTTTAACAAGAGAATAGGCAATTAATTTTTTTTTCTGTCCATTACCCTGTAAAAAGATGGCAAATATTTAAATGGTAGTGCTTAATCTCCAGATGGATTTATGGATCGTTGAGCTTCAAACACAGGTATTTTTGCTCTAGCATGCTGCAGATCTCTGCTAGTGAGAGGTGTCATTTTTGTATCACAGAAAAGGGAAAGGGCCCAGGGCCGTACCTAATATAGAAAGCAAAAAAGTTGAATCCTAAAATGGAGAAAGGGAATAAAACCCTGTGCATGTGGGTTATATCCTAGGGGTTTCTGTTGTTAGGTGAATTCTCCTTTGAAAGACACTAACATATAATTTAAATTAAAGTAGCAGAAGGTAATTTCCTGAAGAAGGAAAGATGTTAAATCACAAAAGACCTTACTCTACAATCACAGGTGCACATGAATGACTTCACTCATGGAAGCAGCCCCCAGGAAGTTCCTGAGCAGAGAGCTCTCTCTGAGACTCCTCTGCTTGGTATTCCTGATGCCTTCAGGAGGTGAAGAATATTTCTGGTCAGGGAAATCCATATGCAAGTGAAACTGTGCTGGCCTTGTTCTACCTGGAAAGGAAACCATGAAGAACCTGAAAAAAAATATATTCTTTTAACATGGAATTGAGAATTCCAAGATACACCTTCCTCAAAATGATCCTATCAGAAATCAGCTTCGGTCCTTCCGCTATTTGTTTATTGTGAGTCTTTTTTTTTTTTAATAACAGACCATTAACGTGTAAGATCTGTGGGACTTGCTCCTAGAGCTGAGTGACCCCCTTTGGTGTCTAGAAACCTTTCCTCAACCATGCGATTGTACTGAGACTACTGCTTGTTATCTCACTATGTTTGTTTCACAGAGTCACTGTGCTTCCATGTCTGTCTCTCTTTATCTCTTGTTGTTTGTTTGTTTGTTTTGTTCTGTTGTGGCTTGTTTGTTTGTTTGTTTTGTTTTTGTTTTCTTTTGGGGACTTTGAGTGTAGGGTTTGTGCAGCACCTATGGACTGAAAGTCCGTGACTGAGGAGGACAAGGAGAACAGGGCTATAGCTGATGAATACAGGTCTTAGTAAAACAGGCTGCCCTAGAGGTAGCAGCTGCTGCTTATCTTGGTGAAGGCAACATCTCGTGGGTCTTCTGTACCTGTTTCTGTTGAAGACAGCCAAAAGATGGCAGCATTTTATTTGGCATGGATGTGTGAGCCTTGTGGCTGTTTACAGGCTGCAACGTGAGATGAAGTAAAAAATGCAACTTCTAATGGAGTAGTCAGAATTTCATTATAATCCCTGCCAAATGTAAGCAGTCCCAAAATGTGTTTGTACCGTGGGTGAGGATAATTACAATCCTCAGAACATATTTTTTTCCATAATCTTAATAAACTAAAATTGTTTAGCTATTATTTTGGGAGATTGGAAACACAGTGGGGTTTCTTTCCATGTGGTCAGATTTATTTTGTACGCACCATTCTATTTCTCACCAACACTCAGCTGCAGTCAGATGTTAAAATCAGTTTTGTTAATTTTGTGCATCTGGAAGTGGGAAATTTTGCACCTTTTTGGCTACCTGTAGATACTTTTATAAATCCCACAAAGTACCTCTGCATCTGTAGGTGCAAAATACATTCAAAGACCCAGTCGAGAGTGACTTGTGCCATACTGAAATCTTACATACATCACTGCCTTTGCTTATGGGCCACATTATAAAGGAAGCTCTCAAAACCTTGCAAGTTGCTTTAAAAAAAAATTTTAAAAAGGCAACTTAGCTGACTCTTAAAAACATTGATTTATTTACTCTTTAATTTAAATAAAAATAAGCATTCTTCTCAGTTTATGAACAAGAATGAATTTGCAAAATTGCTTACAGCTAATTTTCAATCAAAAGATATCTTACAGCCCCTTACAGATAAGAAATGCTGATTAGTGGCTTGAATATACATGCTTGATTACATGCACCTGGATTTAAGGGTGTTTGTGTACAGTTGATCTGACCCAAACAGTAAAGGTAACATCACTGATAATTTGTCTTAAAACCTTTCCCATTCATTCGTCTAATTCAGATGAAGGGGCAAAAAAAAACCTTCCTAAATCTAGTCTCTGTCTTCAGGTTCAAAAAGCCTCCTGGGTACCTGCTGACATTTTGAGGCTGATCAGCCTAATGAGAAGGGCTGTGATTTTAATTTGAAAATGCAGTCAGGGTGATGTGCACTGAATACTTTGTGTTTGGCTCCTGGTGGATGCCAGCACTTGTTGTCACTGGATCAATGCAGCAAAGCCTGCCCACAGCTTGTGTGATCATGTGTGCTCACAGCAGCACTTCTTAGCTGAAAACCTGGAGGAACCTGTGTTAGGATAGGTTATCCATCATGATTGCTGCAGAGACCCATGGGGTCCATCACCAAGACTGTCACCAGCACCCTGCTGTAATTCTTTTTAGTTGCCAGTTTTCATGAGCCTTTACTGGGAAAATGTTTTTAGCTTTAAACAAGTGGCAAGATATTTTGCAGCAGATAACAAAATTACTCCAGGGAAGTTTAAAGGTGTTTGGCTGTTTCAGTGTGAGTGTGGGAGACCAGCTAATGTTGGAGACACTGTCCTGAAGAAAAGAGGTATCATCTAGACGGATGGGACCAACAATGTGAGCAGCCCAATGCCCCATGGATATATGGAATGAGGGGGATCTGGAAGTCCTCATCCTTCACCCCGATGGAGCCAAGATGTGATAATCCCCTGGTCTTAACTCCTCATGGGCCTGAATGCACGCCTACTCATCTGAGAGGCAGCGGGAATAACACCACTGGCATGCAGGGCTTTGTCCGTGTGACGTGGACTAGTGGAGCTGCGGGCTGCTGAGGGGATACTGGGAAAAATATACACTATGAGCTGTGAGAGGGCTTATAAATCAAACTCAAACAAACAGATGTTTATTTGTTAAAAGCTGTCCATAGTTTTTAATTTGTTTATTTTTAACAGTCAAGGTTAAGTGGCTGTGTCTGTGTTTTCTAGTCACGCTGAAATCACAGTCTCAGAAAATAATGTCTTGGCACACAGAGTGAGTTAATCCATTTGAAAATAATTCTAAACATGGAAAATATTTTCTAGAGATCAGCTTATGGCCAATGAACATATACAGCCTGTCCATTTTACCAGCTACAGTCTCCAAACGGAATGGAAATGCAGTTGTGAATTAGGTTCGTTAGATCTCTAGGCACAAATGAGTAGAAAGAAAATGAAGGTGGGGATCAAACTCATTCTACAAAGCTGGTTTGAAGATGCACATTATTCCTTCTGGAAGCTGCAGAACAGTTCTTCTTCAACATGTTTTTGTCTTCTCTTGGTAACCTGTCCTGAATGTGGATCACACCAGAGCTGAAGGAGAACACGCTTATGCTGGATGGAATTTGCCTCCATGTTTCTGCAGCCATAGCTGCTGGGAGCCTTCCTCCAGGATCCAAAGGCCAGGCAGCAGGGGAAATCTGAGAAAGTAAAAAATGGAAGTAAAATTGCTCTGAAGCTATGTCAAATTTTTGTGCCTGTGTATTTCTACTCAGTTTTATGACTTTGGGATCCAAAATCCTAAAAAAAAAAAAAAATAGACATTTACCCAAAACATTTGGTATTTTAAAGTACAATTCTAAATCTGACACCAAGGCAGCTAGGCAGAAAAATGAATGAATTAACTTCCCCTTTCCTACTTAGTGTGTCACTCAGATGTTGATTTAAGACCCTGATTTTCTTTCATCTTGTTACGCAGTTTTCTCATTCCCAAGGCTTTATAGTGTATATTTCAATAGATAATACTGTTGTGAACTTTTCTATATATGTCTACATATAAAGATGCAGAAATACTGGTGAAAAGTGGCATTGTTTTAAACGTTCATGGGGCTGAGCAGATTTAGTCTAGAATTGTCAATGCTCATACCACATTGTCCATTTGTCATTAGCAACATATTGCACCTAGAATGTTTTCAGCACTAGAACAGAAGGTAAGCCACCTTTTATCTATGTGAAAGTCAGTGTATAGGGTGTTCCATCATAGAATCATAGGATGACCTGGGTTGGAAGGGACCTCAAAGGTCATCTAGATCCAACCCCCCTGCCGTGGACAGGGCCGCCAGACACTCGCTCACTAGATCAAACTGCCCAGGAACCCATCCAGCCTGGCCTTGAACACAGCCAGGGATGGGGCAGCCACAGCTTCTCTGGGCAGCCTGTGCCAGCACCTCACCACTCTCTCAGGGAAGAATTTCTTCCTGATGTCCAACCTAAACCTCCCCTCTTTCAGTTTTAGCCCATTCCTCCTTGTCCTAACAATATCTGTGTTAGAGAACTTCATTGCTTGTGCTTACTTTACCGTTACTTGACATCTAATTTTACTGAGCTATCAAAAAAAGTGTTAAATTCTACCTGAACATTCTGCTGTCTTTGTTAGCAGCCTTGATTCTCCATCAAGGACAGGATTTGCAAGACTTCCATTTACAGTGAGGAATAATACTTGTTTTCTGTCCATCTTGTGAAGAGGACTGTCAGAAAGACAACTCCAATACCCTATAATAAGTGATAACGTTGCTCCAGTTTAGTGGCTGCAAAGTAAAAGCTGATAAAAAACTACCGCAAATTGCTAAATCCCGTCTGACTAGCAAGAGATTACATTTTCTTTTGCTGTCTCTCTGCATATAATTTTTCTCCCAGTACTTTCATTAGCAGTATGGCTCAAATGGGCACTAAACCTAATTATATGCTTCAGTCATGTATTTCTATTAAGATGAATTTTCTATAAATTAGTCAGATGTACTCTTGATGACTGTACGTGACTCCAGCTGCTAATTAAAAGTGATGCTGCCCAGCAGAGCATGGTGAGCTCATGTCACCTGTAAAAAATTGATATTTTTCTCCAGAAGAACCTTGCAGCTCCAAGGCTCTGTTGGAGTCAGTGCTACCACTTCCGTTGAGCTGGTTGAGTGCAATTGATCATGCTTTTAAAAATCAGATTTTCACCCAAAGAAAGGCTTGGCAGCACTTTGTCTTTAGTATGAAAATAATATCCACCAAAGTCAGGTTTCCAAACAATATATTAAAATACTGGTATTTTTTTCATGTTTGTACTGAAGAGGCAAACATATGTTTAGGAACACTGTTTGGTCTTTATATTCTGAGCTTATTTCAGTATTAGTAGCCAGTCTCATCGCTGCTTGTTGAAAATTTTATGTCTTTTGATTCTAAAAGACGGAAAAACGAAATGTGCATTTTTGGAAATCTGACACTCAACAGGATTTTTTTCACTTTCTTCTACTTAGCAGCTGAAAGGATTTTTTTTTTAATTATTTTTAATGACCAAAATACTGCTGTTAATTTCATTTGTCTAATACAAGTCTCCCTTAACTGAGTCATGATATTTTCCCACTAAACCACAGGTGGCTATTTAGAGCACGAGAAAACAAATAACGCTGGGGAGACAGAGACAATGAACTACCAGCACTAAAACCATTTAAAATGTCAGTCTAGAAGGAATCTATGAGGCTGTTGAGCCCGTTTCGTGCTTTCCTCAGAAAATACATTATTTTAGTCTCTGTCATAATCTGGTATATCTCTATTTATTTTCAAACTGATTGTTTTGCCCCTTTTCAAAAGGTCAGGTAGAAGCCCACATCATAAGTACGTTTCTGCTTGTTTAATCTTGTGACTGCTTTCCCTTTTTCCATAAATATCTCTTCTCATGGTATCTACCACACCGAAGGATTGTAACAGAGCAGTCCTGTCCTTCCTCAACCTTTGATTTGCTAGACTATATATACTGCTGATATGTAAGAAATCTCCACCCCTTCAGTGGATTTTATCATGTAAGTTATCATGTTATTACTGTAGTCAGTAAATGCAGGAACGTCTGGAAACCAAGAACAATATGGACACATTCATGTATTTCTGTGTCTCAGCTAATAAATCTCTCATCTTGCATTATTTCCCTTCCTTGGTTTGTTTCCATCCCATTCTTACAATGTAGTATCTTTCAAAGAGTTTTTAAGCTTTCATCACATAAGATTTGCAGGTATTGGCATGATAGCTTTAACACCTCACTTGCATTCGCTGTCTTGGCACCATTGGGAGGTGGAGTATGGCTGCAGAGATGAGTGGATCTCAGAAAGGGAGCTCATGAAAATGCTCTCTGAAATGAGACTAGAGGAGCACCCAGAGCGTCTGAAGTTGTGTGAACTATCATCTCCTGAGGGAAATGTGTGAACGCACATGTTTTGTTCAAAAAGGCTGAACAGACGGCTTTTTTACCACTAAGCTACATCAATATGAACTTAGTACTTCAAACGTGAAATAAAAATGTGTCTGAACTGTATAGCTCATAAAAAATTTACCAGGATCATGTAAATAAACGCAGTGATAACAGATGCATAAATAAACATGATACCATGGCATCCAATTTTCGTTTGGCAGCTTTCTCAAAAGTTGCTCCTGTGGGAAAGCTATCACACATAAGAAGTCTTTACTAACCCATATAAATAAATCTGTCTCGTTCCAATTTGCCTCATTAGTGATGTAAGCTGGAAAATTGCCATCCTGGATAGCAGGCTTGGGCTCTCGGTGTTATTGCAAAGTCCACCACTTTGCACAGAGGTGTGTGGTGGCACTTGAGAGGGCAGGGTCTGTCCCTGTAAATACTGACAGCAGGGATTCAATGCCTGAAATTCACAGCAAGTCTCCTTTTGATTGTCAGCTATTTTCACACACACAAAAGCATTTTTCTGTACCATGTTGTCTCTCATACAAATAAATACATGTGAAATTGTGTTTATTCCTTCAATTAATTGTCTCTGTGTGGAATATTAGGTAGCTTCCTACAAGACAACTTACTAGCATGTAAATGCAGCACCAAAATCCATAACTCCAATCAATATACAAAAGAGAACAGTTCTCACATTGTAGAATAGTGAAAAGAAAAGTCATTAACAGAGGAAAACAGTCTTGCTTTCTTTGTACTTTTAACCTATTTCCAGCAATAAAGCATTATAGAAGATAGTCTGTAGATAAGATGGGCCATGAGGTGAGAGACTGAAATATTAAATTTTTTTTTGCTTCCCTGAGGAGCCAGGGAAAAGAAAAGAGATAAAACTGTCTTTCCTTAGTAGAAAGGCACATAGGAGCCATGAAACTGTAGATTATGTGCTCTGGCAGGGCCATATACACTTGAGAATGTAGCAAATGTTGATCAGAAAGGAGATTGCTCTAAAGTGATCTTTATGAGAGTTATAAAAGCCTAGAGTCAGGAAAGAGAGAGGATGTCGTAGTACACATCTTTTTACATAACAGCTGTAAGCTGCATTTTGATCTGATTTTGAGCAGTGATAAACAAAGCCATGAACCCAGTTGAGGCAGATTGCAGAGTCTGGCACAAACATGCATCAGTCATTATTTGGGATCGTATGTCAGCATCTGCAACATAGCCCTAGCAAACAGCTGTATGAGGCTGGAGATTTGGGTGGCTTTATTAAAGAAATGAATACGGGAAGCTGCTTGGTGCTCCTTCCCAGGAGATTACCTTTTGCAGAAGCTTGGACAGTCATGCAGGAGGCCACAAAAATGTGAAGCGATATAGGAGGAGAAAAAAAAAAAAAAAAAAAAAAAGAATTTTGAAGAAAAAAAAAAATGAAAAAACT
>VXAV01009155.1:0-28221 GCA_013399715.1 Alectura lathami | reverse complement strand
TAAAAAAAATCTGAATAAACTAGGAGAAAATTTTAAAATACTTTACCTTTTTAAATCGTATCTCATTTTCACTCAATTTCTTTCATTACCTTACTTTCTCCCCCCTCTAGCCCTCTCTTCACAGGATGAGCTCATTAGGAATCTCATCAGGGTAGTTAAAAACTAGTGGTTATTCAGACTCTATCATCTGAGCAAAGTCGGTGCATGAAATCTCATGAAAGGTAAGACTGTTCACTGGTGTTATCTGTTGCAAGCAACTTTCTGCAGTGTTTTATATTCTTAGTAACTTAAGAGGTGCACATAGAAGAAAAAAAGAGCAGGATGAAGGATAGCTAGTAGAGGCAATTCCAGAAATGTTAAATAGGGGATAAAAGCCTATAAGCAGTCTTAGATTCAGGTCACTCTTTGTGTCATACTTTCTAATTCATCTGGATGCTCATACCCTAAGGGCTTTCTGCTCAGCTGAATTAGAAGAAAGCAGATGACAACTCACATGTAAACACTGGCATGAAGAGCACATATTCTAAAGGCTATTTGTATCCTTTTCTTCTCCTTCAAGTACACTTTTCTTGGTTGCTTTATAGTGGAGTTGGGACCACCTGGGGCTCAGATCAAGCACATAACAGTATAATAGCTGTTTAGACTTGGCTTCCCCTGTGGTGTGCCCTACCCTCACTACCTTGCTTGCAGCACCTGGAGTACATTGCCATAATTAGAAGGTCCGAGTATGTCAACATGGTGATCTACACCAGGGTGCTGGAATATGGTGGCACATACTGTCTGAGGAAAATTCTTACAGCAAAAGTCCAAGAAAATGTTCTACAAGAAATCCTGCCAAGCTCAGCATATGCTCATGAGAAACTGCTGCACTGATAAGTAGCCTGGTACTCTGCAGGTTTTGAGCAAAGAGAGTTTTCTGTTAGTTTTATAAACCTCCCTTAATGTGAATACACAGAGCAGAGTGTATCTCATCTCAGTTTAGACCCCGACAATAAAAGCAGTAACAACAGGTGTTTTTGTAGGTAATGCTTTCTGTATTTTTCTTTTCTGAGATTTATCTGCAATTATCTCCTTCTGTCATGAACAATATGCTCAGGCGAGGATGTCAACAAGGCAGAAGCCTAGCATGAGATATGATGGGTCTCATCCCATGTGTCCACCTACTCTTCTCCAGTCTATTATGTTCAGTCTGTATCTCTTTTGTCTAAACATCTGATCATTCTTGCTGATTTCCTTCTGAAACTGTCACATCTCCATTTAAGATTCAATCTCATATATCCTTCAGTTTGCAAGCTGAGCTTTGTTAGCCTGACTGGAATTGTGCTGCAGCTGCTGCTGCTTTGCAGATCTCTTACCAGTGGGCTGTGCTGATTTCCATTTGACTCTTGTGAAAATCGTTTTGATGTATACCAGAGGGAATGTGAACAGAATTAAACCCAAAGTCACCCTCCTGGCTTCTAATTATTAGAGACAACTATGTTTGGATCAATGCACAGCTTTTCCCTGTGGAAAAGATTGAAAATAGGTAATTTGATCACTTTTACTACATTAAAAATCTTCTTTGAAATGCAAGACGTATGCTCAGCTTTTAAAATAATCCTGTAATAGATCTTCTGGGAAAATGGAAATTCATCCCATCAAAAGTCCACACCTTTGAAAAGCACGGTTCTGTCCTGAATTGGAATTCTAGGGGTGTAAGCAGGATGGTTGGACAGTTTTTGCCAAATCTAGTAGTTTTTAGAGAAAGAAAAAAAAAAAAAAGAAGATGTGTAAATTTTAGTGAGAAGTGCATGACTGTTGAGGAGGAGAAGCTGTTTTCCAGTCAGAGTATGGATCTGTTTTTGTTGTTTGCAAATGGGAAATAGAAAATCCCTCAAGCAAATCTTGTTTTTCTTCCAGAAAATTGTTCTGAGAGAGAACTCCTGAGCAACTCTAAATGAAACAACACACAGTCAGACATCAGGCAAGTTAGGAATGCTGTCTAACATGCTAGATACTTCTAAGTGCTGGCTTGTCTATTCAGTTTTCATATTTTTATTTGGTAGCTTTTTATTTCATGTTCCAAAATTTCTTTCAGTGGCTCCTTGAGCTTTCTTGTCTAATATTTAGCATTCCTTTATCAGATTCTAGAACTAGAAACCTCCCCAGGCTTTTGCTGCACCCCAGCACTGCTTTGGTATGTCTAGCTCTTTCTTTACTGTCTGGAAGAAAACCAGTTGCAACTAAGGTAAAAAACTGATTTGCAGACTTCCTATGCTGCAATGCTGCCATCCCAAGTTTCCATGATAGATTCTCTTTTGCAGACTGCTCTGGCTGAAATAGCCAAATATCAGTTTATTCCATTAGTGCTTTATATTTCCCAGGAGTTTCCCTTTGTTGCTTAATCTCAACCTCACATGAAACAGATAATCTGCAATTAAAACCTCAGTTCAAAAAATATGCTGGCTATTTCTATTGCACCTGTGCAGCAGGAAGCCTTCTTGTGGGAATAACCTGCAGGTCTTTGTGTCCAAATATTTCTGCAATATGATTCAAGTGTTTTTAGGTTATATTTTCTTAAAATTGCTGATTTTCTACTTTCCTGCCAGTGGCACTTCTGCAAACTGTTGGACGAAAGCCTGGAGCTTCCTTTTTCATTTGTTTGCATCACGCCTTAACGCCCACGGTTCCCAGCTCAGAAATGCATTCATTCATCTCACTTTGTATGAACCATTAAGCAAAGCAGGATGTTGTTCAATAAATACCTTCAGTGAAGATAACATGGCCCTCAGGGATAAAGATTCTGTCAAATACTGAAATAAATTCTTACTGAGGCTGGGGAATACAGGCGTTATCGCACTGTCAAATTTGCTATTAGATTTATCTGCAGACTCAATAAGGAAGCTATTTCTCAGAATAAGGGCAGATATTAACACGCCTAAAGGGTTGTACTTCTTAATTTCAAACTGTAACATAATACTTTCTGAGGTGTGTATGGCTTTCTGTGTGTCCCTTTTCTTCACTATTTTATGCTTATCTTCTTCAGACCTTGTTCCCAGGCTTCTTGTGATCAAGGTGAAATGCCAGACTTAAGACCTTGCTTTCAGGCGCTGCATTTAAATAACGTTGGAGTCCTCCGAGAACTGGATGGTGTTGGTCCATTTTTTCCTGTTTAACACCCTGTGAAATTCTAACGCTCGATGCTAGAACATGCTGCATCTCTGAGAACAAGCAGCACAACCATCTTCTGGGCAAGCATCTGCTCCTCCCATCACCCCAGCCTCGAGTCTCCCACACAAATGCGAAGAAAAACAAGGATGTGGCACTGGATGTGTGCTGTAAATAGCTGGTTGTCATGAGGCTGCCTTCCTGCCCATGCTAGGCGAAAACACACTGCTTTTAGCTGGGGTGCATGCCTTACCACGCAGAAATGGCCCCATGGGTGCACGTTCCCATAGGTGTGAAGGGGAATTGCCCAGCTGGCTGGGGAGGACTGTACTGCAGTGGTGGGTCTGGCTGAATGTCAGCAGCTGCTTAACTGCATTTTGGATGGTGAATGAATCACACCGAGGGTAGATGCTGCATTCTGAGCCATGGCAGTTGCTGGAAATGAAGGCTTAGATGAATTTGCCTAGGTCTGTCACCCTCCTTGATAAGTTTAGGCAGCTGAACCTGCACACGTTCACGTGCAAGTGACAGCTGACATTTCCTAACACTGTTACACAGGAAAACTGTGCCAGATGGACAACCTTGTCAGGAGCAGCATTTGCTCATTTTCTTTCTTTTCCACAGTGCTGAAATTCAAGATAAGTTGGGGGAAAGAAAAAAAAAAAAAAAAAAAAAAGACCTGTATGAAAAATGTGTAAAATGTAAAGCTGCGCACTTAAGAAAACCCCTAGGTACCCTTAGGGCCCCTTCTACACATAAACCACTGAAATATTTAATTACATGTACACGTGCTGTTTTTCACCGCACCTCGTCTCAGGCAATGCCTGGGTAGTCAGTGATCTCTTCATGTCATTCAGAGGGGCCTAGTTTAGCACATTTCACCCAAAATAAATACAATAGGTTGTACCTCATGAATCTATGATGTTCACAGAATAGTAACTGAGTGTTTTGCAAGTCTAAATGATGTTTAAAAATTCCTCATTTAAACTACGAAAAATGAGGTACAGGCGGAGAATTATCAAAGCTGACAAAGCTGCCCAATTTCAGGGCAAGTTTTTTCACAATATTTTATTACACAACTCAGCTTTTTTACTCCACTCTGATACTGCCGACACATCCTAGATGCTGTGCTGTGGTTCCCAGGACACGTTTCAATTACCCTTTGTGGAACTGGATTAATTTGTTAGCTTGTACCAGCTCATATCAATAGCTTGCATCTGAACAGTTACAAGTTGCCACTTGTGTAACTCTTCACTGGCAAGTGTGAAGCACGTTCCTAAGGCTGTTTTGCGCCACCGCCCTCAGAAAGTGATGTCTTAACGTCAGCTTCTGCAGAGGGGCAAGAAATAGGCTTGGGCTGCCTTTCACTGCCATCACCCTCCAGAAGGACGGCAAAGAAGAGCAGGCATGGTATGCTTCTTTACCGCTATCCGTGCCAGATCTGCTGTGGACACGTGTAATCTAAGGCTGTCAGAGCTTCGTTTTGACAGTACAAAATGCTTTCACAGGGCTCTCTGCCATGCGTTCATGATTAGCCTTGACTGAATTTTAAAACTGCAATTTTTGAAGTTATAACAATAAAACGTAAGTACCAGCTGAATATTAAAAAAAGTTTTCAACGGTTTTCAGTTTTGCCTTGCCAACAATAATAAGGCACCATCATGAAAGAAAACATGGTGAACATTTCAAAGGCAAGGTTTCAGTGTGAAATCTTTCATTTTTATGTTCCTATAGAGCACGTTACCTGCATTAGCTACACTTCCTATCATGTGCCATCAGAAGAAAGAAGTGAGCGCGACATGAAGTCCAGTAAAAAGCCTGCCCAGAAGCCATAGTGACATGTGGCATCGTAATACCATAGTGTGGTTTCTATCCAGCTCATTAAACCCAAATAGGTTGCTGTGGATTTCACATATTTAAAATATAGTGTTATACTTCACCTTTCCTGGTGGAATCCCAAAACATTCCACAGGAAAACATAAGCCCTGCTATAATCTCTTCAATTTTGTGTTTTCTACCAAATCATTCCAAAGGAAATGACTCTCCCATTACTAATATTTATTAGCTTTCATTTCAATATTTCTCCTCTTTTAAGCTTCTCTTCTGAAAATGTCTAGTACAGTATCCTTCTCCAGTCTCCCAAGAAACTCCAATATCTCCTAGGTACATCTGTTTCCCATTCTTTTCCTTCTCTGTAATAGCAGAGAAGAAAATACAATTCCTCAATGAAATACTGAAGGAGTGCATGATTTAGTGAGAGGTGGAAGAGAGAATAACTGCTGGAGCCCTGGTAAATTATCACTTGAAAGCCCACATCCATTTAGCAATCTGCTGAGATTATGTATGGAGGACAGCGCACAATGGGAAACAAACCACAATTAGAAAGTTTTATGCGTGACACTCTCTTAATGATGTTGCTGCTTTTGAAAAGAAACATGGCACAAAAGAAGGCAAGTAGTATCAATCCTACAACTCATCTCCTATTTTTACCAGTATGAATGTGAAATTACTTTTCTCTGATTTCTATGGAGGCACCAAGGAACAACGGTGCCTCTTACAGGAGAATCTGGGTGAATGTTTCTGTTTTAGCTGTGCTGTAACATCACATTGCTAACCGTGCTTAGATTTATTCCAGCAGATTCCCATTCCCTAAGTACTTTTTCCCTAATGCTGTGTAGATTTCACAGCTCAAAAACCCACAGTATGGTAATAATTGAATTGTGAATTCTACATTATTGCTGAAAAAATAAGGGGGGGCGAGAGTGGATTTGAGAGACCTTACAAAATGCACTTATCTCCCCCTCAAAAAAAATGATGCATTCCTATAAATATTTTCTAGGACATTTCCTCCATCAAATCCTCCAGATCACTCTTTGCTAAATACAAGGTGACATTTTTCTCTCAGGAAGTTATTAAACAATTATATATCAAAGTCATGATGGAATTCAGAATGTCTGAGGGCTTTACATTTTTGTCCGTCCTCACTCCTTATTTATTAGAAAATTACATTTTACCCTCAGGAATAAGATATGCCTTCCAGTTCCCCCTCAGTTTCAACTAAACTGTAAACATGACATGCTATCTCAATACGCCAGACAAAGTTGTATTGCATATCTGTGTAACTCTTCTGTACATCACCAGAAAACCTGCTGTCACATGAAGTGTCTTTTGCAGGGTAAAAAGAAAAAAGGGTCTTGACCTTTACTTTAAGAGTTTAAAACTTGTCTTTGGTGTTGTACTGATGACATTTGATCAGCCATTTGTGCTGAACTTGTCTTCAACACATTCCCTATTCTTCGTAAAAAAAAAAAAAAAAAAAAAAAAAAAAGAAAAAGGAGCGATCTTTAATTCATAATCCTCTTCCATTCTCTGCTATTGACACAAGTTTTAGAAGTCAGGCAGCAAAATATTGCAAACTGGTGATCTCATAGTGATTTTTATTGAGGTAGTATCTTGCTTTGAACTATTGAATGCATATTTAAGAGAATTTCGTATTATTTAATTCGGAAATGTCCTTGGAGATCTAGTACGCCTAGAAAGCCATCATTAAGAAATAATCTTCCTTCCTGCTTTCCTTCCTGTTTTCTTTTTTCCTTTTTCCTGTGTGGGTTATATCTTTCTACATTTTACTCAGAGGGTGGTGAGGCCCTGGCGCACGCTGCCCAGAGCAGCTGCGGCTGCCCCATCCCTGGAGGCGTTCAAGGCCAGGCTGGGTGGGGCTCTGAGCAACCTGATCCAGTGGGTGGCAGCCAGCCCACGGCAGGGGGTTGGGGCTGGGTGGGCTTTGAGGTCCCAAGCAATTCCATGATTTTATGATGTTTTTAGCAGCTTTATTGTGTGAGAAATGAGAAAAAGATCATCAAAAGTAGAGCAAGGCAGAGGAAGAAACAGATGTGAATGAAAATATGTGGCTGAGAGCAAGAGGCTATTAAACTAGTCAGTACACAGAGTCAAGCTGAAAGCAAGGCCCACAGGGCAGAAATTGAACATCCTTCAATACTTTGTTCTGCAGACACTGAAAACAGACTTATCAATATGCTAATAGGAGGCAATAGGGTCATAAGATGTTACAAAAAGTGATTTTTGTGCCCTAGGAGGACACTTTTGGACGTTTGGATGTGAGGATGTTCACCAGTTTCTGCAAAGTCAAAGGATCACATCCAGAGGGAGAATCAACACAGTTACTATTTGCAAATAGGATCTGGGGAAAAAAGATCAAGTCATGCCTCCAAAAATGAAAAGTTGCTCATTGCATTTAGTGGGCTTTTAGGCACAGTTAAACATGGAACTGGATTCAAGTTAGTGGCTTCAGTGAACTGCCTTTGTAAACTGCAGTTGTATGAATATATCTTGAAGATTATGGATAATGATTTGTGTGGAAATAGGGAAGTATTTCAATTCTAAAGTATATAAAAATAGCAGTTATTTTTCTGAGAGAAATGTAGAAAGGATTAAAAATTAATATTTTTAACAGCATATAACACGTTTTTATACTTATTAATAAAGTGTTAATAATACATGCTTTTGTTGGAAATTGTGTGCTGTACAGATAACGACATTATTCTATCACAGGTAGACCACTGACTATTCACAGTGGACAGTGTAGAGGAAACAGATACAAGATAAAATGAGAGAAAAAAACCTTTCCCAAATGTACATTCCCACCTGGAATTATAACAAAGGCCAACAAACTGGGTGCCTGAATAAAGACCTAGTTGCCAACAGGGTGAACTGAGCAGGGAGGAGGTTTGTTAAGGCATTGCTCCCTTCATGTGCTTGGCTGCATCTGGGAATTCTCAGCTACCAATGCCTGATCAGCAAAATACTGGGTTGCCAGTCCCAGGGAGAGGATTGGCATGCTGCGCTCTTTGCTTACTGCAGGAAGTGGAATAGTGGAGACGGTATTTTGATCTCATGCCCCGAGTGATTTGCAGCAATGGGCCATCAAACACCCTGCCCATAGTCTGGCAGAAGCGCGGGCAGCTATGTACTTTCAGCAGGACAACACTGCTCCTTTTGCCATTAGTAAGAAAACTGCCAAACTGGAACATTAGATGAACAGACCAACAGATGGCACCGAAGATTATCTTGATTGAACAAATAATGTGGAAACTGCTAAATGACAAGAGATCAACAGAACAGTGAATTCCAAAACTGACTAATATTCAGTCAGAGATTCACTCTGTGATCAAAAACAGTGAAGCTTCATCAGTAATTATCATAGTTAGAGATACCATTTATTAAAGCTGCTGGTAAAATAAATGTCTATTGGGAAGTCATCTTTATCTTCATTCACTGTAGATTCCCTTTAAATTAACCAACAAGAGGCAAATCTTCTTATTCTAAGATAGGCATCTAAAAAAATCTGAGTGCCTTCAGGAAGAAAGCAAATTACAAAAGGAGCCTAGGCTCAGGAGCTATGACGCAGGCGATGTACTCTTTCCAACAACCACTCATTTTTGTAGGTGTCAGATACAGATACCTATGTTGCAAGTGCCTAACACCAAACCGGACTAATCCCACTTTGAGCTTATGAGATCCATCTGGTGTTGTGTGTTTAGACGCTGGGATATTTGTTGGCAGTTTCAGGAGAGAAGGAAAAAGTAGGTTGCAATTAAGGAAATGCTTACCATTGGTATAAGGAGAATAACTGTTCAAAGAGTCACAAAAGAATGATGGGAAAAAGCAAATCAGAAGCAACAACCAGCAATTCTGCAAGCAGCCTATGCTGCTCTGAAGGAAGGAGCTGACTGTGTTTTGGTGTTTGCACATGGCTACTGTCATTCCAGTATCCGCGCCTGCGAATTTTCCTTTAAACACACTGAACAGGACAATACTTCAAAATACACAGGCCTTGTTTTCCCAGTGCATGCTGGGAATGTTATTGGGATATATTCTGCCATAAATTGGCATACCTCCACACTTGGTCCAAAAATTTTTGTACCTTCTTGTGAGGGATCATATCTCATGGTTATGGAAATGTCACAGTCGTTGGATACTGACACTGGGCAGATAAAAATACTTTGAGATCAAAATAGAAGAAATTGTCTCAGGCTAGACAAAACTTATAAATCGGTTAATTTTTTATCCTATAAAAGAGACTGATGACTCAGGTTTCTCTGCTAGATGATTTATGAGCTATCCTATCTGGAAAACAAAAAGATTTTTATGTATATGTAATAGGTACTTAAGGTAGTAACTGAACTGCTATTTTATATCCTTTCCAGTTGTTAGACAGGACCAAGTCTGTGCATTTGATTTCTGCTAAATTAATAAAAAAATATGAATTACATCAGACTTATTTTAAAGAGCTGTTTTGTCTCGGAACACTTCGTCTGAAGTATCCAGGAACTGATGTGTAGAGAATGCTAGTATTCTCTCTGCTAGGAATAACCAAGGCTACTGCAGAGAACTGAACCAAGGAAATGTCATTATTATAAGGGAATTAATGAGACATACAGGATAAACCACAGACATTCAGACAAAAGACAAACAGACTGGATGGAGAATTTACTGCCATAGATATAGCTTGCCAAGAAATAGAAGAAAATTATGAGAAGTGGAGACCAAATCTTACCAACTTCAGTGCCAAAGTATTCAAAGTTATCCCTTGAAAGACATGGTGCTTTAATTTATTTTAGTTCAGTGACTTCAGAATGGGAGGAATCATGGTGGAATTATCCCTTCTGCTTTAAAATGGTATCCACAATTAATATAACTTTCAAGTCTTGTCACGTATTTTACAGACTTTATATTGTCTTAGGCAGACATAGTGTAATACAACTTGACAATGCACATGACTGAAAAAACGGAGCATGTCAATGGCAAAGCATCCCATCTGAGAATCAGAGATAAGTATCTGCAAGGGGTTGTTTGTGTGCGTGTGCTTGTTCAGTTTGCAAATATGCTGCAGGGGATATACTCATTGTAGTACATGTTCTGCCTTAAACTGTGTAAAATGAACTGGGCTAAAAGAACTAGGCTGAAGACCTTTGATGCCTAATGACTCTATCTGGAAGCATGTCCCTGAAATATTGGTAAATGTCATGTACCTCAGAGGGACAAATACATACCTAAAAAATGTACAACTAAGAACTGAATCTGCCACTTTGGCCTTCTCTGCACTGCCAAATGCTGCAGTATTTAGTGCTTCTGTGGGCTACGTGAAATGTCATTGAGTGAATAGCTTCCATTTCTTGAAAGCCTGTTCTTTCTTGAGGAAGCTCATGGCAAGAGCATCAGTATAGCTGGACAGTCATCCTTAAAAAATGCACTGATTTACTTAGACAAGAAATGCTGCAACCTAAAGCAAACAAACCAGGCAACAGCACTAAAAATAGAGGCACTAACTAGGCTTTCCACCTTCTGCAGAAAACTTGCAGTCACAGAAGAAAGTTTCTTAAGATCAAGCAAGTGAAAATACAGTGGTGACTGAAAAAAAAATCTTTCTTGCGTGCTGTCATTGTCAAATCTCCTTAATACTCACCTCAAAATAGCAATCCAGGAGGAGTGCAGATCATAAAAAACGTTCACTACAGAATCACAGAACCACAGGCTGGCTGAGGCTGGCAGGGCCCTCTGGGTTCCTCTGGGTCCCTCTGGCCCAGCCCCAGCTCCAGCAGGGCCACCCAGAGCAGGGTGCCCAGGCCCACGGCCAGGCGGCTCCTGCAGACCCCGAAGGAGGAGACCCCGCAGCCTCTGGGCAGCCTGTGCCAGGGCTCAGCCACCCGCACAGCACAGCAGTGCTGCTGGTGCTCAGAGGGAGCCTCCTGAGCTCCAGGCTGTGCCCACGGCCTCCTGTGTGCTCCTGTGTGCTGGCGCTGGGCACCGGTGAGCACAGCCTGGCTCTGTCCTCTGTGTGCCCTCTCTTCAAGTGATTAAATCTTTCTGGGCCTCCTCTTCTCCAAGCTGAGCAGTCCCAGCTCTCTCAGCCCCTCCTCACAGGACAGTTGCTCCAGCGCCTTCATCATCTTGGCAGCCCTCCATTTCATCTTTTTCCAGGATGCCCATCTCTTTCTTGCTACCTAAGCAAGGTGACAGCACCAATTCTGCCCTCACATCATGACACAGGGAAGTAGTTTTGACCATGGACACATGGCAATAGAAAGCAGATTCCCAAAGTAGTGTATGGTACAAATCTGACAGACCTGTGCTCTGAAACAGAGACCATCTCTGTTGCTTTCCTGGTTGTTTGTCTCTGTTGCACACATCCACACATCACTCAATAATCATCACAACTAAAGTGGCTTGGTTATCTGCTTGGGCTGTGGTCTTGAAGGTCTTTTCCCATCGAGATGTATGATTCTATGAACTCTCTCCACAGAGCTGACCCAGCAGCAGAGGGTGACATGGCAGGAGCTGGAAGTCATTGCCTGCAAAGGGCACACGGGTGCAGAGTGGAGCACAGAGCAGGCTCTTGTCGTAATTCAGATGTTCGGAGATGGAAGAAAGGTACCTGCTCACAACAGTTTGTATCAGGACCTGGGGGCAGAATGGCCATGACACTGACAGCTTGTACTTTCAACCCTCAAACACTATAAAGTAAGCTAAAGCTAGAAGTAGATCAGGAGGATCTTGTTTGGTAGGAGAGGACTGGGAAGAAGCTGTGCACACCTCCCCGCTCTGAGGGCTGCCAGCTTGTAAGAGCAAAGCTAAATATATACATGTTCTCTGAAGTACAGAAAATTTAATCTGTTGTTAATGCTTATGTGCTCTCATGGCACATTTGGAGGCAATTCTGCTTAAAACTGCTTACATAAAGCCAGCTGCATTTAATGGATATTGCATAAAAAATCCTCTGCAACTTTTTCAGAATAAGGCTGTGTTTTTTATTGTCCATCCTTCGTTGCTGGGGGAAAATAATAATAATAATAATAATAATAAATGTTCTTTATATCTTAATGGAATTAGAAAAACTTATCCTTGTAATTTCAATTTTCGGACACTTCAAAGTGAGTTAAATCTGGAGGAAGTTGTCTGGGGGGGAGAACTGGGAAGAAGTTGTGCCATGGCTATGCACTGCCCATGCTTTCTAATGTCAGACTGTCGTATCAGGGAAGGTAAATGTTTATTTCACTGGTATGCAGCGGCTGATACATGGATACGTTATAATGAACCACTAGGGAGTGCTGGAGGAAAACTCAATATCCAAGATCATAATACAATTTTCTCTGTCACGACAGTCCTGTATTTTGCCCTTCATTTTTTTTTTCCTCCCAAAGCTTGGATTAATTAGCTAGACAATAATTACCTGAGCAATTTCCTGCACAACAATAAGTGGGTAATATATTACTCTCTCAGAACAATGCTTCTGTAACACATCTGTCATCTACAACTGCAACTGCAAAAAACATTGCAGAGATTATTGCTATTGTACCACAGCTTATAATGAACAGTTGGTCCGGTTTTATGCATTTGAAATCTTATCAGGGAGATCACATCAGCAGAACCAGAGGTTTATTTAGTTAAATGCTAATTGTTGCAATGCAGGCATCAGAAACAGGCCAAATGTGCGGCATGATCTTATGTTTCGCTTATTTTAGAGATTTTTCTTCAGGGAAAACAATCATCAGAGCCATATATCTTCATGTGCATGTCTTTCGTCTGCTGAATACACGACAGTCTTAAAACTAGATGTGCCTTAAATGGTTACCTCCATGAAACAAGCAATATTAAGCATTCATTGCCTGTCATTCTCCACTAAGCTTTTAGAGAATTGATAGTTTTTCAGAATAAGGAGGAAGCAGTGACTGGCTTGCGGGAAGCAATGAATAAAACTGAGTACATCAGTTCCTGGGCTAGCAGTCCACTGCCATCAGCAGTAGGCGAGCAGTGGTCTGTGCCCCTACGCACTCACAAGCAAGGCTCAAGCCAGCCCCAGTTCCCCCTCTGATTCCACCCATCGTCTGCCATGTTGCTCATCCTTACAGGGCACGCTTACTGCAAGTGCGCACAACCCCACCTCTCTGACCATCCCTAGGCTGCTCTGTTGTACGCATTTGTAGGGACCCGAAGTGCTCTCAGTATTAAATGCTTTTGGTTTTACAGGTTCAAGTGCATTGCTCCACATATCAAGGGGGGAAAGCAGAAAAGCAGTGAAAGGCCATCAACTGTTCACATGCACTTCTTTCCTAAGAGAAGAAAGATTTAGAAACCTTTAAAGTCATTTCCTTTTCAATATTTTCAGTCCTGCCTTCCACACAAATTGTCTCTAATTTTGTAGTTTTTATCTAAGTGATTTAAATCAATTTTAAATATCATTACCCAAATGTAGAAACAATAATCTGGAGTTAATAGCACAGTGTAAGAAGAAGCCTATTGAAATCCATGAGGTTAGAACTATTATATACTGATAAAAATGTCACCTCATCTCATTCAGAAATAACATTTCTCAAATAAATGTATTTATTAACACAACATTAGCTAAGTCCAGGTGAAGTCCTGTGTTCTTGATGACAACCAAACTGAGAATTTTGCAATGTCATTCAGTGAGGCCACTACTTTGCAACTATTACTGAGTAGATAAAGATCCAAAGAATGTCATGGTAGACAACTTGGGTGGTTTCAATTTAGCCCTTGAACTGGGCTATAACGCAGCTGAGGTTACTCCGCTTCACCTGCAGTGGTGGACAGTCTTTTTTTTTAATCCTCAGATCTTCAACACATACATGGGTGAAGTCACATACTGAAAAATATTTAGATGAATGTTTAAAATATTGAGAATATTATTATGTGGATAAGCCTTCCCTTGCAGGGGATTAACAAAAGATAATAGGTGATTGTCAGCATATACTCCCTGGCATCCAAACACATAGAGAGGTCTTGATTTTGTTTAGAGCATGTGGTTTCTGTTTTCATAGGTTTTATGTGTAATGTTTCTGGATGAGACATGGTGGCCAGAACAGCGATTACGGCATTGCTCTGTGTTTGGATGCCAGGAGATTGTTCCAGGTTTGTGGCCAGCCTTTATGGATACTGCAGCTCCTGCATGTGAGGAAACATTTTTGCAAACGCTGGCTGCTGTCACTCAGGACCAAGTTATCTCTCTTCAGATGTATTAAGACATTTGCACAGAGAGCAACTTGAGTTCTGTGCAGCCTATGGCTATTTCAGATGCTTCCAGCTGCCAGTTTAGTATCACAGAATCATAGAGTCATAGAATGGCTTGGGTTGGAAGGGACCTCAGAGAGCATCTAGTTCCAACCCCCCTGCCATGGACAGGGCTGCCAGCCACTCGCTCACTAGATCAAACTGCCCAGGAACCCATCCAGCCTGGCCTTGAGCACATCCAGGGATGGGGCACCCACAGCTTCTCTGGGCAGCCTGTGTCAGCGCCTCACCACTCTCTCAGGGAAGAATTTCTTCCTAACATCCAACATAAACCTCCCCTCTTCCAGTTTTAGAACCTCCTCTCTTTCAGTTTAGGCCTGGGTATCCTGCAGCATCTGTGACCAAGGAATCTAGGACCCTAATCACTAGAGTCATATTAGAAGGAGATATTGGACATCAGGGTGAACTGAACTGTGTTCCAAGCTCCACTGGACTGACCAGACCTCCATTGCCTGTAAGAAGAGGTTCAAAACAGTTCACTTGCAAGTGCCCCACACAAAGGATACTACAGACAAATGAGTTAATCTCAAACCAAATCCCACCAAAGAGATCCCTGTAGAACTGTGCTACCTGCAGCCATACCTTGACTGAGACAGCGTCACATTCTGTGGTGTGCCATGCCCCCATGTCTGTCCCAGCTGTGGCAGAGATGTGATGCAGTACTTTAGAAGTTGAACTGGCACAGAAGTTGTGTCACTTAACAGCTGTTTTCAACTTTTATTGCAGCTTTAGGCGTCATGCCCTTCTACCCGGGAGAAAAGATTTGGTTGTGAGGCACAAGTCATTTATCTGACTTTTCTAACTCTGCCAATAGTGCTATGTGCACAGCTGCAATCAGGATGACGTATGTGACTGTAGGCTCTAGAAGTGAATGTTTAGCACATGGATTCTCCCACAGCTCTCGTTCCACTTGCTCTGCATGACACAAGCTAGGAAATGAGATAACCCACAGGTGGTGCACAGTGCAGAATGGATGAAACATACAGTTTTATACAATGCAGAGGAATAGTATGGTTTAAAGCATAATCATAATGACAATTAGGGAAATAAGCCATCAAATCTGAAATTAGATTTCAGGTGTTCAGGATGACAAAATGTCACCATCAACATCTAGCATTATGGAATTTTATAAAAATATTATATGTGAATTTTTTATAAACTCTGTGTAATTAACTAAACTTACAGAAAGTCAGCCCATGACAAAGAGTTTCCTTTTCTGTACAATATTTTAATGCATTCAGTACCACAAACCAAAATACTTTATGAAATATATTAGAAATATGAACAACTGTATTAACAGTCTCCTTTGAGCTACCAGTGCAAATGCTGCCAAGCATACTTAAATTGCAAATTGAAGTCTGTAAAGCTAATAAAAATTTTTCTTAAACATGCAACAGTGAAACAGTGCTGCACGCTTCAGCACTCACAGGATTTATTTCCTCTCACTCTATTATTACTCATAAAAACATTGCCTATAATCCCTCAGCTTCCAACATTGACCTGTTTGAAAAGATAAGCCCATAATGCATGTTTACAGACATGTGATGTTGATACCAAACAGTTTTTGATTCAAAACCTATACAAATGTGTGAACCAGAAGATGGCATAAGATAGAATGTATTTCAGTCGTGTTAGGAGGATGTTGAGCTTAGAAGTGTGTTTTGTATTTCTGAGTGTTCATTCTAACAGTAATTGGATGTTTGTTTAGGAAAGGGCAGGTGTCTCCGCCTGAAGAATGTTTTGGCATTAGTATCCAAATGCAATATTCCTGTATGTCATTTTTCACAAAATGATCACAACTTTTGGACATAGTTTTTCATGGGAATAGTTGCTATCAGTAATTTAAGGCCAGAAGGGCTTATAGTATACAGGCAGTTATTGGGACTTTGTCAAGAAAAAATACAAGCCTGTGTAGTGGAGAAAGGTCACATTCAATGCCCCACGACTCTGGACCATCCCAAGAGATTGGGAAGCCCTGGCTTCACCCCCTGTGTAGGCATGCAAGTGTGCAGACAACGGTCTTCTTGACAGCCAATCCAGTCTCAGAAGGTGGGGGATCTGTCAGCCCCGCCACGTGTACACAGGTAGCAGTTGCTGTCTGTTTGGCTTGTGAAATAAGAACTCACTTCCATAGTAGTGGGAATAGCTAGCAGGATGCAGTAGGACAGCACAAATCAATTAAGACCAATACTGAATTCAGTGTCCCGTACAGAAACGTACGACAGGAATCCAAATTACCAAATAAGAAACTTTTAGTTTTTCCTCCCAGATGGACCTGGCTTTCTGCAGGGGATTCTGATCTATCCAGGTGTGAACTTGATTCCATATCAAATCCTCTCTCACTTTTCTTTTCACAGATACTCTCTTCCATAGCACAGTTGACACTACTGAACAGCCAGCAGTACAACACAGATGTCTGACAGCTGAAAGTCCAGAAACTGTGAAGTCTGGTTCCACTTTCACACAATGCAGTACATTTTCTGATGTGTTTTGTTTTTTTTTTTTTCCTTTTATATACCTAACATGAATCTGAAATGTATATCTGTTTGTGTAGCATTTCTTAAAATATTTTGGAAATGCGTACCTCATTCTGGCCAATTACAAGTACTGACGTGATCTTAAAGCTGCCCATGTTGATGAGGTCAATGTTCATAACGTTCAGTTTCAAATGCCAGATCTTTGTAATTAGGTGTAATTCTCACCTTCTCCAATTGAAGGATTCTCCCTGTATGTTACACATATTTCAGTTCACGCCCACCCAGATTAACATTTAGACAAATATCAATGATTTGTCCTCTCGTTCAGTGTAGAAAACTTCCTGGACAGATATTCAGGATGCATCCCTTGACTCTGCAAAACTTTCCTTTCCCACAGATGTTCTGGAGATTGTCAAAGAATCTCCTGATTGCCCAGAAGGCACATGAACCACCACCAGCAGCTATGTAAAGGAAACCAGGGCTGAAATTTAACCCTTTGTTGGCTATTAAAGGCTGGTGCTCAGGCGCTATTTGAGACAAAAGCTGCCACCCTCTTAGTGGGTGGTGTGCCTGATGCCTGATGCAGTGAGGCACTACATGCTTCTGCTCTGACATGGCCAGCAGTTCCGACATTGCACCTACACGCAGTGATTCCAAATGACTGAACACAGGCTGCTTCACACAGTGCAGGTGAATGTATCCCCTAGCTTACATCTAATGTTATTAATCTTTACAGATACTATTAGTTTTCTTCCCACCCACAGTAAATGCATGTCTGCGTATGGCAAGATAATATTCCATTAACACAAAGGCAGTGGCAGAATGTTCAGTGTTTCCCTTGATCTCAGGAGGAAATTACAATGGCTGTTTTTATGATTAAATCACTCTGGAGAATGTCTGTGATAAATCATCTGAAGTCTCCTACCTTATGAAAACGGAAGATTTCAGTAAAGTCAGCCCGCCTCGCAACAGCAATAGCTATTTACGCCATTTGTCATCAGCACACATTTGCCTCTGCTGTGAGAGCTGGCTAGGGTATTTTTAACCTCTTCATACTTTCCCTTCAAGTGAATGGTTATACGATAGAATACACAGACTCAGATATGTCTAAGAACTGTGAGAAACATTCACGAGTCGAATAGGTAAACTGAGGCACACATCTTGTGAAGCATCATTTATTTATTTATTCGTGATTGCACTCGCCGGAGCGCCCCTTTCTGGTCAGAAGGAGAGTGCCCACTTCGTTGAAAGAATGCACAGGTTTTTATACCATTTATTTCAAAGCAAGACCACCCCCTCCCAGATTCACAGCCTATCCCAAAGCTATTACCAGGCTGTTACCAGGTTAAACCTTCCACACCAGGTGTCTTGGCCCAGCCTTTTGTTTATAAGTACATACATTCCTAAGTATATCTTGTACTGTGCTAGAAGGTAATATTTCTTATCTGTTTCTTTTTCTGAACTACTTATTCAGCACTTTCTTAGTGAAAAACAACTTGTGAAACTAGGTTTTGCAAGAGGGTTATAAGTTCAGTTTAGCAGGGCCCTCCATCTTAATGCTAGAACTTCCATTTTGTAAAAACATAACTTAGCCTAACTCTCACAGAACTGAGTAAAGGACCAGATGTTTATGTGCAACACAAGTACTATGTCTGTATATTAACACAAAATGAGAGCAGGGGAAAAAATATAGACCTCCTAGTTTGGTGTTGGGGTCAGCATTTAACCATGATGGATTGAGATGTTTCTTTTGCAAATGTCTCTCATGTCTGAGACTTGTGTTATGAGGTGGGACTCAGCTAATTAGGAGTGGATGTCTGTGCCTGAGCTGGTCACTTCTTGTTGACACCACAGTGTTAACAAACATCAGTATGGCAGACATAGTGTCTGGTGGGAGGACCCCTTACTACAACGTTCTGTAGGCCCAGGGTGCCCAGTTGCTCCTCAGATTTCATGTTTGGTCTGTGTGTGCACAACACCAAATAATGAGGTGCCTGTCTTCATCGACCTGGGAGCTATGGAAACATAACTAAGAATGGTCCAAAAATTCATCAAACTTCTTGCTATTGAAAGAAGAGATCTGTTTTTCATTTGTTAAAGCATTCAAATAATACAGAACATTTTTGTTTAGGTTTGAGGTACATTATCTAAATATTATCTTACCTAATCTTGGATTCCTCTGGGTCAGCGTTCCTTCAGACTTTTCCGTATGAACAGACACCCTTATGTAGACCCTAAACATTAAGCAACCACAGAACTTCTGGGTCCCTCTGGCCCAGCCCCAGCTCCAGCAGGGCCACCCAGAGCAGGGTGCCCAGGCCCACGGCCAGGCGGCTCCTGCAGATCCCCAAGGAGGAGCCCCCAGAGCCTCTGGGCAGCCTGTGCCAGGGCTCAGCCACCCGCACGGCACAGCAGTGCTGCTGGTGCTCAGAGGGAGCCTCCTGTGCTCCAGGCTGTGCCCACGGCCTCCTGCCCTGGCACTGGGCACACTGAGCAGAGCGTGGCTCTGTATTCTTTGCAGGCATTTCTTCAGATATTTATTGACATTGATGGGAACCCTCTGACCCTCCTCTTCTCCAAGCTGAACAGTCCCAGCTCTCTCAACCTTTGCTCGTAGAAGAGATGCCCTAGTACCTCAGTCATTATCTCGATGGCCCTCCATTGGACTATCTCCAGTATGTCCATGTCTTCCTTGAGGCAGAACTGGACACAGTGCTCCCGGGGCAGCCTCACCAGTGCTGAAGGATCACCTCCCTGGATCTGCAAGTGATACTTTGCCTAATGCAGCCCAGGATACTGTTAACGCTCTTAGCAGCAAGGGCACACTGCTGGCTCATGTTCACCTTGGTGCCCACCAGACCCCCAGGTCCTTTCCTGCCAAGCTGCTTTTCAGCTGGGTGGCCCCCAGCATGTTCTGGTGCCTGGACTTACTGCTCCCCAGGTGCAGAACTCTGCACATCCATTTGTTGAACTTTGTGAGGTTTCTGTCAGCCCACTACCTCAGTGTGTAGAGGTCCCTCTGGATGGCAGCACGACCCACTGGTGAATCAGCCACTCTCCCTAGTTTTGTGGGGCGTTTGCTTTGATTATTTTATTTCCTCCAAAGTAATCTCCTCTTACAAATGCAAATACAAACCTCCTTAATGCTTTCCAAGGTTAATATACTTGTACAAGCGATTTGTAACCTTAACTAGCAGAAACTCATTCTCTGCCATGAAATATTACCAAGGGACTCAGCTTGTTTTCTGTCTGATCCTGGTTCAAGCATACAGCGATAATTTCTTGTGCCTTGTTGGTATATGAATTCTCAGAAATTTTTTCCATAAGTGAAAAAAAAAATATTGGAAAATAAATATGATCATACTTTTCATTTTACAACAGAAAATATACAACCATTTCAATACAAATAAGCTATTTTTTATGTATCAGTGAGAAAACATAACCAATATTAACACACTCCACCAAGCAGAAACAATGTTATTTTGTCCAAGTTATTAACTCTACCTGAGGTGTAATAAAACTCCTGCTTGTTTAAACAGACTTCTTATTGTTTTCATCCTAAATAACACTACTCTTTGCTGCTCCACCAGCTCTTTAAGAAGCAGTTCAGCATGTCCTCACCCAGCTCTGCCTTCCTTGTCTGAGCTCCAGATAGCATCATGCTCCGTGTGATGAACAGGAAGAGAGATCCAAGACCAGACGTTCCCTCAGAGCCAGCATTGTCCGTGCTCACCTGCCCATTGCAGGTGGAGATCATTAAAGCTTGCCATGTTCCTGGAGAGAAAGCCAACAGCAACACTGCAGTCCCTGGGAGACCCCAAGGGGGTGGGTGGGGTGAGGTGCTCCTGTCCCCTGTGGGGAAACAACAGCTGGCCTTTCTGCAGGGAGCTCCTGGTAGAGGGAGGGACAGCCCCAGCTGGCCATGGGGTGTGAAAGCTTTCACATGGTCTGGAGGAGCAAGGGTAAGCGTAGGGCAGACAGGTAGCAGTGAGGACCTCTGGGACAGCAGGAAGACCAACCCCGTCCCTGCCAAGGGCAATGCAGAGCACATGCTTTCTTCTCCAAGGAGCTGCCCAAGAGACTCTGAGGCGCCCATCGCACTGGCCCAGAGCTAGTAGCATTGTTGGAGGGTAGAGGCACAAAATATCTGAAATTCATTTTCAGAAAGGTTTTTCCAGAAGAATTTGCGATTTCCTGTTGCTCTACCTCACTGAGAAAGCTGCATGAATTTTGGGGAAGATGCAGTGTTTTCTTTTTTCTCAAGTAATTGTCCCCCAGCCTCTGTGTGCACAGGATTATCAACTGAAGGCACGAAGTATCAGAGGAGGTACGAAAGGAGAGCTGCTGAATCAGTGAGGTATGCCCATGGTGGCATGCTTATGAGAGCTGTACAAATGGTGGCCTTTGTCCTGGGGGATGTAGGACAACATGATTTCATATGAGTTGCTCCTCTGCTGCAGACATGCAATTAAACATCTTCACCTTGTACAACTTGTACTGAGTAGGTGTAAGTGGAAGATAGTGGAGATCTGTAACGAGGCCTGTGAAATTCAGCAGATGTGCCAGTCATTGCATTGTCCATCCGAATTTTTTAGAGTTTCATGTCTTGATCTGATACCTTAACACACAGAGGTAGTGCGGGTTTTGTGGTTACAGGAAGAGACATAAAACCACAGACCATGAAAGATTTGATGCAGAAAGAGGTCGAGCTTCAGGGTCTTACATGTACTTCTGTATCTGGTCTTTTCTGCACTTAAGGGAATGCTCTCATCCCAGCTGTCTTCAATCATCCAAGTTATGTGCTCAGCTCCATTTAACAATCCAGCTACCTGAATAGTAGTTGAGAAAGACAGTACCTTCAGGTTCAGCTGCTCATCTTGGGACAGGACTAATCACTCTGCAAAGTAGCCAGTCTCTGACTAGCTTATAAAATGGCCTGCTTTCTAGGTGAGTGGGATGAATCCCATGTAAAATGCCAACACATAAGTCTATTGTAGCCAACAACAGACCTTTTATGTATGTCAGTAAAGGCTGCTCCACCACCAAATACCTGCAAAAATCCTTTGTGTGGCTAGCTTTAGACTAAAACTGTTCTTTCAGTTTTTTAGGAGTTGACACTAAAGCTGTGACCTGGCAGGAAATGGTTGCAGTGGCAAGCAGAAGAGTTGGAAATAAGATGAAACAGATGTTATTCCACAAGAGGAAAAAACCTTCCTTAGGTTCATCTATGGGTCTTGTGCTAAAACTGAAGTCTATTCCTGCTAAAATGGAAGCCTGTTCCTGCAAAGGCTCCACAAACTGGCTAAATTTTGCTCCTGAAAGGGACATTTATTCATTGAAGAAGATAAAACCTACACTGAGTCTCACTTTTCTTGCACTAAATCTCCACAGTGTTCTGCCTTGCTGCAGGCATCACCTGTGTCATGCAGTCACTGGGCTGAGTGGTGACATTCCCCTAAAACATTTCATTAGCACCTGGAGAGAATAGTGCTGCTACCTTCATACACAGCCCTGAGGCATCTCTGAGAAGAGGTGAAGAGAGAAGCAGTGTGAACAGTCTCTCTTACAGATTACATGCAACTGTTTCATCCCTGTACACCAAATCTGCTTCTCTTCTGACCACAAAGGATCAGAAGAGCATGCAGCCAACTTGACTGGGGACCACACTCCACCTGTCCTACAGACAGCAGTGCGTTCTGCTTCCTGAGGCCCTGTTGGGCAGCAGATGTGTAAGGATGCGAGAATCAATGCCAGCCCTGATGCATGCCAGGGGCTGGAGGGACGTGCCAGCTGCCCTGCAGCCAACACCTGCTTTTGCCATGTTCTCCCTCCCACTTCGTGTGGATGTTCCTGCTTAGGATACACCTCTTTTTGGCTTAAGGATCCTCTCTCAAGTTTGATAACCTCATGGTGTTCAAGAAGGAGCAATTCTCCTGCCTGGGCATTTACTCTCAAACCTGAGCTTGAATCTCAGCCAGGATACCAGCAGTTCTGGTGTCAGTGGCAAGGTGGCACCTTTCTGAGGAGATCACCTGTCACTGCTGCACAGCGGCACCCAGAATGTTGTTTTCCTCTGTCTTCTGCTGCTCTTCTCCTATTTCTGCCTTCTACCCATCCTTCCTGTCTCTCCTCAGTTTAAGCATTAATCTTATTTATCCATCTGTGCTTTTAAGTAAAACAAATACATAAATACATACACAGTACATATAACACTGTATGAAATACATATGCCAATTATTTTAACTAGTTATAAGGTGAATGTCTTTTCTTCCCTTGCAAGAAAAAGACAAATAATTTGGTCTTTAATCTTCCCCCTGTGTTACAGATCTCTACACTGAGTGCTTTTCCAAAGCTGTAAGTGTTATCAGATATCCCTGACTCAAAAATTTTATAGGAGATGTTAGGGGCTTTTATAGGCAATTAAATATTAGACAGTTGAAAAATATAAATGTTGAACATCCTTGGCTTTTAAAATCTGTTAGGATGTCTTATTTTCAAAGACTTTTATGATTAGAAGATAGGGAAGTAAACTGACAGGCGAACTCTCTAGGAACCTGCAGAGTGCATTTTAATTAATCACAAAATGTTATGCTTCTGCAGAGAAATTATTTATATTTGAAAAGACTTGCAAAGCCTCTAGGAACTAAAATAATTTCAGTCTCTGTGCCCTGATTTCAGTTTTCGTGCTTGCCTATAGATCTGTACTATTCCTGATCCACAGAGACTTTTCATCTCTCTGACATAAACACCGTAAGAATGGCTGTAATTCAGCAGCTGTTGTTCCTGCAGCAAGAGGAAATTCTACTCAAAGGGTACAGGGGAGTGATATTGCTATTACATACACACACACGCACACACAAACAACCATATATAAAATCTGAAAGTAATAGAAAAATTTAATCAAAGAACAGAAAGGCAAAACTGTCTCTCCAACTTCAGAGAATCATAGCAAAACTAGATTTGTTTTTCAAGACTGGCTGCCTTATTCATTCTTCTGCAATTAAATATACAGCAGATGTCTCAATAATCAAATAATAAAGAACAGCGCAGCTTTCTATCAAATGTAATGCATCTTATGGTGAAGGTTGCAATGTTGTACCTAAGAAGCTCCATAGTCATTTGAAGTATTTGTTAATACTTTCTTGATTAGGCAAAACTATGTAGAAAACAATTTTGGTTGTGGGTATAGAATTTAGGAATCTTACTAATCCTCTTCAATAAGAATATGTTATTCCCTGTTCTGTGTAGAGTTCTGTATGACATAATCCTCTAACTGTACCCTATAACAAGTCATGCATTTTTGCCACGTATGCATACAGTACATCTGTCCTTTCTGGCTGCAGGTGAAGGAAGGGACAACACGGCACACACTCAACACGAGACCAGGAGGTCAAGCTGTGATCTTTTTGGCTTATATATTCTAAGGACTAAACTGAGTTAAACAGATATTTTGCATTGTTACAGATATTGATCCCCCTCCTTCTTCCAAAAGCCAATATGGTTTTGGGCTCTGTGTTGACATTGGCTTGGTAATAACAAAATGACTAAAATGTGTTGTTGATGCTGCATTTTGAGATGTGTGTAAAGTACTAAGAATTTCTACTTATACTTTCTCACAACAAAGTTTTTAAATCTTTTTGTTATTGGCAGGCACAACATCCCACCTAGCACTGTTGAAAAAGGTAGATCTCAGCTATGGCAAAACTGTCTGAAGTCAGCCCTGTCGAGGCACAGAGAAACAGGATAACACACATCCAGATCTTCTCTTCTTCCAAAAATGTTCCAGATGAGAAGGAACCACGTTCTTCGAGGACTTTTCATGCACAGATTTCACATAGCAGATCTGAGAGACAAAAACTGAGAAGTTACACAGAGGAGTGGGACTTTTCCTGAAGTGATTATCATTTACAGATCACTGTTTTCCATCAAGTGCACATAAGGGAAGCCACATCTCTTACTTAAATGAAGCATGAAAACTAGTTTGCCTTGGGTTTCACTGTTTTGTGTCATGATCTGTAACCAAGTTATATTCTGCACTCTTTTGCTTTCTCTATTTCACAAAACTGCATAGACATACGGATTTCTGGCACTTTTGACCAGTATGTGTAGGCATTTTTTTTGAATGATTAATGACTTACGCATTTCATAAATCTTGAATAATTTTCTTGATAGTATGGATTTCCAGGTATGAGCACAGTAATCATGATTGTAAATTAAACACCAGTGGGCTGGTATTTAATCAAAAACAGTATTAAGCTGTATTTACTCCCCTGGAAAATCTTCTTTTTTATTATTTCTCTCAGACTAGGTTGCAAAAAATGGTTCCAAAAGAAAAAAAAAAAAGAAATTCAAAATCTTTCATGAATAGATGTAGTCTTTTGTGCAATTAAAGCAGGGTTGGATTACTCTGGCTGTTTGTTTTTGCTATGGTCAAAATTTGCATTTTTGCCTGGCAAAGACTGAGCTAGTTTATGTGATTTTATAAAATTGCCCTGCATAATTGATCTGCCTCTCTGATGACAGTGTCTTTTGGGTTTATGCTCATCCTGCCACTAAAAATCTTTTAGCCATTTATTGCTAAATGTCATGTACAAAGATAAGATAAAGCAATTAACTTCAAACATGTTCTTAAAAATCTTACCTTCCCATTCATGTCATGAACATTTATGTAAGTCATAAGCATTGAATGGGTTTGACAAAGCTACTTCCAGAGCTATAAAATATGCAAGAAAGATGTTATGCATTCAGAAACCACTGTTCCGGCTTTTAAACTGAAGTGACATCAGCTCCCATGTTGGCACCTACCCAAGCTTCGCAGATGCTGCTATATTATTCATAATTAGGACTACATATTTTTTCAGTGATTTTGTTATAGTATGGTAATTCACGTACACAGTAACATAAACATGAGGTAAATTTATTCCTAAATAACACTTCATTCATCAATGTAGATTTCTAAGTGGATTTTACAATTGTATTTACAATTGCTAACTGAAAGATTTAGAGGTAGCTAGAGGTTTCTGGGTTTTATTTTTCTGTTCACAGAAGAGCATAAGAGCAATGAATTCCACTCAGAAACACCAGTTCAGCACGTGCCACACAGTACTCTAATCACTCATCATATTGTTTATCAATGCCATAGGTGTTTGAGCACATAATAACTGAATACGTGTATTACCTGCTACTCTTCTCTCAAATGTAAGCAAGAGATTATCAATCCAGAAGATTAGGGCAATTTATGAAAGCAAAACCAGGAGGAAGAAGTGAGCCAATTGTGACCACTCTTCACGCCAATATGATCAAAAATTTAGCCTGCTGGGGTAGACAAAATTTCCTGAAACCCAGAGATGGCTGAGCAAATCTTCTCCTAATCTTTAGAAATGGTAATAATTTCATATAAGAGATATGTAAACTCAGTGAATTTAAGCCTTAAATCCTTACAAGAATGTGAAAGCAAGCTGTCAAAACAAAAGTCGTCCTGACCCCATTGCTACAGAAACGTTTGGCTTTTGGTGCCTGTTCTAATCATAGAATCGTAGAATCACAGACTGTCTTGAGTTGGAAGGGACCTCAAAGCCCACCCAATCCCAGTCCCCTGCCGTGGGCTGGCTGCCCCCCACTGGAGCAGGCTGCCTGGGGCCCATCCATCCTGGCCTTGAACGCCTCCAGGGGTGGGGGACACATGGGCAGCCTGTGCCAGGGCCCAACCGCCAGCTGAGTAACAAAAAATCTTCCTAATACCTAACATAAATCTCCCCTCTTTTAGTTTGAAACTGTTCCCCCTTGTCCTGTCACTGTCAGACCATGTAAAAAGTCGCTCTCCCTCCTGTTTATAAGATCCCTTTAGGTACTTGAAGGAGTCAATGAGGTCTCCCTGGAACCTTCTCTTCTCCAGACTGAACAACTCCAGCTCCCTTGGACTTTCTTCATAGGAGAGGTGCTCCAGCCCTCTGAAATAAAAGAGAATTACCTCAAGCTGTTCCTCTGCCTTTGCTCTAGACAATCCCTTACTTTATCTGTACATTACATCCAAGGAGGTGGATCAGTCTCCCCATACTCAGATCCAGAGAGGATCTCATCCATGCCGTGCTTTTGCAAGCTGAGTTGTTCACTGATCTAGATCACATTAAAACTAGCAACGTTTCTTGACGCTGGTGTTCCCAATAGGATGCCAGCACATCCTTACCTTAGATGTTCATTACTCTTATGCTAATACTACCCATTCAACTTCTATGAGTGTGGCCTTCATTACATTCGGTATTTAGGCTGGCCTGAAACCATTTTCTGTTCTGGAGATCAAAAATGCTCCTTAGTATCCTTCCCATAAAGGGGAAAAAGAGGCATGACTCCACAGGAAGAACTGGAAATAGATATGACCTTGCTTTAATCAAGATAACTTAGACTCTGAGAGCAATCAAACCTTATTTGCGTGGGTTTCTGCCACAGCTAAATAAGCCAACACTGCGTCAGACCCAGAGGACTGCTGCCATTCATGGCTAGCTGGGTTAGAAATAGCCTGAGCGCACGTTTCTGGGCAGCTCTCACACCTCCAGCTGCAGAATAGAGAGGCCTGTGGGACCCATGCCTGCGAGGACTCTTGGTGCTTGTTCTTTGGTGCTATGCTGAGATATTTTCTGTGCAGTTACTCTGTTAGATACTTACTGGTAGCTGGAAGAGTAAGTTCCAGTTTTAAAAGTTCCTAACAAAGATACTGCAGCTGTGATCACACAAGCATATTCACCATCGTCCATCAGCTACTGCTGTTCCCTTCTCCACATCCTTGTGACACCTCCTGCTCTGTTCAGAGCGAGGAACTATAACAGGAGAATGATTGGGCTGAACAAAAGCTCAGTGAGGAGGTTCTATTCTATTTTCTCTGTCTAGTAGATGGGCATCTTCATAGAATCATAGAATCATAGAATGGCTTGGGTTGGAAGGGACTTCAAAGGTCATCTAGTTCCAACTCCCCTGCCATGGGCAGGTTTGCCAACCACTAGATCACTAGATCATAATCCACCAACACAAGTGTTGGTGCCAGCACAGTCTCAGGGCCATTATGGGGCTGGACTGGCTGAGGAAGGGCAGTTGATGGCTGAGAATACAAATGATAGTACTGGGGTGTTTAAGGAGTCCCCCACTGCTCATAGGCAATGAGTTTGCACAAGAGGATTTAAACAGAAGAGACTTGGGCAAACACAGACAATTGCAAAATGAACAGTCTATACCGTCANAACACAGACAATTGCAAAATGAACAGTCTATACTGTCACTTCATGGCACTTCCTTTCCCAAGATGAGTGGTAAAAGTGCTCTCCTTTCCCACCTAGTTTTGATGAGACCATAAAACCCTGACCCAGTACCACCACCACCTGGCATTGTCCAGGTCCAGCTGTTAGATATGTCCGGCTCGCACCCACACAGGATACACAGTGACACCAGCCACCAGACATCTGGCCAAAGGAGCTAGAGAACGGAAGGAGATTGATCC
>VXAV01009152.1:64277-79832 GCA_013399715.1 Alectura lathami | reverse complement strand
AGAAAGCCGAGCGCCGCGGATGAGGGGGGCCCGGCTGAGCCCCCGGTACGCGGGGGGGGTGGGGAGAGTGGGCCGCGGTGGGGCTGAGGTGGTTGGGAGCGGGGAGCACAGGGTGTGTTTGTTGGAGGCCTCAGAATGGGCTCGTTGTTAACGCCTGTCTGTGCTACGCTTCAGCCAGCTATGAGCATCGTTTGTTTGAAGGGTTTGCCTTGTCTGCAAACACAGTGAGAAAATAACTGCTTTGTAAGTTACATAATAATGAACTGTGTAGTTTATAAATTACAGGGCATGCAAATTGTATCTCCTGTTTCATCTGCAGTTTGTCTGGTTTGTTTCTTTTCTCTCTGTTTCTTTATGATGATAGTGTTTCTTATCCTCCCACAGCACAACAATGATAGTGAAGAAGATATGTTCGGTGACTATAACAGCTTCTATGGAAGTGATTCCCTGTTAGTGGAAGCTCTTGACACGGAGCTCCAGCACCCGCAGGATGCTGGTGTGGGCAGCAGAGCAGCTGGAGATTGCCAATGTGGGAATCTTCAGTCAGAAACGGACCAAAGCAAGCAAGATAATGCTTCTGTTTTAGAGAACTATGGTGTACCCAAGATGGACAGAGGGTGGGGCTCCCAGATGAATGAAAATGACCTGGCTGGTAATAATAAAGAGCTGGGTGATTGTATTTTAGATGAATTGCCTTCATCACAATTGCTGTACTTGGAGAAAATGGGGGACCTTTCATCTGGTTCCCAAAGGTCTGCAGAAAAGATGGATGAGTGCCAGAGTTCCTCCTTGGACAAAATCTGGAGCCCCTCATCTCCTTGTCCTGCCACAGAACACAAGAGCAGGAGTATGGAATTTTCCAGAGACACTAAGTCTGATTCCTGTAAAAGTGTGAGTCTTAAAGATCACCTGAAAAACACTATGACTGGAAATGCCAAAGCCCAGACTCTGAAGGTCTCGAAGACCAAGCAGCTTAAAGAAGCTATTTTGTCTGAAGAGCTCTGTGTTGCTAGGAAAGCTATTGGATCTTCTTCTTTTGATATAGGCCCTTTTTATGGATTACCCAGTAAAGTTAAGGATCTCCTCAGGCAATTTCGGGGGATCGAAACACTTTATGGTAATAGAACTCATGGCTTGTTCAAAACAAACAGTTGTCCTATGAGCGTTTCCCATTTCATCCACTATGGTGTGAAGTTGCGTTGTTAGAAATGCCTTTCTCTCCATTGCACAAATAAAATATCTAAGTTAAAACATGAAGTGTAAAGATAGGCTAATGTAACACCACCTGTTGCATCTAAGGCCAAAGCCTGGGTCACGTTGGATCTCCAGAGGTGGAATGATAAGGAAGTTAAGGTAATAACAGCTAAGCCATGTGAGAAGAGGGCTGGTTTTCAGTAGGGTGAAGCAGGTTGATGTAACTTATGGGAATAGTTTGTGTGAGGTCTGAGAAGATGGGGGGTTTGAAGGCTGGGTCACAGGAAGCTAGCAGCATTTCGCAGAAGAAAAATTCCTGAGCGCTACATTGGCGGGTTTTACACAGCATGGGCAAGGAGCCACAGGGGGTCAACACACCCTAAAACGGGTTAGCAATAATTCTTTTTTAATTTTGCAGAATGGCAGCATGACTGCTTAACGTTAGAATCCCTACAGCAGAGGAAGAATTTGATATACTCATTGCCAACTAGTGGTGGAAAAACACTTGTTGCTGAGATTTTAATTCTCCAAGAATTGCTCTGCAGGCAGAAGGACGTTCTGATGATCCTGCCATATGTTGCCATTGTCCAAGAAAAGGTCTGGAGAAAGCGTTCCTGGTATTGCATGTCTTCTGCAGCGTGCCTCGTGGCTGCTTTTAGTGGTAACGTTAGGTAAATGTGTTTGGCGTGAACACCTCTTGGGAGGTGAGTTGCTGCTCCTGTAAGTGCTGCTCTGGGGCTCAATAAAACTGGTTATTACTTCGAGATGCTGAGTTACAAGAAACGTGCTGAGCTGTGAAGCAACAGTTCTCTGCCGCATCAGCTGCTTTTCTGATCTTGCACCAGTGCCTTGCTGTCTGCTCTACTGACAAGATAGCGTTGCAATAGAAATAGATGCTGCTTTGGTCTAAAGAAAAATGGGGCTGGAGGACAGTTAACCCTGAAAAGTTTGTAAACACTTGAACTTTTCAAAGAGGGAGAGCAGTCACAGGCCATGTTTTCAATTCCTTGAAGAGTTCCTTTGGGTGTGGGTAGGTTGCATGCTTGTTGGGTACTTGAGACAGGTCTGATCTTCAAGTGAGCGTGGGTTTGTTCCCAGATTGATATTCCAAATTTCTTCCAGGTTTGGGCTTTATCGAGCTTTGGGATAGAGCTGGGTTTCCTGGTCGAAGAATACGCAGGAAGCAAAGGCAGATTTCCACCCATCAAGAGGAGAACTAAAAAGTCACTTTATATCGCTACAATAGAAAAGGCACATGCTCTAGTGAATGCCTTGATCGAAGCAGACAGGATTGAAGACCTGGGGCTGGCTGTAGTGGATGAGGTAGGTCACCCGACTCAGCGCGGTTAGCCAGTAGCCCTAGCTGAATGCATTGCTTTAGTTGGGAGGGCTTCCTGCCTCTCACAGAGCGTTACATTGTCACTGCTGTGGCACTCCGGGGTTGGGAAACTCATCTGTAACCAATGCCCATGATGGTGAGAGTTAGTTTTATTCATTAACAGAGGGGTCTGTTGCCACCTCAGGACAATAGACCCTGTGTTGAGCTCTCTACTGTGACAGTGGTTGATTGTAAATCAACTTTTTCTATTAAAAAAAAAAAATAAGTATTGTGATGGGTGGAATGTGTTTCACAAAATCCTGCATTGCATGCCTGAATTTGGAACCCTGGTATGTGGAAGCTGGTATACATAACGGCTACATTCAAAATACTGGAAGGAAAGTGAGGTCATTCCACTGAGAACTGCCTGTTAGTCCGTTTTTTAGTGGTGTCACTGAGTTATGCTACTGAAGGTTAGCAGTGGGGTGGAACCATACCTGTAACACGGCAAACGGGTTTAATTCATGGGATGCTCCAGGATGACCTTATTTAAACACAGCTGCTCTAAGCATGAAAGGGCTCAATAGTGAAGTTTTGTCTTTTCTGGTGGCAGGGAATAGGTTTGTCCACCTTCTCTCATAACTGTTGCTTAAAAATAGGTTGAATAATGTTGGTTTAGGTTGGTGAGTCTCCACACTGATGGTGTACTTGCAAGTGATCCTATTTCAAGGATCTTTGTGATCTCGCTAAATGGAATGCGGATCTGGTTAGCTGCGTGTACTCTTGGATCTTGTCTCCTGTGGTTCTTCAAGGCCTGTTGCTTCATTAAGGCAACGCTTCTGGAAGATGCTTAGCAGTCAGTTTACCAAATGGATCTCTAGAGGAAGTCAGACAGAAGCCTCTGTCAATATAACTTAGAAGTATATCAAGCTTTCTTCTTTGTGGGTGTATTTGTAACCCGGGGACACCACTTTGTTGCCTTCCCTTCTGTCTGCAGTTGCACATGATTGGTGAGGGGAGTCGTGGAGCGACGCTGGAAATGACTCTTGCCAAAATACTCTATGCTAGTAGTAAGTCATGGCTGTGGCTCATGTCACTAACAAATTGGAGCATGGTCATCTCTGGAAAGAAGCCTTGGCTTAGCTTTCTGGGTTTATATTGGCTTGGCTGCTTTTGAAAAATGTGGTACGTGTGCGTGCCCTAGCAGTGTTCACTGCTTTCGTTGCTAGAACTGTTTTACCCCGTACGGGTGTTCCTGAGTCTTTTTTGATACCTCTCTGAGAAGTCCCGAGTTGTGCCAAATGTCTTCCATTTCTCCATAGGAGCCCCCTAGCCATTGCAGTTGCATGCCTCTGTAGAGAAGGATTCCTTTCTTGTGTCCATGTCTCAGGTGATATTTCTTAGCTATATCCCCCTGCAGCCTGCCAGCTGGGCACTTAAATACTACCGAGGAATAATCAGGCTTGTGAGTTAAGCACGGAGCAGAAGCGTTTGCAGAGGCGAGCAGGGCAATAAACTCGTTTCAACTTCTTTTACAGAAAACACGCACATTGTTGGAATGAGTGCAACTTTGAATAACGTTGGAGACCTGCAAAAGTTCCTGCAAGCGGAGTACTACACCAAAAATTTTAGACCGGTCTGTGCACGAGATCCCATAAAACAGAGAATACTGGTTTTGGCTTTAGAGTTACAGCAGCTTTGGTCAGATATTTAATATGGGCTTTGTGCTTAATTTAATGGTGTTAGTGTTTAAAGACTAAGTAATACACCTGCTAATGCTTGCAGTTGTGTTAAGAGAAAAACACGTTCTTGTCATGACCTGCCACACGCTGGGTGTATGGTATATGTGAACTGGGCCATGGGTGTGGGCTGGTGCTGAGAACGGTTCATAACAGTGATGTACCTGTCGTATTCTTAGCTGTGGTTAGACACCTCGTTTGTCTAGCAGGTAATGAGATTTATTAACGTCAAAAATCTCGGCCTGTGTGCATGCACGTAGTTAAGCATGTAAAGTGTGAGGCTTTGAAAAAACAACAAGCTGTGCGTCAGTAATAACTTAATCTTTAGAATTAATCTTTAGAAATTCGGTTCTTTAACTAATGTTTCTGTTTCTGGCTTAAATCTGCCTAGGTAGAATTAAAGGAATACGTAAAGATAAGAGACACAATTTATGAAGTCGATAGCAAATCAGAAAAATGCTTCACTTTCTCACGCCTCCTTAACTACAAGGTAAAATCTAAGTTGCTTTCAAATACATTTACAGAAAATTATCTTTGGTTGGTTTCTTTCCAGAGCTGACACAAAAGAAATATTTGAACATGAAAGTTAATTTGTAACATAGATAATAAAGAAAATAGTAGACCTAGGGGAGGAGGAAGGCCTTGACAATAACACATCCTTATTGTAACATACTTACTGATAGACAGAGGTGTCTTCACAATTTTCTCATGTCAGTAGCAACGGGCTTGAAAATTCCAGATAACTAAGTGCTGCAGCTCGTTGGATAGATTTTCTCAGCTGCTTTGCACTCTTAAATAATAAATGTTCATGGTTTTAAGCTTATTGCTGCCTTACGTGGATTCACTTGAACTCCGAGAGGTGGGTGATGGTGGACTGCCAGCAGCACAAGTGACATTGCGGTGGTATCACCAAAAATGGAAGCTTGAGGGAGGAGAAGGAAGAGCTGTATCAAGCTGGATCTTTTAATAAGCTGTAAAGTAAGAGCTTGGGATAAGTTCATCCTACAAATTCATGTATTTAAGCCACCTTAAACAAATGGAAATGCCATAGTGAAGGCAGAGAACAGGTTCGGAGTACGTGCTGGGTTTAGGACTTCTAAAGTTCAAAAAATAAATGTTTGTCCATCTGTTCAATAGTATTCTAGTAATCTGGAGAAAGCAGATCCTGACCACATCATTGCCCTGGTTACTGAAGTAATTCCAAAATATTCCTGCCTAATCTTTTGTCCCACTAAAAAGAACTGTGAAAATGTGGCTTCGATGGTTTGCAAGTACCTGAACAAGTACGTTTCTCTCCTGATTTCTTCTTTTGTATATGGGGTGGTTGGCCAGAACTTAAGATTTATCTTCACTTGTATGGAGTGGCTTTTATGGGTGACAAGAAGTGCTTTCATTAATGTGGGGTCTTGTGAAGTTACTGACAGGATGAATTACTGAAAACTGCTTCAGGCTTTTTAGTAAAATAATGTTTTCATTTTTTTCAGTAAATTTAATGAAGTAATAAATAGAGGACAGGTAATAAGAAAGGACAAGCATACTAAGTGCATGTAACATTGTGTCCTATGCGCAGTAGTCTCTGCAAGCTACTTAGTAAGCACATTTTGTCTATAGCCCTGAATTTGGTCACCTATGTCACGGGTTCAGAGTGTAAGTATGGAGTGTTCTGTACTTACAGGATGTAACCTCTAAGCTAGGCTTCATTTACACAAGAAGTTGAGACTTGCGTTTGGTTTCATACAAGTCTGATTGGATGAAACAATAGTCTAGCAATGTTTCAATTGTACGTAGGAATAAGTTGCATCCATTCCTCAAATCCCGCCCCCACCAAACTTGGAAGCAGTTTTGATATGGCTATAAGCTTTGCTGTCAGCTGATAATGTCCTTGAGATTTTGTATTGACTTGTGTTTGACTGTTTTGAAGTTATCGGGAAGAAATCTTCATCTAAGCTCATGTGTCTAGTTACAGGAAGGCATGCTGCCTTCATCTGTTGAACTGGTCTTAAATCGATCAAAGTCTGAAAAAATGCTTTTCCTTCTCACAGAGAATTTAGAGCTCACAGGGAGAAAGAGAAACGAGACCTCCTTAAGAACCTAAGGGATATTGGAAATGGCAGTGTCTGCCCGGTTCTGAAGCAAACAGTTCCTTTTGGTGTTGCCTACCACCACAGTGGCCTTACAAACGACGAAAGAAAGAGTATAGAGGAAGCATACTCCAGAGGTGTCCTGTGTCTGCTTGCTTGCACAGCTACACTAGCTGCTGGAGTCAATCTGCCGGCTAGAAGGTTGGTTAGTCACCCAGACACATTCCATGGTTTCATTAATTCTTGCACTGTTAAAAAAAAAATAAACTTGTAAGTTGGAAATGTCAGTGCTGTATTAAATACGCTTCAGCTCTACCTAGGAATTGCAGGAGGAAGTAACTGAATACATTAAGCTCAGGACAGAATTCAGACTGCCAAATTGTCACCTAGGAAATACGAACCAGTAGCAAGTCTCTCAGAATGCAGAGCTGACCAACATTTCTCTAAATGGCTGAAGGAATTTTGAGTATATTGAGAAATGTCTTCCGTAATTCTGCCCAGAGGAATAAGCACGTCATGGTGCTTTTTGAATGCTTTCCCAAGAACAATGTCTGAGTCCTAAAATAATTGCTTTTCTAAGGAGATAACTTTTTACATCTTACCAGAAGAAAGTGTTACACAGAAAAATGAGGTCAGTTTCCAGCAGGCTAATTTAGGGACAGTGTTGCTAATGTTTTCATAGGGTTTATTTTTATCTGTGTTTTTCAGCCTTAAACTCAGGCCTTTGACTAGATACAAATGCCCTGTGGAAAGTGACTAAAGCGGATCATGATTCAAACTCCAAGCTGTTAAATACTGTTCCGTTGATTGACACATGCTTTGGAACTAGTACCCTTAGCTGTGCGTGGTTTGTTTGCTAATCACGAGGCATATCCAGAGAACGCCTGCGTAAGATACTGCAGCTGTAGGAATTTTAACATGACACGGAACTTATCGAGGGTTTTCTTTTACAGGGTCATTTTAAGAGCCCCTTATGTTGCCCGTGAGTTCCTGAAGAAGAACCAGTATAAGCAAATGATTGGCAGAGCTGGGCGAGCTGGTATTGACAATGCTGGTGAAAGTATTCTCATAGTGCAGGAAAAAGATAAACATTTGGTAACTTCTACGAAGCTGTTGGTGATTTAAGACATGGGATTAAGCTGGTGGGATAAACAAGAGTAGTTGAGCTCCTTTACCTGATTTCTGTAGAATTTCTGCTTGAACTTTTGGTTGGTAATTCCTGTCAACTGCTTTGGTCGTACATGGTTTGTTGTCGGGCATTAGCTGCAAACAAGATGTCTGCAGTTACGTTCTTTATAAGCAGAATCATGAGTATCAGTACTTCAGAAGGACAGTTCAAAACTATGGCATAAATATTCTTGCTATACTAACATGTTTCCTGGGGCTTCCTTAGGTTCAAGATTTAATTACCAGTCCTTTGGAGAACTGTTACAGCAATCTGCTGCCGGAGTTGACCAAGGGGATGCAGTATCTGTTGTTATCTTTGGTTGGACTGAAGGTATCCATTCACTCTTCTGAGCAGTTGAAATGCTTAGGGGGCACAAGAGACATGGTGTCTGATTCTCTGGAAAGACCAGAGATGTTCAACAGCTGGCCTTAAAAGAAGTTCAGCACAGCTTCCCTTCAGATGGGAAGTGCGATACTGTGGGCAGTATTTTTCTCTGTTTAACAAGTCAGGACACAACATGACACCTTGCCAGTGTGGACAAGGCCGAAGTTAGGTCTGTCTTCTGCAGTGTTCTTAATACTAGGTTGCTGATGGTGGATTCTCAAAATAAAAATAGGCAGCAGTCAAAACAAATCAACATAGTGGGGTGGCCTGGGTAACAAACAGATGAAATGCAGTCCCATCAGGTTGGGTGTGGGCTGCCTAGTCTGTTGGTCATGTAGCTCTGTGTAAACACCCTGTTGATGTGGAAGCTAGATGTCTCTCTGAGTAAATTGCTCTGAGTAACTTGGGTTGGCTTTTTTAATGCATGACGGCACATGTAAGCATGCTAATCACCTGTAAAACTTGCACAGATTGCAGTTACCCCTGAGGAAGTCGACAATTTTATGTGCCATACGTTGCTGGGTGTTCAGCAGCAGCTGCTGCCTAAAGAGAAGAGCCTCTCAGAGATTATTAAAGATGAACTGGAAAACCTGATAGAAAAGGGACTCCTAAAAGGAAAAATAACAGAGAAGGACCAAAATGGCAAAACTACGCTAACAGTCACGCAGTTGGGTAAAGCTACATATAAAGGTAATACTTGGATTCTTCAACAAACCCTTTCACCTCACTCTTAGCTCCATTTCATGTGGCTTCCTGTCTAATCTTGTTGAAGGCAATAAAAAAAAAAAAAACTTGTACAGTGCTAGTTTTGTTAGTAAATGTGTTGGACTGAAAAGGGAATGAGTAAGCATGATGTCACTGAAGGTTATGGGATTGAATTACAACGTCAGGCACAAGGAGAGCCAAACCAGAACTCTGTTAAAATAAATGGCTTCTTTTTATTTCGTGTTCACAATGACAAGGATTCACAGCCTCGTTTTTACAAGTAGGTAAAACGTGACAAAAACCGCACGAAATGGCCACGTGGAAATCAGTGGTGGCCTTTCCTCAGTTCCCTTCCACTAGCAATGATAAATTACAACACTTAGGCTGCAGTTCTCTCTTGGATTAAGACTGTGTAAAGCAAGCTTTTTTGGGAAACAGAATAGTGACTCCATGTGAAAATCGATTGCACCTAACTCTGTATGTCTACCTAAAATTGCCATGCATTGTACGCTCGTTGTAGGGTCTATAGACCTGTCATACTGCCATCTTTTGTACAAAGACCTGAAGAAAGGCTTGGAAGGGCTGGTTCTTGAGAGCAGTCTTCATCTTCTCTACCTGGCAACTCCATATGACATGGTTTCTACCTGCAGCCCAGACTGGATGATATACTTGAGGCAGGTGAGAGCTAACTACCCGAGGCTAACGCTCAACTCCGATCACAACTGCAGTGATAAATGCCTTTATTTCTACAACATGCTTCATAAGAGAGCTAAATAAATCTGAATTTTATATAAAACTACCCTGGAGTCTGCAGATCAGCTGTTATAAGCCTGCAAAATAGGAAAAAATCATTTTTGGTTATGGAGCTAGTTATTTCTGAAATATTTGGGGGAGAGTAAGACTAATGTGGTGGGTTTTTTGTTTTGTTTTGTGTTTTGTTTTGTTTTTTCCTGTTTCCGCCCCCCCACACACACACACACAACCCAGTATTAGCATTGGTCAAGATTTGGGAGGAATAACTTAAATTCCAGAGGTGTTCATGTAAATGACATGACTTGAAAAAATAACAGAGCATGTAGAAGAGTTACTAGTAGCTGCCCAGGGTTTTTAACCAATTCATCTTGAACTTCATATAAATACAAGTTAATTGTTACCAAAGAAGGTGAGAAATGTGATGCTGTATGCACCTTAAGTGGTGTGTGCATTTATAACACACAGAACTGTTGGATACGATACAGCTGAAGCTGATCAGCTGAACACATGTAACTCGAAACCAGTGGAGTTAAAGGTGAAGCAGTATGGAAGTTCCTCATTCATGGAGGGGAAGGGAAAGCAAAATGGCTATTTGCCTGCAGGTGGCATGAGTACAGGCAAATCTGATGTGAGATGCTTGTTAGAGCTGCATTTAGCACATAAACATTGTCCACAGCTGCTCTGATTTGCAACATGCAACTCCTAGTGAGCTGTTGGCAAGAAATGATTTTGACAGTAGCCTATTCTCCTTTAGTTCAACCAGCTAAGTTCAGCAGAGCAAAATGTAGCTGAGATGGTGGGAGTACCCGAGAGCTTCATTACCAAAAAGGCTTCTGGTCAAGCCATCAGAAAGGTAGGCTGGAGGCAACAGCGTGGTCTTCGAGTTTGCCTGTTTGAAAATGCTAGATAACTTTCCTCTAAGTATTGAATTATTACCGTTCTTTTCCTCATTAACTTCTAACCTCATCAGCTGGCTTCTGTCATGTTTGATATATTTGGCTCTGACACATCCTGTCCTAGATATGTGAGGGAACAGATATAAAGACTTAATCCACGTAAAAATCAGCAGAAAGTCTTGAAGTTGCTAGGAGTGCTGAGTTGCAACTTATTCCTAGAACGTGGACAGTGCTGCTGTGAACAGGCTCTACCTGTCCTTCGTCCTGTACACCCTGCTGAAAGAGAACAACATCTGGAGCGTTTCAGAAAGGTTCAACCTGTCCCGCGGATACGTGCAGAACCTCCTTACGTCTGCGGCCTCGTTTGCCTCCTGCGTGCTGCACTTCTGCGAGGTACTCTGTTCAAGGCCTCCGTGTATCTTCTCTGGAGTTGTTTTGTAGCATGTGCAGTTTGCTTCTGATGCGTTAGAACTTAGCACGGGTGTCGTGGTTCAGCTCTCCTGCACATAACTGTACGTCCCGTCAAGAAAAGCGTGCCAGTACAGTGGTGCGTATTGCTTTTAGTAACAGTAAGCTTTATAGATGGAAAACGCAAATATATTTCCAAATATGGCTCTTGGGATCAATTTCTGCATGCAATTTTTTTTTGTTTAAATTATTTTTGCTTTTAATTGTCCTCCTCTCTGCAGGAACTGGAGGAATTTTGGGTTTATAAAGCCCTTCTGACAGAACTTACCAAGCACTTGACGTACTGCGTTAAGACAGAACTCATTCCGCTGATGGAGGTGGCAGGGGTCTTACAGGGAAGTAAACCCATCTTGGACATCTTCAGTGTTAACTTCCCTGTTAAATGTCACTGTCCCTGGAGGCCAGGCTAGTTTTTTTGTCCAGTATTTGACATGATGTGGCAATCGCACAACAGTCCTGGAGGTCAGAGGAGCAAAGGTCTGATTGTTTGGGAAGGGTGAGCTGGAGCCAGCTGTGTTTTCCTTCCGGTTGCTACTGCAGCAGCTGCGAACGCTGTGTTTGCATCCTAATCTAGAGCTGTGTGCTGGGCTGTAAAACGGAGCCCAGGGCCTGCTTCTCTTGTGGCTAAGTTAGAAGATGATCACAGAAATAACGGAGGCTTTTGGGAACACAAGCTTCTATTTCACTGATGCTGCTGCTTGTATTCTAAGAAAATAAACCAGTTTCTGACCATTTGAGCAGAAAAATCTTACGGGCCCTGAGTGCAGGACCGTGAGTCGTTACTGGACCTTGCTTTGAAAGGATCCACCTTTTGTGTTCAGCGTGCTAAAGAATCAGCTTGTCAGCAGATTTGGTGACAGTTTTTATGCTGAAAGTTAAACGATGGAGACATGCAACCTGATGCTTTGTATATGAAATTGACTGAATGTGACAAAAACGGGGAAGAAAGTAGCCTAGAACTGCCTTTTGACTGGAACTTGGTCATGTTCTAGCACTGCATGCTTCGCACAAGGAATTTACCCAGCAGACTCTCTGTCTAGGAACTACTGTTTGGTTGCATTGCATCCTTGGGCCACAGCAGGACCAAGCCAAGAGAAGCAGACCACGTGCACGCCCCTGTGCTGCTCGTAGCTGTCAAACCCCAGAGAATCTCTCCTGTCCTGCTGAGCTCACAGCCGTGACCTGGCACAAAACTAGGGCAGAAGATAGACTTGACTAAAGCAAATCATAATCAAAAGCTTTTAAGAGGGAGGTGTAGTCTTTGCTGGAGTTCTGTGGAAGCTCTTGAGACTGTATTGAAAGCTGCAGAAATACAGGGGCAAGACTTCTCAGGCAAAATCAGTTCTTGTTGTGTTTAGATTTCTGAAGAATGCAAGGCAGTGATTCCTCTCAGTGATAGCAAATGCAGAAAACATGACCGAAAAAAAAAAAAAGAGGCTGGCAGAAACAGTGCTGTGCAGGCACAGAGGAAATAGTGATGCCAGGTGTGCTTAGAGCTGTGCAAGGCTTGTCAGAAGGTGGGAAGTGTAAGGCAGTACTTGCAGGGGCTTAAAGATCCTCAGTGCCAGTTTTGTGAGTTTTGGTGTTCTTGCCAAGGCGAACCAAAGGGAACCAGATTGATATTTAGAAAGGAAAAAAAAAAAAAGTTTGAGGTGGGTGAAGGGAATGGGGACTATGAGGATTCTTACTGCCTGTTGTAATAACCTACCACAATTTTTGGCTTACAGGCACGAGCTAAGCAGCTTTATAATGCGGGGTACAAAACTTTAGCGCACCTAGCTAACGCAAATCCAGACACTCTGGTGAAGACGATCGAGCACTTGTCACGACGTCAGGCCAAACAGATTGTTTCATCTGCTAAGGTAAGCAAGGATGTTCGGAGAAAGTGCTTCAGGAGCTCACAGTTCAGGAGTGGATGATCTTAAAGGAAAGGTTCAGTTGGGTAATCCAGGCCTTTGTGGCTGCTTGCCATGCTGATAACTGGTCTGTACTGCTCTAGTGACGTATTTGTTGGCTTGCCCATCTTATTTATCTGAGGAGGTCACAAGAGGAGTGGGTTCAGCAACTGCTGACCTTCATGCACCTGAATGAGAGGCAAATAGACGTGATGAAAGCAATTTCAGTTTCATACAGGGTGGCGGAGAGTTCTCTTCACTGGGGAGGCTAAGGCCAGAAGTGTTTTGATAGATGGTCTGATGCACAAAACAGTACAAAGTCTTGGCAGTAGTACCTGAGAAAACGCTAGTGCTTGGAAGCAAAGGTGCTGCAGTGAGCAACAGCGGGTTTTGTTTAGTTCCATGGTTACAGACCAGATACAAGCTTAGAAAAGGCACTGGGTTGTTTTATCCTAAGAGCAGGGCGAATGATTGTGTTCATTTCCTAATGGTCTGGTTGCTGTTGCAGATGCTGCTGACTGAAAAAGCTGAAGCTTTGCAGGAAGAAGTAGAAGAACTCTTAAAGGTGCCTACAGACATTCCGGGGGCCTGCTGACCAACTCTGTCATCAAAAAATAATCATGATTTCAAGTATTTGGATATGTTTTAGCTTTTAACTGTGTCCTATGTAAGCGTGCTGTAAATATAATAAATGTAGAATGCCTTTGCATACATCATTTATGTGAAATGGGAATTTGGAGTAATTCTTGGGAAGCTGCCTTCATTGGAACCTCTTCAGCTGGCAGGAGTCCCCCAGGTAACTGGCCCCCAAGTGCAGAAGTAATTTTTGCCATGCCCTGAGGTTACCTGAGCCTGTCTCTTAGTGCCTTGCCCTCCAAAGTTAAATCTTTGGCAAAATGATAATGGCCTCTCTATTAGTTGATCTGGCATAACATCAAAAGGATGCTCATTCGAGTGTCATGCTGAGTACATCTGTGTGTTCAGTGGGGGGGAAATCTTAGTCATGCCCTTAAGGCCTAACCAGCTGCTCTCAAGGCGTGTTGGTTTGCCTAGCTCTTGCCCAAACTCAGAAGGGTCTTGCTTGGAACTTGATCATGAAGGACTTGGGAAACAAACAAACAAACAAAAAACACGTTTCTGGGTTAATCCACTGGAAATAATCCAATAAATCCTTACAAAAGTATATAATGGGATGTGAACCTCAATTATCAATTGAGGTTAAATCACAAATAGTCATTGCCATAGCAGCATGAATATCTTACCAACGTAGTGTGCGTCTTCAGCTTTGATAGTGAAGGGAACAGCAGGGGAACGATTTCCAGCAGCTGTTTGGAGAGAAGAACCTCAAGTGCTTTGCACTAACAGTTGTGCTGTGTGCAACTTGTTTCTCTGAAATCCAAGCGTCACTAAATCCAAGGCAGTGCACATTTCATCTTGAATTATCCCTCTTCATTACTTAGGAAGTACACTTAAAGGCTCTCCATACCCCAAAGGGACGTGGTGTGCGTACATTGATCTTCAGGTTGCAACGAGTGCGGAATAAGCATCCAGACCAAACGCCTCAGTGAGCGTTTCCTAACCTCCCTGTCTGCTTGCTCCGCAGCTAACCCGCCTGCCAGCAGCCATCCTTGCACCCTGCCTCCCTCCTGCCATGCGTGTGGCTGTGCAGGGTTTGCTGAGCTGTGTCCAGGAGGAACCGGCCCTGCCGTGTGAGCTGGCCCCGCTGCTGGAAGCTTCGTTCTTCTCTTTCAGGGGTAGGCCAGCACAAGGTACCGGTTGCAGTGACAAAAAAGCGCGCAAAGGCTTTGTTGTGTTTTGTAGAGAAATTATCCAGCTACTTAACTCAAAGATGTGTGGAACAAAATGTGGTCAGTGAGGAGAGACATGGAAATCATGTGGAAAAATAGTGGGTTTGATCATTTAAGACAGACCTAGCTTTTAAGTTCTTGGTCTGCTTTTGTGACTGATTTTTGTTTCACTGCTTCTGATGTAGAAACAGATTAATTACTAATCTGACACGATCAGCTTTGTACACCTGCATAATTGCTACAATGCCACAGGAACTGTTTGCCTTTTGTGCAGGGCATTTTTCCCCTCTGGGCTCCCTTTGTGCGTATATATATATATATATATATATGTATGTCAGCTGGTTCTTTCTCAGGAAGAGCTGGGGTGCTGCTGGCAGCGATAGCTCAGCATTTCCGTGCTTGGGCTGCAGAAATTCCCAGAAAGTGCTGGTATTAATTGCTACAAACCCTCACTGGTGCCTGCCCAGGGCACCGCTGGCACAGTGGCAGTGGGACGGGACTCACACGGGAGCTGTTGTAGGTAGCAGGGGAGGGTGTTAAGGCACGTCCCAGCCCCAACAGCGGTGCTGTGTAGCTCGCAGGAAAGCACTCTTCCTGAACTTCTACAAGTCTCTCTGTGTTCACCTCCCTCAATCTGCAAGATGTACGAACGTGCATAATGCGAATGCAGCGTGCAAGACACCAAAGCAGCGATGCTAATTGCTGTGTAACACCTGTGATGTTACTTTGCAGCTCAGAGGTTTTATGGGCTACCCAAGGGCCAGCACGCACTGGACCCGTCGCACCCACTGCCTGCCCTCCGTGGATCGCATCCCGAGCGTCGCACCGACAGACGGATCCGTGTCCCGGCTGCAGGGCTGGGTGGCTGCTGTTGCGCACGGGGTGGATGCAGGACTCGCCCCGGAAAGGGTGGCCACGTAACCGGCGCCGTACCCCGAAACCAGAGGCATCGTGGTGACTGTGATGCTGCCGGGAGTGTCGCCTGCCGTTTCCACTCCGGCAGAGCCCTGGGTGCGCTTAGGAGCGGCAGCGCCGGTGCGGGCTGGTTGGTCTTGTTCTGGCCGCGGCTGACTTCATATCGGGAAAACCGGGAGCCGGGCCGCGGGGGCGGCGCTGGGGCTGCCCGCCCTCCAGGGGTGGTGCCGG
>VXAV01009152.1:45575-56894 GCA_013399715.1 Alectura lathami | reverse complement strand
CTCGCCCACCCCGGGCTCGTCCTCCCCGCAGGGACGTGGCTGCTGTACCTGCCGTGCGCCTGGAGCATCGGGATGGCGGCCGAGCCGGGCTGCCTGCCCGACCTGCGGATGTTGTCCCTGTTCGGCGCCGGCGCGGTGCTCATGCGCGGGGCCGGCTGCACCATCAACGACATGTGGGACCGCGACTACGACAGACAGGTGAGGTTCCTCCCTGCCTCTGCCCAGGGTGCAGGCGATGCGTTTGTCTGTTTCCTCCTAGAGGAGCGGAAGCCATTTGGTTTTCTGTGACACCGCTGTGTAGGACTGCAGCAGGTTAGGAGGAAATTCTTCACTCAGAGGCGGTGAGGCCCTGGCCCAGGCTGCCCAGAGCAGCTGTGGGTGCCCCATCCCCCGGGGTGCCCAAGGCCAGGCTGGGTGGGCCCTGGGCAGCCTGATCCAGTGGGTGGCAGCCAGCCCACGGCAGGGGTTGGGGCTGGGGGGGCTGTGAGGTCCCTTCCAGCCCAAGCCGTGCTGTGATTCTGTCATAAGTCTTTGAGAGTAGTGACCTCTGTGTGGGCTAAGATGCGTGTTGCTGTCAGTGTTATGCAGTGCTTGATCAAGGTAAGATTATTTTTCAACCATTCTTTCAGCCATGAAGTTACTTAGGAGCAGGGGGAGAACAAGCCAATATTTAAATTCACACCATTGCAGCACATGCGGGACACTTGGTGCCTATTTAGTGTTCTGCAAAAGGTTGGCTTTCAAACCTCGCCAAACAGACTTTAAACCCTTTGCCTCTGAGTGCAAAACTTTTTTTTTTCCTTCTGTTTTTCTTGATTTGTTTGTTTGTTTGGATGGTGGTCACCTTTGGCAAGTAATGCCTCATCCATTTCAGTTTACAGTTTTTCCAGTAGTTGTTTCTCCCTTCAATTTGCTTGGCGCGATTTCTCCGCTCCTGAGAGGCAATCTGAATTCAGCTGTATCCGCAGTAGGGTTCAAATACTTGGCCCGTGACTTTAACTGTCAGGATCCACTGGAATGTGTTACATTGCATTTAGGATTAACATTATTCCTTCCATGTTTAGGTCGCAAGGACAGCAGGAAGACCCCTGGCAGCTGGAGAAATCTCCCCTTTTCAGTCCCTCGTTTTCCTCGGGGGACAGCTCAGCCTGGCTCTCTGTGTGCTTCTGTGTCTGAATTACTACAGGTGACGTACCAGCTGTCTTCTCTTGCTCAGAATTCCCTTCCTGGTCCGGAGTTGAGGACAAAGACTGGTAGTCGTGGCAGTACCCAGCTGGGTGCTGCACGTACAGCACGTGTCCCGTGCTCTTCAGCCCAGCGCACAGCGAGTCTCCTGGTTCTTTTTGCAGTATCATTCTGGGAGCAGCCTCCTTGTCGCTGGTGGTCACCTACCCCCTGATGAAGAGAATCACCTACTGGCCACAGTTAGTGTTGGGTGAGTTGGAAACGTTTTTAGGATTTTTCTTCAGATCTAGTTTTTGAGAAGTGTCACAACTTAGGCAGTAGTTGAGCTTCAGCAGTCTGGCTTTATGTAAGTATGTATTAAAATAAAAATGCCCTGCAGACAAAATTCTGCTGTGCCAGAAACTTCTTCAATGATTTAGAACACTTAGGGGAGCTGTGTTTTGTCTGTTTTGTTGTTGTTGTTCATAAACAGACTCTTTTTTGTACTGTTGGAGAGAGAATAAATGTTGAAGGGTTACCCTGAAACCGTTCTTAACACTGCGTTTGCTCTGCATTTCGGTCTTCAGCCTCTAAACTAACTCCCGTTCAGAGGGGATGGCACTTGTATTTCAGACTGCCCTACTAAAATGCCTCTGTGTACCTTGGCCTTTTCGCTCCAGCTGCCTTCAGCTCCATCGGCCAGCGTTGCCTTTTGCAGCCTGGAAGTGCCATGGCCATGCCCCTTCTTGCAGTCAGTTTTACTCGCTGCAAAAGAGTTTTGGCTGAGGAGAATGAAATCAAATTTAAATTATGGGGAAAATGTGTGACTGTACGTATTTCTCCTTACATCTCCAGGGTACTTAGTGTCAAATTACCCGCTTTTATTACCTGCCTGAAACTAGGTGCTAGCAAGTGGAGATGCTGGCGTTGTAGAAGAAGCTGCAAGCGCGACGTACGCTTGGACAGACGACAGCGAGCTCTGTCCGTGTAGATCAGGCTCCTGCTGGCACCTCCTGAGCTCCCTTTTGTTGTCCTCCCTTTGCTTCCAGGACTCACGTTTAACTGGGGAGCCCTCCTGGGCTGGGCTGCCGTCAGAGGGGCCTGCGAGTGGTCCGTGTGCTTGCCCCTGTACCTCGCTGGGGTCATGTGGACGCTGGTCTACGACACCATCTACGCGCACCAGGTAGAGCGGCGGGGCTGCGGCTCCACAAAGCCACGTGCGTTTCTTTGCTCGCCGTGGAGCCCTGCCTTCAAACAGCAGTGGTGACCTGCTGCAGGTCTTCACCCTCAGGAAAACCCGGCCCCCGGACCCGGTATTGCCCTTTGCGATTGTTTCACACGGCAGGTAGAAAGCTGGAAGTGGAATGTGTGTTGCGCGCCCGCGTGTCTGCGTTTTGATTTGGGGACCTGCAGAGGGACCTGCAGCTGGGGTTCCTCTTAGCAGCTGGGAAGCTTTAGAGAGGCCCCCCTTTGGCTTTCCTTCTGAAGGGCCAGCTGGAGTGCAGACCTGCTGCTGACCGACCCTCTCATTCTAGGACAAGAGGGACGACGTCGCTATCGGCGTGAAGTCCACGGCGCTGCAGTTCCGGGACGAGACGAAGCAGTGGCTCAGCGGCTTCAGCGCGGCGATGCTTCTGGGTTTGTGCGTGGCGGGGGTGAACTGTGACCAGACCTTCCCCTACTACTCGGCCGTGGCTGCCGTGGGCGCTCACCTAGCACGCCAGGTTTGAGGGGCTCACTTATATACTCTTGCAGAAAACAACCCCGTTCAGTCCTGTACTTAGGGGAGGTTACAAATTTTAATGCATATCTGAAGGAAAAGAAAACAAGCCTTGCCGGTAAAGGAAGCAGAGGGGATCCTGTTACCCAAACGACTGCGTTCTTGTAGCGACAAGTCAGTCCTTAGGAAAGGCAGTGGCTGGCCTTCTCGGCTGAGTGACAGCACAGGAGGAGCAGACCTGTCAGCAAAGAATGGAATTCACATGAAACTTGGCACGCAAGGCACAGCCAGACTGGAATTTTAGGGCCCACCACACCCGAGTGGCACTGGGGCACATTTCTGAAGGTGCATCTCACGGCTGGGCTGCTGTTGGGTTTCACTTCTCCATTTGGTGTTTGCACTCCGCTGTACCCGAGGGTGCGAATAACAGCGTGCCGTGGAGGTTTGCGGGCAGCGCTGCAGGTAGTTCGAGCAGAGCCCCGCCACGAGTGCAAAGAGCAGAGGAACAGGTTTCCCAGGGAAGCTTTCCTTCTTGCAGCAGGATGCTGGCTGGGGAGCGCGGGGTGAGCTGCAGGGTCTGAGCGTCTGGGAGGTGCCTCCCTCTGAATGTTTTCACTTTTGCAGTGGAACGTTCACCCTCCACATCCTTCCTGAAAGGCTTCGGCACCAACTTTCATTTCCAGCTCTGTTTTTCAGTAACTTTGCTCTTGCAAAGTTTTTAACCTCAAGCCTGGGCAGGCCGTGCTGCTTGCAGGTGTCCTGGTTCCTCTTTGCAAGGGGGGAGCGGGCACACAGCGAGGAGCTGCTGAGCTCTGGCCAGCTTCAGTGCCCCGTGGACTGGGCAGGGCGGGCAGCCTCTTGTTCCCAGGCTTTAGGACGTGGGAGGTGTGGAATTTCTGGGCCTTCTTCTGTCTGTGACGTGTCAAACGTCTGCACACCAGTGGAATGCTAATGCTGGAACGTTTATCCTGGGCTTTTGCAGATTTACACTCTGGACATAGACAAGCCTGAAGACTGCTGGAAGAAATTTGCTTCGAATCGTACCGTGGGAGTTCTGCTCTTCGCAGGGATTGTACTTGGAAATCTCTGGAAAAGGAAAGGCTCAGAAATGGCAGAAGAGCCCTTAGAAAGCAGGTAGTCGAGATTACTACAGACACTGATGTTGTAGTCTGGCTGAATGAGCATCTCGAAGAGGGAGAACAGTTTTAACACTATTATTTCTGTTTGTTTTTTTCTATTTATTTACAAAAGCTGATGAAAATTTCCTTTTTAAAAAACAAACAAACAAACAAACAAACCCAACAAACCAAAGCAAATGAGACGACCTTACAGTGTAAGTTGTGATTACCCTAGAATGACTTGGACCTCCCTAGCAGTGAGGCCGCTCTGTTGGCTCTGCACCGGGATGCTGAGCCCAGCGTTAGGTACAGAGCAGGACAGATGCCTCTCCGTGGCGGGAGACGGGAAAATGCAAAGCGGTTCCAGGGTGGGAATAAAACCTGTGCTTTTTGCCCTCGCTCTGACTGCTGGCAGTGGTTCTTCCTCGTGCGCAGAGGGCAGGCTTCTGCAAAGCTTCTGAGCTCGTTCATGGAGGACGATTTGGATGTGGCCTGCCAGCCTCACAGACCAGCGCGTCCCGGAGCCAAGCGTGCACAACTGGTGGTTGGCTCTTGGCTATCAGGTCCTCTTGCAGAGTGCGTCTCATTTCGTCCTTTTAATTCCAGTCCTTTTACCTCCTGCTTGTCTCCATTTCTGCTCTTACGGGAAGAACTCGTTTGAAGGAGGAGGCCTACAGGCAGCAAGAACAGCGACTGCAGGCTAAAATAACAGAGCTGCGCCCCGCTGCCTGGTTTCCACCGCGTTATGTGTGTTTGTCTGTGCAGTCGGTGCACTGGCTGTGCTTTTCTTTGCCTCCTGGCAGCCCGGCATTGTGGGACTCGCCGCAGGGGAGGGAGCGACAGGCACGCCTCTTCCAGGAACCCGAAGCGCTGCCTCCCTTCACCCGCTGGCGGGAGGTGCACGCGCTGCGCCATGCCGACTGCACCAAATGAACGCGACAGAGAGATCGTGGCAAAAGTTGCTCCTTCGTTTCTAAGACGTTAACATGTCTTGAAGCAGCTTTGGCTTGGGAAGAGCGCACATCTTATAGGACCTGTGGAGTTCCCGTGCCCTCCCTCAGCTTGGCACGAGCAGGTGTTTGTCTTGTAACCACAGGATCACAGAACCACAGAGTCGCTGAGTTGGAAGGGACCTGTAAAGGCCGTCCCGCCCAACTCCCTGCAGAGCACAGGGACACCTGCAGCTGGGTCAGGTTGCCCAGAGCCCTGTCTGGAGGTGTAGCATCACAGGGTACAGGTTCAGATATCAAACCCATCCTAAAGATGAAAACTGCTGCGTGTTTTCTGTCGCAGCTCTCCAAAATCGTCTCTAAGTGCGCTTCGTGAAGGTAAGCCGTGTCCGTGGTTTAGCCTCATTGCCTAGGAAGGATCCAGGGCCCAGGCTGATACTGACGGTGGGATTTGCCAGAGCCAATGCTGTCTGTGTCTGCTGGCAGGTACACATATGTATCTCCTCCTTCCCCCCCCAAGCTCTTTTTTTTTTTTTTCAAGTTTCACAACTGCACCCCCAGCCGTATTTCCATACAATTTTTTAAAGAAATCTCCACCACACCCCTCCCTCGGCAGCATCGCTAGCTGCTGTGGTTTCACACGGATCCACCCTGCTCCCTCACCTTCCCCCTTGCTGTCAGAGGTCACTTCCCCTCCCCTTCCTTTCGCAGGTTCCTCCCCAAGCAGCTGCTCTGCATCACGGGGGGCCAGGTCACAGCTGTGGCCAGGCAGCGGCTCGGTGCTATGGGGGCTGTGTGTGCCAACCAGAGGAACATGGCTGTTGGCAGCTGTGAATGGTGTTACCCTGCAGCAGGGGCTGAAGGCTGCGGGCGTATCGCAGGGCAAAGGCCAGAGCAGCGTACAGGTTGGGTGTCCGAAGGCAGCCTGAGCCAGTGGTGGCAGCCAGCCCACGGCAGGGGTTGGGGCAGGGTGGGCCGTGAGGTCCCTTCCAACCCCAAGCTGTGCTGTGACCTTGTGGTTACCCCGAGTGCGCAGCAAATTGCAAAGGAAGAGTGGGTTTCCTTGCGCCTTTGTTTTTGTGGGTGTTGCTGATAAGAAACACCACACCTCTGTTCCCCCAGGCAGGCGTCTGTACATGAGGGTTGGGCACAAGCCAGACAGGACTAGGGCCAGCACAAGAAACAGAACAACCAGAAAATCGTTGCAAATACCACAGTTGAAGTGTAAAAATACAGCTTCAACCCTTCTAACACCACGACGCAGACGAAAACGCAGCAACGCAACCCCGCGTGTGTGCAGCAGCGGCTCACGAATCCTCCAGGGGCAAGGGCTCACGCCACGGCCCAGAGGAGAGGGGGTGGATTTGGGAATGCCACGCTGCCATGACCTGGCAGCTCCTGGCGCGGACACGGGGTCCGTCCAAGGCTGCGCGTGATGCTCACGGTGCGAGGTGCAAGGCAGCAGTTTCTCTTCACCTTTTCCCATCCGCCGGCTCTCGCTTCCTTCCAGCCCCACTCTGCCTGGCGGCACCCATGGGTCCCACGCCCTCCAGCTGCAGCCCCCCTGCAGCTCAGCCGGGAGGCAGCGCAGAGGGAAACCATGAATACAGCGCAGAGGGCAACGGATGTCTGTTTGGTGAACAGCTGGGCGCAGCACCCAGGGCATCGCTTTTGTGGAAAGCCTCCCTCCTTGGGGAGCGCGTTCACCAAATACCAGCTACAAATCCCAGCCCCCAACGCCGATAGCAGGGAGCCGGTAGCTGTGGATCCTCGGTCGGTGGCGTGAACATACTGCGTGCTCCCTGGCCTGGGAGGAGTGGGACAGCGAGGAAAAATCAGGTATGTGATTTTTTCCTCTGCTCAGGAAACCGCTTAATGCAAAATGTTTGCCTCATCATCCTGGGGGAACAAGGGATGCTCTTAAAAAGCTGCTTTACGGGCAGGTTGCTTCTTGTTTGCGGCTTTCTCCTGTTGCTGTAAACGTCTGAGTGCTGGGCAGCGCTTTGCTCTCGGTTTAAGCTGGGCTCCTGCTTCCCTCAGTGCTGCTCCAGCCACGCTGAGGCAGGGAGCACTGCCGGGCCTTCGCAAGGGCTGAGGCAGCTGCTCCACTGCATTTCAGTTTCTGTTCTGGGCTGTGAGGTGGTGCAGGGAGGAGCCAGCACCTCAAGCCACCCTCCTCTCTGCACCCAGCTGGTATTTATTGGAGGGAGAGAGGGATTTGTAGCAAACCGCCCGCTGCCTGGCATCGGTTTTCTTTCCCTTTCCTCCCCATCTGTGCGTCGAGGTGAGCGCAGCCTTGGGGCACAGCTCTCCGGGTGCTGTGTGCCCCCAGCCCCAAAGCCAGCAGGGCTTTTTGTCGCACCTGGGGCTCGCTGAGGTCTCACTCCTCACGCAGCCACAGGGCAGCCAGGGGCAGCGTGGGGACGCGGGGCCCCTGCGGGGACGAGCGCGGTGCCCTGGTGGCCACTGTCCCCTCCTCCTGCAGCTCAGCTCCTGACGATGGCTGTCCCCACCGTGGTGACCATGCAACCCCAGATGGTGGCCGTCAACTCCAGGGCCACGTGGCAGACGGGGCTGCTGGACTGCTGCACCGACTGCGGGGTCTGTGAGTGCCGTCGGGGTCAGGGTCGGGGTCGGGGCCGGGTGGGTGGCGGGGGCTGACGGCGTGTCCTGACGGCGTGTCCTGACGGCGTGTTCCTTGCAGGCTGCTGTGGGATGTTCTGCTTCCCCTGCCTGGCCTGCCAGGTGGCCGGGGACATGAACGAGTGCTGCCTCTGCGGGACCAGCGTGGCCATGAGGACCATGTACCGCACCCGATACAACATCCCGGTCAGTGTGGCACAGCGGCGGGCTCCCTTTTCCCCCGGTTTTCTCTCAGCCCTCACAAAGCCGCTCCGATGGGATGCGGGCCCGGCTCCGCACCCTTCCTGCCTCCGGTGGCTGCGTGCCCATCGGGGTCAGACCCGACCGGTGCCATGCAGGGGAACAGCTCTGCGTAGGCGCTGGGGAAACGTGGCCGTTCGCCCGTAACAAATGTGCCCAAGCGTTTCCTCCTGTGAGCAGTGGAAGGAATCGGTGTGCGATTTTCTGCCTCTGCTTCAGACTGGGAAGCCAAAAGATAAGTCACTATCCAAGGCCGGCGGTAAGCTGTCCCGTCTCCCTTTTTGTGTCGTCTCCTTTTGGCAATCCCACTCTGTCCTGCAGCCGGGGCAGCCACCGCTGCTGATCACACGCCTTTAAAGCAGCCTGCTGCTGCTGCTGCGGGGTCAGACCACAGCAAAAAGACGCGTGATGCGGAGCGCGATCAGCCTCTCTTTGCCAAAACCACGTTTTTTGGGGAAGCCCCGCTCCTAATACCCGCCTCTCTCGCAGGGCTCCATCTGCTCAGACTGCTGCGTCACCTGGTGGTGCCCACTGTGCTCCGTCTGCCAGATCAAGAGGGACATCAACCGGAGGCGAGACCTGGGCATCTTCTGGTCGGTGACACATTTCTCTGTGCCCTACGTTGCCGGGGGGTGCGTGGGGCTGCACCCTGTCTTCACCCCCCCAACCCTTCCCTCGCAGATGCTGCGGAGCTGATGCTGGCTGCGGCCCACGGGAAAGCAGCACAGGGCTGCCTGTGACCCTCACCCCTTGTTAATGTCACCAATGTTAATGTCACCAATAAAGAGCTGTGCTTTCCTTGCCTGTCATCAGTCTGGGATGGAGACCTTTCCACCGTGGTTCTCTCACTTTTATCTTTTATTCACTATGTGGAACACACACAGGGTGTTGGCCGAGCTATCGCACCCTGGTTTCTTTTTTCTGGGGAGTGGTGAGGGCTGGCCACGGGGATAGGAGCGGCAGAAACATTGCACCCGGACCCCGACCCGCAGCTCGGTTGGGAGGAGCAGCGGTTGGCAGTGCCCAGCGCATTGAAGGGATGGGGAGCAGGGAGAGGCAGCGCAGCTCTGGGAGCAGGGCGGCTCTGCGGGTGCGTGCGGCCAAGGATTTGGGGTGAAACAGTGCAAAATTGGGGGTGAGGCAGTGCTGTCCAGGCAGGAGAAGAGTGGACATGGGGGTGATGTTTTCTGCTTGGGCATCCCAGTGGGAGTGGGGTTGCTTTGTGAGCACGGTGGTGGGCAACACGTTGTTGGAGCAGACAGGGTGGCGATGCCGTTCATTACACTGCACTCCTTCAGGCTTGCTCTTGGTAGGCAGCATCCACGTAAATGTGCCCAAAACCACCCCAAAACCAGTCCCCTGCGCCGTGTAGTGCCATGGCAGATTCCGCAGGAATTCGTCTCCGCCTCCCTTTCCGCAGAAGGCAGACACTTCCCTCGCCTTTCTTTGCGCTCCTCCCAGCGTCCCAAAAGCGCGGTGGCCCAACACTGCGCATTAAATACACCCGGTGCCCGTCAGCACAGCAGCTGGGGACGCGTCCCAAGGGCAGGAGGAACAGCCGGCACTGATAGGGGACGAAGGCTGGGCTGCCAACGCCTGCGCTAGGGACAGGAGCGGGGAGCGTGGAGCAGGCAGAGGTGTGGGAACTTGCATGGGATGTTGCACGGCATCACCATTGTTTAACATAAAACAATTGCAGCTGTGAAGTGGAAGGGAAAGCGAGGCAGGGTGAGGAGGAAAGTGGCTTCAGGTGGGGTTGTCACTGGGCAGCTGGGTGTGGGCATGGAAGGAGGAGTGGGCAGAGACTGTAGTCCTTTGGTGAGGAAGGATGGGAGCACTGGGGTTCCAGCAGTACCCATGGTTCTGGGGGTCCCGGTGGCCCTGGGGAGCTGAGGGTGAGGTGATGCCCGGTGTGGCAGGCTGGTGAGGAGGGATGGGAGCTGGTGGCTGCGTTTGGGGCAGTGGGGAGGGAGGAAGGAGGGGAGGGAGCTGCCCTGGAGCCTGCTAGGGGAGGGAGCCCCCTTCCTTCCCCACCACCCTTAGCCTGCAGGACACCGACGGCACACAGAGCCCTGACGATGACCTCCCACCACGTGGGGACTGTACAGCCCAGCCCGGCTTCTCGGTGGTCCCGTGGAGCAGCGAGTGGCACTCGGGCTGATGGACTGCCGCTCCCACTTCTGTGTCTGTGAGTAAGTCACCTCAGGCCCTTCCCGTGGGGATGCTGGTGATGTGCGGGCGCTCCCCTCCCGGCCCGGGTGCTGCTGCGAGCTCCGGGCTTTCCCCTGTTTCTCACGGGCATCTGCGGAGCCTGCTGCTTCACCTGCCTGGGCTGCCAGGTGCCCTCCGACGTGGGGGAGTGCTGCCTGTGCGGCGGCGGCGTGGCCATGAGGACCATCCCGGTCAGTGCTGGTGGGGTGCGGCGAGCTGCGAAGGGGTGGCGTGGGGCAGCCCCTGGGGTGTGGAGCAGCGAGAAGCTGACAGGGTTTTCTCGGCAGGGCTCCATCCTGGTGACTTCTTGTCGCTCCTGTGCTGCCACATGTGCGCTCTCTGCCAGCTGAAGAGAGATATCAACTATCGGAAAGAGCAGGGCACCTTCTGCTGAGTCAGTCCCACTCCGCAGAGCTGCCCCGGGGTCCCCACAGCCCCCTCTGCAGCAGACCCAGCGCGTTCTGTCCCTCACCTATCTGCCCTCCCTTGCAGACATTGCTGCCCTGGCTGTGGAGTCGAGGCTGCCCTTTGAGACCATGCTGTGGGGTTTGCTGCGTCCTTTCTCTCCAGCTTCCGCCGCCCTCAGTAACGCAGTCAATAAACAGCAATCCTTGCCCTCGCTTGTGTGTGTGTCTGCATTTATTTATTTATTTTTGTTCCTTATTATTTCTCAGTGTCCTGGGAAACAGAATGCTGCTTTCTGCTGTGCATTCAGAGCAACGCTGAGTGCACCAGGTAGAGATCTCCTCTTGCAGGCCTGCACCAAGATGGGACCAGACCACAAAGTCCAGTGGGGAAAAAGGGGGAAAANAAAAAAAAAAAAAAAAAAAAAAAAATGAATGCGACACAGCGCAAGCCCAAACAGCTGCAGAAACCTCAGATTCTCCCTGCACACCAGCAGAGCCCACGACGGCATTGAGGGGGAAGCCAGGGAGTGGACCACAGCCTGGCTCTCATCACCATCTGCATGAGTCCCATGGGGAAGCAGCGGGCAGAGCCCGCCTGCTGGCACGGTCAGGTTTGGGGGCTGAGGAACTGGGGGAGAAGGCACCTGCTCAGGGACTGCCTTGCTGCACGATGGGGCCTGAGCAGGAGCCGGATTTATCCAGCAACCTGACAGCATTCAGCAGTGAGAAAGGTAACTGGGGCTGGGGTTTGCTCTGCAAAATAGAGCTGGCTGTGCTGGGTTTCAACTTGGCTGTTTTTCAGAGAGGTTTGGGTTTTTTTTTTTTTTTTTTTTTTTTTTTTTCCCACCCACCTTTTGGCTCCTGGG
>VXAV01009152.1:34981-42584 GCA_013399715.1 Alectura lathami | reverse complement strand
TGTTCGTGTATGAGTAGGAACACATTGTATAGAGATGTTCTAAGTATCCGTGTAACACACCAGATAAATGTTACCTATTGTGAACAAGCGCACGCAAAGCCCCGCGGCAGCACCAGCCGGCCACCGCGGGGTGGCAGCCGGCCTCACGGCTGTCGGGCGGCACCGGGCCCAGCCGTGAGCCGCCAGCCGGTGGCGGAGCTCTGTGGCACTTCACACTGGGGGTGGGGATGGAGCCCGGGCACAAAATGGCGGCACGGTGCCAAAGCAAAATGGCGGCGGCGAGGGTGGAACCTGCAGGGCGCGACCTCCCGCCCGGCTGCAGGGAGCTGCTGAGAAACACCGGCAGAAGCACCGCAATTCACCCCAAACGCACCCAGAAAACCTCCTCTTCGCGATGCCAGCGAACTCCTGTCTGGAATGCGTATCATGGTCCCCGAGGCTCCACCTGGGACCACTCGGAACAAACACACAGTGACTTCCCCTGGGTACCTCAGGCGTTTGTGCCCCCACCGAGGGAAGGAAATGGTCACTTAGAAACCAGGATCTCCCTGTTAGCAAGAACTGATGCGCGGGATCAAACTCTACAGCTCAGAAAGTTATAAAGCAGCTATGTTTACTACAGCACTGGGTGCAATGGGGATCCCTGCTCCCAACTTGCACCCCAGAGCACGACAGGCGCTTATTTATTACACAAGATCATACATATTCACGACTATAGGCTGGGTTATTACAATCAGCTCGAGGAATAGGGGGGGTTATTATAATCACTTCCAATAAATCATTATCATAGGTCTTCTCCCTCGGGTGCAGGCCCACTGCTGTCTGGTGGTCGTGGGCTGGGGTCTCCTGGATGAAGTCAGTCCTCCTCCTCGCCGTGCCCTCTTGACCCCCGGCACAGAACAAGCCGAGCTGGCTGTTCTCCAAACAGCAGAGCCCGAAGTGCTAGACGGCCTTGCAGAGCTTCCAGCTATGCCAAGCACGCAGCTTGCATAGATAACAAGGAGTTCCTGGGGCCCCTTTAATCTCCTCAGGCCAAGCAGACAACACCTTACTTTTAATTCGGCTCCTAGGAGCCTGTTCTCTCTATCAGAACCAGGAGATAGGAGGGGAGCTTCTGGCTCCCCACGCAATTTTTCTTTCAGCGCTAGTTCCCTGAGCAGTTGTTCCCTGTGACAGGCCATTATACCTCTGTAACCAGCGCGGTGGTTTGGGAAACAGCCAACCCAGCTTTCGGCGAAAAGCCCACAAGCGAGGACGCCCCCCGACCTCATCAGAGAGACCCCCCCCCCTGCCCCCGGCCACCAGACGGCAGTGCGCCTGCGCTGAAGGGAGGAGACTTGCCGGGATTTCTTGGCGCTCATTATAATAGCTAATTATAATATATAATCGTGGTGACCCAGCCTATCCGGTTGGACGTGCGTGCCGCCGTGTAATAAATAGGCGTGTTGCTCCGCAACTCGGTGTGCAAGCTTGGAGGAGCGATCCCCCTTGCACGCCGCGCCGCACTGAGCGTACCTGCTTTATAACTTTCTGAGTTATAAAGTTTGATTCCGCATCGGTTTTGCGAGCCAGGTGGGGCCCCCTCTGCTCGGCTGCGGGACCGGCTGGGAGGGGGGGACGCCTTAGGTGCACCCCGGCGGATTCCCGGAAGGCCTCCCTCCCGCCCATCCGATCGCTGCGGGGGCAGACAAGGACCATCGGCGGACCAGGTATGTTTTAAAGGGTTTTTGGCCTGTAAGTCGCCAGGAGACGTCCTGCGCGTGGTCGTGAGCAGATCCCGCTCCCCCTGGGGGTTGGGGATCGCGGTGAGTGGTTGGTTGGGCCCTCGTGCGTACTGCGGGAGGAATTCGTGGTCCTTTGTTGTAACCAGTGCCACCTGGGTTTGGTCTATATAAATGATTAACCTTAACCGTGAGGACTTTTGAAACGGAGAATTTGGTACCGAGTGTTGGATAATCACTCTAACCGCTAGAGCTTGTGTGGACTAGTCCAGAGAGCGTGTGCTGTGTGTGAGAAGCACCTAATGTGTGTGGTGCCTTGATCGAACGAGTGAAATTGTTCACCAGAATTGTCTGGACACTGTGATAACTGTGATAACTTTTTCTTTTTTTGTGAAAAGATTAATACTATGGGGGGCAGCCAAGGAAAGGAGGTACCTAAGAGGTCACCACTCGGGTGTATTCTCGCACACTGGCAGGAACTAGCAGGGGAGCCCGGAGGGGGGATGACCAAAAGAACAATGATTAAATATTGTAACCAGTGGTGGCCGCTATATCAACTGGAACATGAGGAGAAGTGGCCACTTAATGGGACACTTAATTATAATACTGTCTTACAATTAATGTTATTCTTAAGAAGGCATAGCAAATGGAATGAGGTGTCCTATGCAGACTTGTTTTTCAGTCTTCAGAATCATCCAGAATACCAGAAGAATTGTGGGATAGGGCCACCGCAGGATCTCATGGTCTTGGTCCTAGAGAAGGAGAATAGGAAAGAGAGTAAAGGGAAATTGAAAAGGTGTTGTTCAGCATGTAGTTTAGGACAAAGATGCACTAAACTAGGACAGCTGAGAGGCCCCGAAGTGGACAAGCTGCCCGACCACTATAAACCTCCCCCTCAGCAGGAGGGAGACAAAGGGTCGGACAGTAGTTTGGCACCGCCTTCTAGTCCTGTGGCAGCACGAGCTCGGAATAAGGAAGAGCAGATGGTGATACAGGCTCCGTTGTGGGAAGCAGTGGGCCCGAAAGGAAGGCCGGTGTTAATAAAGGTCCCGTTTTCATCATTTGATTTGGAAGCCTGGAGGAATATGGCCAAAGGATACAGGAATGATCCAGTCATGGTAGCCAGATATTTTCACTTATTGGTTAAGCAACACAATCTGGATTGGAGTGATATCCAGTTACTACTGGATTGCATGTCCGAAACTGAAAAGCAGCTAATACTGCGCACAGCACAAAACCTGGCCGCAGATCATCTCACGGTCACGGGAGGGGACATTAAGGATCACTTTCCCCTCCAAGACCCGCATTGGGATCGGAGTGCCCAGATGGGGTTGCTGTCTGCCTACAGGGAATGGGTAGTACAGGGTATGGAGAGAGCCATCCCCAAGACCATTAAGTGGTCAGGCCTGTATGCAGTACGGCAGGGCCCACAGGAAACTCCGTCAGAATTCTTGGGCAAGTTGCAGGATGCGATGAGACTGGTCATTCATCTGGATCCTGAGTCAGAAGAGGGAATGCAACAGTTAGTCTCCCTGTTTATCAGACAATCAGCAAGCGATATTAGAAGGAGGCTGCAGAAGTTGGGGCCAACGGAGAGCAGGGATTTGGAGAAGTTACTGGATGAAGCATGGAGCGTGTTTAGTAATAGAGAACAAAGGGATCGAAAGAAAGGCAAACGAGCGTTGGAGGCCGCGTCGCGGGAAATCATAGGGCTTGGGGACACGGGACCTAGGAGACCTCTAGGAAGAAATCAGTGTGCATGGTGTAGAAAACAGGGGCACTGGAAAAATGAGTGCCCGGAAAGACCGAGAGAAAAGGGGAATAGGAAGCAGGGAGATGGGAAGAAAGGAGAAAAAGTACAGGCTCACATCAAGGAAGATTGACAGAGACCTGGGAAATCTACCCTAGCAGATCCACTGGTTATATTAAAGCTAGGGAATAAGCATCAGGAAGTAGAATTTCTAGTTGATACAAGAGCTACATTTTTAGTTTTAAACCAAGCTTTGACACCCATGGATGATAATTTTGTAACAGTAAGGGCAGCTACGAGCCAAAGTGAAAAGGCATATTTTTTGAAGCCCCTGATGTTAAACTGGGAAAACAATTAGGAGTACGTAAATTTTTTATATATGCCAAATTCACCCAAGCCATTACTGGGGAGAGATTTGTTGGAACAATTAGGAGCAGAGATCAAGTTTGAAAAGGGAAAAATAGAGTTTTAAGTAGGGAAGCAATAGCTAATTAAAATTTTGAGCCTTGCTCTCATTGGCACTCCTGTTCAAGTGGATATACCTGAAAAAATTAAAGATCAAGTATACCCAGGGGTGTGGGCATCAGAGGTACCAGAGAGAGCAAAGAATGCCTTACCAGTAGTAATAAAGGTTAAGTGAGGAGTGAAGGCAGTGAGGATTAAGCAATACCCCCTAAGGGTAAAAGACAGGGGAGGAATATGGCCCATAACTGAAAAATTGATGAAATATGGGCTGTTGATAGAATGTGAATCGAAATATAATACTCCCATCCTGCTGGTAAAGAAACCAGATGGGAAGTACCAGATTGTACAGGATCTCAGAGCCATTAATAAATTGACAGAGGACTTACATCCCGCAGTGGCCAATCCATACACATTGCTGACTAAATTAGTACCTGAATTGGTGTGGTTTACTGTACTGGACCTAAACGATGTCTTCTTGTGCCTACCCTTGAGCCCAGCGAGCCAGCCATTATTGGCCTTCGAGTGGGAAAAGCCAGCCACTGGAATTAAAACACAACTTACATGGACAGTACTGCCACAGGGATTCAAGAACAGCCCTACCCTCTTTGGAAATCAGCTAGCTAAGGATTTAGAGCAGTGGGACTGGCCACATGGAACAGGGGTGGTATTGCAGTACGTAGATAACCTACTGATAACCACCAAAACCAGGGAAATTTGTATGACATGGACAATTAGCTTGTTGAATTTCTTTGGACTAATTGGTTATCGAGTATCCCCATGTCATGGTTGAAAAACAGAGTTAAGGAAAAACTGAGTATTCCACAGCATATACATCACGGCACCCTGTTTATGTATAATGTTTAATCACTGCATTCTATCATCAATAGTTTTATAACAAGGACTAATTAGATTAAAGGAGAATGAATCCTGATGGCAACAAGAATAGACTCTAACATACAACGATCCAGTACGATGTACCATTGTCTTCAGCAATGAAGGACTGCAATGACAGATGGACCCTAAAGCAGCAGCCTGGATGAACCCTACAGTCAATTCACCAAGACAGTAAAGAGACTACAGGGGTGGGAGCATAATGAGCTGAGCCGGGATTTACAGCATGTATCTGTACATAACTTAAGGGGGATGAGCGTTACTTGTAGGTACAGAAATGATCAAGTTTGAACGTGATGTAAATGGTATGGAATAGGGGGTGGATATTGTCATGGTTGAAAAACAGAGTTAAGGAAGAACGGAGTATTCCATAGCATATACATCACAGCACCCTGCTCTCTGGGAAAAGCCGCGGTTTGCGGAGCCGTGCCGGGGTGGCACGGTGGGGTCCTGGCTCGGCACGGTCGGGTCTGGCTCTGTGTGCGGTCGGGCTGGCGCATCGGTGAGAGCTTGCCTTTTGCTGTAAGTTAACTGTTCTACTCCAAATCTCTTACGTTCATTTTTAATACCAAGTAAAGCTAGTTATAGAACTAACTCTCGAGTTCTACCTTTCTATTTTCCTCTCACTTTCCCTCCTCCCCACGCTGATACTGGCTGCCGGCAGCCTCGAGCTTGCCCTCCAGAGGGGGAGAGGAAAGCAAGCTACTGTTGTGAGACTGTTTAAACCACAACACCCCGCAGAAAGCCCACATCGCCAGACAACAAGTGATGTACTTGGGACAGCAGATCACTGCCGGCCAGTGAACACTGGGGGCCGCAAGGAAGGAAGCAATCTGTCCAACTCCCCAACCGCAGACGGTGAAAGAACTCTGTACCTGCCTGGGCATGAGAGGGTGGTGCCGCCTGCAGACCTACGACTATGGACTTTTACAAAACCCCTTTATGAACTTCGAAAGTCTAGCTTGAAAGACCTCACCTGGAGCAAAGAAGCAGATAAAGCCTTCATTGTGCAAGTTTGGAGGAGCGATCCCCCTTGCACCGAGCGCTGCAATAAACATACCTGCTTTATAACTTTGAGTTGTTACAGAGTCTGACTCTGCGCATCCCCCCCCCCCCCCCGCCAAAGTCTTTCTATATCCTCTAAATTTACCTCAGCTTTTCCCTCAGAAAATGCACGTTTTGTCCCCTATAAGTTACCTCAAACTTTCCTCCCCAAAATACTCATTCTGTCCCAAGTTATCTCAACTTTTTCTGCCCCCTCAGATTCCCCCCACACCCAAATTGCACTATTTACCTCTAGAATGTCATTTTTGTATTGTTACCTCCAATTTTCCCTCCAAAAATGCTCATTTTGTCCCTTGTCTATTACCTCAGATATTCTCCCCAAGATATTTTGTACTGAGTTACCTCAGGTGTTTTCCCATTCATGTCATTTTGTCCCTGTAAGTTACCTCAGATTTGCCCTTAGAAAAAGATCACTCTAGGTTCCTCTAGGAATAACCCTCTAGGTTACCTCAGGTTTCCCCTACAAAAACAAAGTTTGTCCCCTCTAAGTTACCTCAAATTTCCCCCCAATAAATGTAATTTTATCCTCTGAAGTTGGTTGATCTTTTCCCCCCAGAAATTTGCCTTATCTTTTCCCTGCTGCTCCCATGCAGGGACACGTGAGGTTTATTTCTGTGGCTGTGTTACAAATTGTCACTCCTAAAGCCAACAGAGATGTAACGATGACTTACCTCTATGCATCCTTGTATATGTCATGTTCACATATTTTGTATTTCGGGCATTACTTGTGCTGTGAGTGGAGCTCAGGGGCCATGGGTCCCTGCCAGACAAAGCTCTGTCCTGTTCCAGTTTTAGGTCATTTCGGCTCCAGCTCTACGGTGCAGCTCCAGCTCCTGGGCACTGTGGATCAGCGGAAGCAGGACATAGAGAGACTCGAGAGCCACATCCATGTCCTCACGTGCCCTTCCATAAGTCCCTCAGATGGTGTTCAGCGTACTGTCCAGCCTGCAGCATTACTCAGGGAAAACGTCCTTCCGCAAGTCCGAGTAGCAGTGTTCCGCTACGTATTAGCGTCTGCTGGCGTATGATGGAGAATACGCTACTGTTTTCACATACATGTTGAGATTACTGCCCAGGCATCACAAATGTTAGGGTTTAAGTGGGAGGGAACTGAAGTGTCATGCATGCAGCCTGCCCGTCCTGTTAAATTGTTCTGAGCACAGAAATCCATTTTGTGCTTGTCAAATCTTTCCTTTAAGTATAAGTTCCTCTACAGCCATCCAGCCTGTGAAACTGGCTCCTGGTGCACTTCCTGCCTGTGTTTTAAATGCAGGATTGTCACGTGGAACAAGAAACAGGCTTAGATGCAAGCTGTGTTGCAGCAGCTTGCCCACGCTGGATGTTTCTGAATCATTTTCTATGGCTGCAAGTTCCAGCAGTCACTAAGCAGTAAGCACACACTGGACCTTACCTCAGCATTGCCATGTCATACGCTACAGGAGCTCCCTAAGGCCGTGACAGCTGATAAACAGGCAAGCTGAAATCCCTACCCGCCTTCCGCATCTGAGTATTCTGAAGTACAGAAAATCATTCCCTGACCCTTGTGCAGACCGTTATCCCCACTGAGACACCTAAGTGAGAAAATCCCCAGCCATTTAAGCTCAGAGGTTTACTAGGTAGAACTCACTAGCAGACTTTCCCTGTTGTTAGAACAGGAGCCAGAGCTCCATCCAGCCTGCAGCACGTCGAGTCCTCTCTCCTCTTAAAAACC
>VXAV01009152.1:27481-29981 GCA_013399715.1 Alectura lathami | reverse complement strand
GCTAAGGCCACCAATGAACATCTTCCTGTGGAGACAAGAAGGCCGATGTGATACAATGCTTCACCTTACACCCCATACTGTCGGGTTCTATGAGCTCAGTCACATCACGTACGGAACAGCAGGGTTTTATCAGTGACACCCAACGCGTGCAGAGGAAGGCCTGCGCTTTTTGAGATGCTGCCTGAAAGATCCTGGTCAGATTAGATAGGCACTCGCACACACCCAACTGTTCCGCACGGCCTTCTGCCGCAGTTGTTTATTTTGCGATCCCAAGCAAGGAGTGATCAACAGGCGTACGACCGCCTCCTTGCGCCAAGCAGTGGCACGCTCGCCCGGCCAACACGAGCGAACCATAACGCAAATAAAAAAGTGCAGACGAGTCCCCTTGCCCAGAAAGCTGGGGAAAAGCTAACTACTGGATGCTCAAACTTCTCCTCCCCAAAACACGATCTAAAGAGCTGGCATAATCCAAAAGAACCAGCAGGAGCACGTCCCAGCGCGCTATTTCCAGGACCAGTGCTACTGGGCAAACGGGTAGAGTAGATTCCTTTAATCATGGCTTTCGACTACAAAAGCACACGGGAAGCTGGCATTCAAATCAGGACCATCCCGTAACAGCAACACGGCACAAAAAATCCAGGAACTGCTGCACCTCTAGAGGAAACGCTTCGTGACTTGCAACAATTGAGCCAATGAGCACTGGACCGAAACGCCCCTAGGCATCGTGATGTGGCCAAGGCACCCGCTCAGAGGATTCGCTTTGCGCTGATCTCTTCTAATGCCGATAAAGAAGATTTTACAGCAGGCTCAGAACTAAAAAGCATGATCCACTGAGAGGCAGGAAAACTTTTTCTCCAAAGCTTTGCCCACCATCCCTGTGCCGATTTATTCCACAGCGATGCACGCCTCTCTCAGAAAACCTGAGAAGCCACGCAAGCACGTTTCCATCCCCTCTGCTTTCCACGTGCACACCAACATTCCCACCGGCCGTGCTGCGCTGCCGCGTATCTGACTGTCTCAAGCCCAAGCTGCTCATCTGAACTCCCTGCAGCCCAGACTGTGCTCTTACGGAACAAACGGGAACATCCAGCGTCTGACAGCCGTATCGAATGTCAGCCCCGGGTGGGGGGTCAGAACCTTCAGCTATTTCTGTATCAAGTTTTAAAATCCATTCACAAGAGCACCAACTCTCCATGCCTTTATCCACCTTTCCCTTCAATTCCAGCTCACTTTCCAAAAAAAAACCAAAAAACAAAACCACCACAAATCCTACCTCGCTAATTTTAGGAGCAACCAGAAAAAAATGGTCTGCGCTGACAAAACAGCGGGGTTCAGTAATCCCAAGGATTTATCAGCACTCGTGTTTGTTTTTGCGCTAAGCAGCAAAACACAAGGCAGGCCGAGGATGTAGCATCCTGTTTCCGACACGCGGGGGATACTGACGCTCCAGCGGTTACTGCTGAACGCGCACCTGCAATGTGTGCAACCTCCCTTACGGCCACCACAGGGGCACCTCAGCTCTACGGTTTGCAGCCAGGAGCACTGGGGTCGGGAGAATGGCTGTGCTCTTTTTTGCTGAAAACCTTGTCTGAGAACTCTACGGCAAAGGAACCACAACCGTGCCGGCACTCAGCAGCTATCGAGCGTGTGCTCTTCCCTCTGCCTTCAAGAGGGCTGTCAAAACCCTTCGCTTCCCACGCAGCCTTACCAATAAGCAGGGACACGTAAAACCCTCCGTTGTGGGCTGAAGGATGGAACTCAACCGCAACCCAACGGTGCACTCGCTGCCCGATGTCACCACGCTGCACAGTGACAACACTTCCTAGGCTGTACTGACACACAAAAAAAGACACACATCCTCCCAAAACCCACCGAACGAGTAAAGACAGACCAAATGCAGCAACTGCTAAGGTACTCAAAATCACTAGGAGCGGGTGAGAAGCAAGAAAAATACATCTAGCTCTCCACGAGCACCAGGAACGCACTCAAAACCGCATCTCTGTTGTCTCTCTGTGCTCCCAGCAACACCCCGTGTTATTACAGAAGGAGACAGACCGGCAGGAAAACTCTGCAAGTCTCCACACGACACACGCAGCTACTCCTCCTCCATCCAGCTTTTTCTTTTCTGTCGTGCTCAAAACCTCATCTGCTGCAGGGGTTTCTTACCAGCCTGGCAAGAATCACCGCATCACAGAATATCCCAGGCTGGAAGGATCGCTGAGTCCAAGTCCTGGTACAGAGGCAGCCTGCCCTGTAACGGGACTTGTTCTGCACGAAAGCTCCTCTCCTCTCCTCTCCGCTCCGCGCCAAGCGCCAGAGATCTTTCAAAGATTAAAAGCGTTCATTTTTCAACTTTAACTTGTCACCTAAACCAACCTTCTGCGCAGCAAGCTTCGTGAGATCAGCCTGACGCGAGCGTCACACGTGCAGCTACGAGAGAAATACATGTTACGCCTCCAAGGAAAACTCTTCCCCTCTCTTCGGAATCCCGAGAGGGGAA
>VXAV01009152.1:2917-21818 GCA_013399715.1 Alectura lathami | reverse complement strand
TTTTAGGTGGTGCTGGTGATTTCGGGGATTCGGGTGGGTTTGAGGGATTTCGGTGGGGTTTTTTGGGTCCGGCGGTTTGTGGTGATTTTGGCGATCTTTAAGGATTTGGGTGGGTTTTAGGGATTTTTTTGGGGTTTAAAGGCGATGGCGGCTTTTACTGATTTAGGCAATTTTAGGTGTTTCCGTGGGGTTCAGGGATTATGGTGGTTCCCGGGTGTCTAAGTATTCCAGTGGGGCTGCAGGGATTTCGGTGTTTTTCGCCAAGCGACTGTGGTGGTTTTTAGCAATTTTGGTGTCGCCTCGTGATTTCAGTGGGTTTTGCTGCTTCCGGCGGACTTTAGGGGTTTCAGGTCCTTGGGTGGGGTGCAGCGATTGTGGTGGTTTCTGGTGATGGCGGTGGTTCTTGCTGGTCGCGGTGGCGCTTGGTGATCTCGGCAGCTTTCGGAGATTTAGGTGACCCGAGGTGTTTTGGTGGAGTGCGGTAATTGTGGCGATCTGGGGTGCTGCAGTGCTTTTCGGCCCGTGGCGTTGGGCCGCGGGCGCTGCCGGCGGTCTGCACAGAGCTTGGGCGCTTCTCAGCCCTTTGGGCGATTCCAGTGGCTGCGGTCCCGCCGAGGCCTCAGATGGCTCCCGCCTCGCCGCTGGCCGTCAGGAGAAGCTTTTTTAAGCGCGTTTGTGTCTGTGTGTGCCGCCAGGAAACCCTGTTCCCGTACGTCAGAGACAACGTGGAGCAGTACCTGCGCGCGCACTGGCAGGAGGAGGAGTGCCAGCGGGACGTGGGGCTCCTGAGGAAGCAGGTGAGGGCTCCCCGTCCCCCACGCAAGGTGCCGAGGGCCTCGTCCCTCCCCTCGCTTCATCCTCGGCGGTTTCCAGGCTCAGGAGGACTCCGGCCTGGACGGGGCGGTGCCGATCCCGCTGGAGAGCGGCAGCGGGGACGCGGAGCAGGAGCGCGTCATCCAGGCGGTGGTGGGCAACGTGCGCTGGCAGATGTCTCTGGACAGGAAGACGACGGCGCTGAAGCAGCTGCAGGGACACATGTGGAGGGCGGCCTACGCGACGGGGCTGGTGAAGGGAGAGTGAGTCACTGCGGGGGGGGACACCTTCCCCGGAGCACCCCTGCTAGGGGTTGCCCGTTCCCACAGATGTGGGAGTGGAGAGGCTGCGTCAGGCCCTGCAGCCAGCCCCGTGTACGGATGAAAATCGGGTCGGTGCCTCCGCGGAGAAGCAAGTTCTTTTGCTTTTGTTCATGGGTTAAGCCAGGCCGCTGCTGTCGCGGAACCAGCTGCAGGCGTCTCGTTCCCAAACCCGGTCAGGCTGCAGTTACATTTTGGAACAGGTCCAGAACGAGCCAGGGTTGCAGGAGGAACAACCTCAGCTGCCCGCAGGTCAGGGCCTCTCCCTTGTTTCCTCCTGCTCTGTCTCTCACCTGAGCTTTTCCTGCCTCTCCACTTTTCGTCTTCAGGCTCCTCTTTCTGTTTCAGCCAAAACACAGGGACCACTGACCTTATTTATGTCCCGCTTGGTTAAGCTACGTGTTTCAGATTCCTAAGGAAGCAAAATAAACTCTTCCGTCCACAAAGTGTTTTCCCAGAGCGAGGATAATGGGGAATAGCTCAGAAAACAATGTAAACATCCACCAGAGAGCACAACAACAACAACAACAAAAAAAAAAACAAAAAAGCGAGTCAAGAGGGACTGCCATCCTGTTTATAAAACAGTTTTTGTTTTATAAAACTGTGGATTTAGCTTTGCTGCTTGGCAGCATCCAAGGAGTGAGACATGCCTGGCTATAGGCACATCCCCATCTGCCTCTGGGTCTGTCCTTACCTGCCACCCTGTTCTGCTCCAGAGTCTTCGAGGATGTGGTTCCAGCCATCCGCAAGTGGAGGGAAGCCGGGATGAAGGTCTACATCTACTCCTCAGGGAGCGTTGAAGCCCAGAAGCTTCTGTTTGGGTACTCTACAGAAGGCGATATCCTAGAGGTGGGTAACCTTACTGTCTTCCTTACAGCTTCTCTGCCTGCAGAGCAGTCCCCTCCCGTAGCTGCTCCTGCTGTAACGCTTTGTCGGTAGGGGCTTAGGTGGGAAAATGGGGTGGTGGGATCCCTCGCTCAGCAGCGAGGTTTGGCTCTGCTGCTCCGACGGTGTCCAGCAACTGCCTTTGCCTTTCTCTGCCTTTCAGCTGTTCGATGGCCACTTTGACACCAAAATAGGTCCCAAGGTAGAAAGCGAGAGCTACCGAAGGATTGCCGCCAGTATAGGATGCGCCACCAACAACATCCTCTTCCTGACCGACGTCCCTCGAGGTAGGTGGCCTGCCAGCCCCGCTGCCTCACGGGGGGAAGGTGCTGTCGCAAGCACCCAGCGACGCTGCAGACCGCCTTGATTCTGGGGCACCTGTTCAGCGCCTGCCCTGCTCCTTCCGTAAGCGTTCAGGCTTGCAAAGGGCGGTGGGATATCTGCGCACCAGCCTGTGCAGTGAGGGAAAACAGGTGAAGGAGAAAACTTGCCCTTGCCTCAGGAAGCAAGGAGAGAACGTTGGAGCGGAGCGGAGCGCTTGCTGAAGCAGTTGGTGTGCCCCATTTACAAATGGGGTCAGGAGTTTTCGTGGCCTCTGCTCAGCTTCCCCTGGGAACAGAGGCTGTCTGCTGTGCTGCTACGTGGCATGCGCAGTGGTTGGTTCTTTCTGCTGCACAGCAGCAGGAAAACGTTGATCCTGGTCTCCAAGATGCGACCCCTGGGAAGCCAGACTGGGAAAGCTTCTCCCTGTCCTTCCTGGGAGCATCCTTCTGGCAGAAACGGGCTGTGATCATGGTCCGAGGCAGATCTGTCCTGGGAGTTATCCCTCATCTCCTCCCCAGCCCTGGCAGCGTTGCTGGTGGGAGCTTGCAGTTACTTCCTTGTCCCTGTAGTCATCCTTGCGACCTCTCACTGTGCTTGGGGCTGTGAAGGGAGCAGCTGGTGAGGACTGACTGCAGGCAGGAGTGCTCCACTGCCAGTGCCACGTGCAAACACTGCACGGTCAGCCTCAACTCTGAAAAACAGTTTTTAAGGAGGTCTTCAGGCCTCGAAGGCCCTCCTGTGGAGAAGCCAGGAAGCACGTCTCCACTCCCCTTCTCTGTTTTGTTTCAGAAGCGAATGCAGCCGAGGAAGCGGACACTCACGTGGCTGTGGTGGTCAGACCCGGCAACGCAGGACTGACGGACGATGAGAAATCATATTACAGCCTCATCTCATCCTTCACTGAACTCTTCCTGCCTTCTTCCACTTAGGAGAGGTGGTGCATGCACGAAAGGCTGTGCTTCAAACTGAGTTGTCCTTGTGTAACTTTAGGTGATTTTGTCCATAATCAGAATCTAAAACCAAACCCACCTCATGTATTGGACCCACAGCTAGTGCAGGTATGGGTGGAGAGTACGGTGTGGGGTTCCCGGTGTGGTACGTTAGGGCTGCCACTGAGAAAGCCAGCCCTTGCTGCAGGCACGGTGCTACACCCACAGCAGGTCCTAGGCACAAAATAGTGTGACTTGTGTATGGACGCTGCCTAGAGCCGCACCGCCAGTCTGCCAGAACGAAGTAGAGTGCAGGGTAAAAATTTCATTCTGCAAAAATTAAATTCTAGACCCACCTGACGCTGATGCCAGGTGGTGCTAGCCCATGGGATCCAACTGGCGGGCACCCACGGCAGCTTGGCTGCAGTTGTGAAGCATCTCCCTCAGCGCAAACCATTGGAGCTCCTCAGCAGCCAGCATCACACTGTTGCACCTTCACAGCGCTGCTGAGCTGCGCGCAGGCCTTGGCAAACATCTGCTGTGAAGGACGCATCCTGCTGCACTTAATGAGTTAAACCCCTGATCTTTCCACCCACCTTACCTAAATCGTGCTGCCACTTGATAGCAATGGTCGTGGAGCTTGTCCTCCTCTAGTCAATAAAAACTCAGCTTTGCTTTTGTTGTGTTCACTCTATTCCAGTATTTAGCCTTGCTGCCTGTCATCAGTGATCCCAGCACCTAAAGGACAAATGTACTTTTTTTCGCTGCTTTCACCCTCTCTGGTCCATTCTTTAGGGCAGACAAGCCTGTCCTGCAGAGGAAGCAGCATTACCTGCCTGTCTCAGCAGGGACTCGGTGAGCCACGACCAGGCTGAACCAAGCAGTGGCAGCCTGACACGCTGCTGCCGGCACCCGATGCGTGAGCTTGCCCTCAGCTCTGGTGATGAGATGGCCACAACGGACTGCCGGCAGGCACGCTGCCCTCCTGAGCTCTGCTGTGCATCTACTGCTCTCCCTGTTGAGGCTTCTGCGTAGAGAGCAAGCACCTGGGGAGGAAAACACGTCGTGACAGCACTGCCTTCCTAAAAATCTTGCTGGCAGCTGTGAGGCAGCTGGTCTGAATGGCTGTCTGGGCTGCGCTGAGTGTGATCCTCCTCCTAGAAAGAGCCTGCTCATTAGCACCATTCCAATCAGCATAGCGGCATGACTGCATCGTCCCTGGCTTCCTTAAGTGTTGATTTGTACCATGACGGTGTAAAGACCTTTTGTTTTGCCTCGGTCCTTGTAAAGCTATGCATGGGATAAGGGACAAAAATAAAACTCACTTTCTCCATAAAAGCACTTTATTTAGTGGTCGTGTGTATATCGGTTGTCATTTAGTTGTACTGAAATGTGCTGTTAGAAATACTGTAAGAAATGTACAGAGTTATCACCAAAAACCTGAAGTTCAGTTTGGATTGCATATAGGAAAAGGAAAATCAAATCACAAACATCATCTTCCTTTTTCTTTGTTAAAATTATTACAAAATATAAAATGATAAACCAAAAGGAGTAATCGATTTCAGGAAAAAAAAAAAAAAAAACACACAGTGAACTATTTACAGTAAAATACCCTTAAAACAAAACACTGCTCTGTGCTCCCTATGCATCCAGGGTGTCAGAGGGCCTCCCTGCACCCTGTCCCCCACCCCTCGGTGCAGGACCATCTCCTGTGGAGCTGTGGGTGACCTGGTTTGGCCCAAGAAGGATGGAGTAAAAGCCACTAGCTTTGACAGAAGTTTTTCCTGACCGTTTCTCCTTGCCGGAGAGGCCTCTGCCCTTTGCAGAGCCCTGAACACCCTCGTGCCCTTTCCCTTTCTGTCAGAAATGCCATGCTACGGTAGAAGTTCCCCTGCAAACACATCTTGCCACTGTTCTCACTTCTGCTTCTTTCCCCGGGGGGCTGACAAGATATCCACTGTCAGCTCAGGCAGGAGATGCAAGCCTACGCTGAGCCTGAATAGTGGAGGAACACGGGACACGACTCCCATCCATCCACTTCAGGCTCCGCCTGGAACGCACAGCAAAGCGACGCTTGCTTTTGGTGGCTCAGCCTGGGGAACGGATCAGCTCATCTCCTGTCCCGGAGGAGGGAAAAGCCCTCCTGGTTTGGCTGGTTCCCTCCACGCCTGCCACCCTCAGGCGGCGAGGTGCCTTGGAAGCCCACTCAGGAAAACTGGCCACGGGGAGAAGTCTGGGTCTCAGGCAGGGCTGAAGCATGTCAGAAATTTGACTTCTAAGTGCATAAGGAGCCAAAAAAAAAAACAACAACCAAAAAACCTACACACAGTAAAGCCCACCTGCAGTGATTCTGTTTTCATTGCAGCTAAGTCCAGTGTCTCTAGCACAACGTTTAGCTCCTCTGTGAACAACAACAATAAAAAATCTTTTGAAACATTACAGATGATATGTGGTGGAAGCACTAAACACTTAGAAAGAGCAGCCTCTTCTGGGTCATCCTTAGAGCACACAGGCGTTCACATCCTCATTCAGCTCAGTCCCCGTTGCGGTGTCCCAAACACCAAGCCTGGCGCAGCGCTCCCCTGTGCCATCTCCTCCCCGCTGCCAGGGAGCACCAGCCAAGCCTTGCACGGTTTCTCCCAAACCCAGCTTTGCCTCAGCTGCTTTCCAGGCTGGAAGCAACGCCCAGCTGTACACGCCGGTCAGTCTGGGTCTTACAGCGTCCAGTTCCATGTCCAGAAAAAACAGCCATTCTCTTTCACCCTACCAAGTTACGCCAGTCAGCAGCAAAGAAAACAATGCAAGAAAGACATGGGAGGTGCAGCTAGCAACTCAGGAACCAGCGATTTCTGAAGACTGAGGCCAGAGAGGTCTGTTCCCTTCATCTCCTCCCTCACAGGACAGGCAGAGCAATGCCTGCCTCAGACAGGCATCATGAGGACTGGCTGCTGGACGTCTCGAGCAGCAGGCGTGTGACGGAGCTGCTGGGAAAGTCACTGGCAGCGCAAACTGAGCGCTGCCGTGCGGGAGGATCAGCTCCTCTTCCAGCGCGCAGCAATTTTGGTTTGGCTCCTAACGAGGCAGCCGCCCTCGGAGCCCTTTGGCAATACGATCATGACTGCACGTGGAAAACAAACTCATCAGAAAAAGTGTAAATGAGGTCACGTCTCACCATGGGACCACTCCAGGCCCCCTCCCCCCGGCCAGATGACGGGCTACACCTGGTCTGTCTGGTACTCGGAGGCTTCCGACAAGCTCTCGGAAAAGCTCAGGAAGTTTTCCTGGTACTCGGAGCAAACGATCTCGAATCTGTAGTGCCTGAACTCCACCGCAAACGTGCCGAAGTAGCACAGGAAACACATCACCAGGCCCCACTGGATCCTGGCAGCGTACATGTGGATGCCCTGTGCCATCAGGATGAAGTCTGGAAGAGGAAGGTCAAGGACAACACCCTGGGAAAGCTTGTGGGAGCAGAGACACCGGCCAGGGTGGGAGAAAGCCAGCAGGGCAGGCAATGAAATGTTGACAATCAGAGTCACCAGGATGATGGTCAGCGCTGCTAGCCATCATAAAGAGTGAGTGTGGTGCAAGAGGTGGGAGGGACAGCAGGTGTCCAACCAGACGGCACCTGCCTACAGTGTCCACCAGCTTTTCTGTGCTGGCTTCGGCTTCCAGTCCCAAATCTCACTGATAAACACACTCACAGAGGTAAAAACAGAGGTGTGGAGAAGTCACTCACTCGCTTGAATATCCAACCAGCCACTGACAGAGCCAGCAAGATGGCTGGTGTGCACAGATGGGCCGGGGGGGCTGACAGGCACCAGGTGATGGGAAGCCCCATGTACACCTGGCCTGAGTGACCACAGACTCCACAGCTGAAATCTGTTTGTAAAACACCTAGTCTTACTGGAAGCCAACACAACCAGCAGCTCTTCTCTTCACTGCCACGGCCATGTTAGAGGGGAGAGATGGCTGTAGCACCCTGAAGCGTTTTAACCAACGCATCAGAATCTTCTCATCTTCAGATGCCTGATTTCCTCCCTTACTTCTTTGCGCACCTGACAGTCTTTAATCTCAGTATTTTGCATGATCTCAAACGCTACTGTGTAGCTAAGCAGTGGTGCCCTTGAATCAAACAAATGCCGTTCTTTACCATGACCACTTCAGAAATCACAAAGAGTACTTTTTAGGAACATTTATGGAGGACAGACCACCAGAGAAGCAATGCATCCCTGTAAAACAGAGGTAGCAAATTGAACCGATCATAGATTCATGCCTTGAAAACAATCAGAGCAGCATTCCTAAATGCTTTGAGCTCCGAGGATGGATGTCAGAAAAGCCCACGTTCCCTGCTGCAGCGAGAGTCACAGCCACATACAATAGCTGGGGTGACACAGTGCAGGACAAAAGGATACAGAGCACCACGCAGAGGGTGATGCTGGCTGACAGGGCGACGCGTGGAATCCCGGCTTTCCGTCCCTCATTCTTCAGGTTGATCTTGAGGGTGAGGGCAGACTGGATCCAGCATGCCAAAGTCCCGAAGCCAAAGGTCAGCGATGTGCCCACGTTGTGGATCTCCTCGTCGTTGGAAAGCTAGGAGGAAACAAAAGTGATTGTCTGGACACAACAGGAGTCATCTGCTAGCTACCATGGATTGCTGCCGGGGTGAGATGGAGGAGAGCGAGAACCAGTGGGGTGTGAGACAGAGACGCCGTATCACTTCTCCTGGCAGAGGTGTAAGGTGCAAGAAAACCAAGATAAGTTGACAGCTGCCACGATCAAGCACATCTTCTGTCCAAAACCACGCACAGCGGAAAATGCAGTCTCCTGGGGACCGCCTCCGCAGCTCCCTGACAAGACCCACCAACGCAAAGCTCGGGAAGAAATACTTCAGTGGCTCGACACGATGGCCAGGGCAGGCAAGAACAACCCGCTGGGCTCTTGTTCAGCTCTCCGCAGTGACAGCGAAGTGCAGCCTCCAGCGACAGCCGCACTGAGCAGTGCTGCCCCAGGCAGCGGGCAGCCAGAGCCCCGATACTGCCGCTGAGCTAGCACCAGAGACGTGCTCCTCTTTCAGCACGTTTCTCCCACCAAATGCTGACTGCTTGCTCCCTCTCCCGCCACCTTCAAGCACCGCAGTCTGAGGCAACACGAGCCCAGCCCTTCTGGAGTGCAGGTGCTTTTCTGTCCCTTGGCTGCCACTTCTCATGGGGCTCAGCGACCGTGCAATGCTGCAGGGGAACAGGAAAGCCACATTCCACGAACAAGAGATCCCTGCAGGATGCAAATGCATTCAGAAAGCTCACTATGGGCAAGACTTAGGCCAAACATATTCCCTCTTCCCTCTGCCTCTGAGGCTCTTCTAGAAAATAAACCATCAGTGATAATTCCTCCTTGCAGCCTTATTCCTGTTCTGTGATTTAACCAGTCCCCATCAAACAATCCATAATCTACAAAATAACAGACTAGTCACCCTGCCTCCACTGATCCTTCCTCTCCCTGTTTTGTATTTTTTATTCTTTTGGAAAGAGCAGGTTCAAATTATGGCAGAAGCAAAAACAGGATTGAGCTGGCTTTCTCAAGGCAGCCAGCACTGCATGGGACTTAGCCTTCATGTGCCTCTAAAGCACCCAATCTGTAATTTTCTAGCAATGTGATTTAATGCCACATCCAGTTCAGCAGTTAGGCAGGGAAAAGCGTGGACTAAAGTTTCATTATCACATGCTTTCATGGTTTGGCACAAGATCTAAGCAGGGATACAGCTAACTAACAAGGAGTGGATTATTAGTCCAAAATTTATAATCATCATCTGCTTTTCTAGAACAAAAAGGGAGGGAAAAAAAGAAGCAGATGTTCAAACTGCTCCCTAGTACCTATTCCCCATAATCGAAATATTCTTCTTGTACCTAGATATGATTGTTACAAAGGCCTCATAGCTCCTAGCTGGGAAGCTCTCATGACAAAGCAACCTACAGGCTTTTCCTTGGGCTGTGGAGTTAGCAAGATGTCCAAAATAGTCAAATTAGCTCACACTTCATTCAAGAAAAAAAGAAAAAAAAAGAAGACAACTATAGAGACTATATAGAGTCCCTATATATAAGGACTATACAATATCCCCGCAATTGCTCCACAACCCAAACAGCTACTCACCCTCCTAAAAACAAGTTCTTTTTCTGTATTGGCAAGAAAACCATCTCCCTTCCTGCAAAAACAGCTGAGAAGCCAGGCAATGCTGACCCTCCTCCTCCTGGCAGCTGGGGCCCTTTATTTGCACCCCAGTAAGAGGAAGAACACAAGGAGAGCAAGAGCAGTGGGATGGGGAAATGAAAGCGACCCATGGGCTCTAAGACCTTGCTTTTCACTGCAGATCTGACAGACACAGACTCGTGCTCACAGTGGATGCACAACCCCACAGAGCAGGGCTGTGGAGCTGACAGCTTGACTGTTTGTACTGGCTGCATTGCAGAACAGATGGAGAATTGCAGGGACCTCAGCCAAGCACCCATCACCTCAGGGAGGGAGGCAGCATTTCTCTGCTGCACGCCTCTCGTGGCCAGTCTGAGGACAAGCAGGAGGTAGGTCTAACCAGCATGCGTTTTCAGCGAAGGACACTAAGCTGTCTGCTAGATCTGTATGGGCAGCTGTGCATCTGCTAGCACAGATGCAGACACAAACTTCCAGCTCAGGCCATTTACCCAGCACCATCTGCACCAAACCCCAGGCTCGGGAGATTCAGGAGGTTCTCTGCTCTGGCTCTCAGCAGGTCAAGCATGCATGAAATCCATGAACGATTACCACCTCATCTCGGCATGTTGCTGGAGCCACGGTAAGCGGCAGGCAGAGGCAGCAGAGCGGGTACAAGGAGGCTGGGGCACAGCCAGACACGGGCGGCTCAAAGGCCTGGGCAGACCTGCCGTAAAGCAGGAGCCTCGTGACATGGACACGGCGGCGCCAGCCTGGCGTGTGGTACCTGGAAGTTGCCGAGTAAGGTCATCCCAAAAGAGGCCAGGCACAACGCCACCAGGCCGCTGACGTTCAGCCACGGGTTCAGCACCTTCGGCTTCAGCTGAATGAAGCGTAGGACAGCGACGACAAGCGCTGAGAGAGAAGGAGAGAGGGGGGTCATTGGGTAAAACGTGCTGCAGCAGCTGGCTGGCTGGGGCTCACAGACCCCCCCAGCATCCTTGTACAGAGGGCAGGGTTCCCTGAGTTCATAGAATCATCACAGATGATCACGGCATGGCTTGGGTTGGAAAGAACCTTAAAGTCCCCCAGCCCCAACCCCTGCCGTGGGCTGGCTGCCACCCGCTGGGTCAGGCTGCCCAGGGCCCACCCAGCCTGGCCTTGAGCACCCCCAGGGATGAGGCACCCACAGCTGCTCTGGGCAGCCTGGGCCAGCTCCCCTGGAGGAGACTGGAAGAGCAGCCCCTCCAAGCTTACAGTTCGCCCCAGCGCTATGCTGTGATACATGACACAGGAAATACACGACACGACATGTCACACGACATGACATAACCCCAGGAGATATTCACGTTGTACATTCCACCCGGGGAACGCTGCTCAGAGCAATCCAGGCAATCGGTTTGCTTTCAGCCGAGATTCAAAGCAGATGGCTGTAAAGCGAGGCGGTTGAGCAGAGAAATCTGCAGTTTGCTGCCAAACGCCTTCTAACTGCTGTGGTCAAACTGACAGTATGCAGGTCATGTTGCTGTAAATTGCCCATGTTTGCAAATGAGACTTACATGATCCACAAAAACACGGTATAAACCGAAATCACGGTTTAGAAAAATAAGCACAACGTAAGCGAAAAATACCCAGCCTTCTCCAAACTGCACAAGGTGTTTGAATTTATTCTCTCACAGTTTGCTCCAAATCCTTGAATGCAAGAGAGCTTTGCTCCCTGCAGAAGGAGGTTTTCTGCCGTCCATCTTCAGCTAATTGCTAGCAACAGCCGCCCTCTGACCACGCGGGCTCACCTGCACGTTTCCACTGTTATTTCTACAGGGCATGAGCCTTACGAAAGAGAGATATTGCTCCCTGTGAAATTGCATGATCTTTTCCTAAAACAATGATGGGAGTGACACAAGGGAATTAAAAAGCCACCTTCCTGCTTTACATGCCAAACAATGTCGTTTCGATTTTCCAGTAATGCTAATGTTTCTGGCAGGTCTTTGACACAGCTGAGGCCAAGAGAGGCTGTCCTCATGGCCACCCCAGGTCACAGGTGGGGCAGTACCAAGCCAGTTCCTGCCCTTCCGTACAGCCCGCAGACTGGAGGCAGAGTTATTTACACTAGTTGAGAGCCTGGCTTGACTCAAAGCAAGGTTTGACCTTGAAACAAAGCCACACACAAAAACAAGCTGCCAGGATGCCAAAAATCCCCCCTGAAGCGATACTTGAAAATAGGGAAGCTCACGTCGGGGCTCACAAACTCGTCTCATGGGATTTTACACTATATAAGCCTCGTTTTCACGATGTCAGGCTGAGATTGTTAAGGTGTCTTACTTGTACACGCTCAGGTATGGATTCATCCCAAAGCTCGACTCAACCCCATTTCTCAGGTTTCAGAAAAGGAACATCATGCCTTTCACAGGGAGCAGTGGTGGAAAAGCAAAACTGGCAGCACCAAAAAGTATCCCATGTAGGAAAAGATAAGTGCACGTGCTATTAAATAAGGGCAAATCCAAGTTACAATAATGATTTAGTTGTCCATTTAAGCTTGGGATAATTTGTTCAAAATAAGTAAAGGTGTGAGTGACAAATACTCAAAAGACCCTAATGCAGATGTCTCTTTCAAGTATTTGCGCTTTTCAGATATTCCCTGCTTGTGGCATTTCACCCTTAACGTCCGCTGCTGGAAAAAGCCAGTGGATTTTCACAGTTTCAGTAACAGAATGTGGGAAGGGGTGGGGTGACTCCAGCACGGGCAGCATTTTGCATAATCCGTTTGCTGCACTCGTGAATATTTCCCCGCTGTTATCTCACGTTTGTAGCACATAACAGAACCCCGCCATGCAGTGAAGAACAGCCACACAGATTCAAGGCCAAGATGAGACAACTAAAAATATTAATAAATACATAATATTCATACATATAATTCATATATCATGAATAAATCAGAAACTAATGAAGGTCAGATGCATCCAGCCTCATTCTGTCTTTCTACAAGCGCAGCCAAAACAATCCTGGCTTAATCAGCAGCAATCACAGCTTAAAGGATTTCGCATCAGCAGATCTAAGAACAGCGCGTGTTGGATACTGCTTATGTTTCAACGACTTCTTACAATGAATTACGAGAGAAAGAAGCATTCTCCTTGCGGTTCCTACCTAGAAATGCTGCCATGTTCATGACTTGGCTAAACACGCAGCTTGCAGGGGGAGCGTCACCTGCAATACTTTGAAAACAAAGCATACCGTTGTAACACCAGGACGGAAAGAAGCGTGAGCAACAGCCATTAAACAGAGCAGTAATTAGGAGGAAATCACTCGCTCACCTTATATAAGGTGGTCTTTTGGAACCAGGTTTCCTACGAGACATAAGCACACGTGAACCAAGATTCAAGGTTTTCTTTCTGATTTAACTCTTATCACTTAATTATTTTAAAGAAACAACTAACTGAAAGCAAAGCCCTCAGGCACCTCTTACCTCTCTGGTACATTTAGTGCAATAATTTTGTTGTCTTCCACTGCTATAAAGTACCTGTCAAAAAAAAAAAAAAAAAGAAAGATAAAAACAGCATAAAACCTCATTCTGGCTTCTGTTCGAAATATCACTCGAACGACCTGGCAAGCACCTCAAAGCCCGCCAGCAGGAAGTCAGGCAAAACCAGGACCTGCTGGAGGCAGCCAGCGCCTCTGCTCAAGCAGGCAGTTCTGCTCTCTGCTCATTTCCCAGCCCAGCTCTGTGATTGCCTCTGTGTTGCATCTGCTTTGCACGGCCAGGTAGAGAAACAGATTGCTGGACTGAGCTGGATTGAAATTAACCACCCAGGGAAACGTTTTCATTGTCAAACCGAATCATTTGATTCATCTGGTTCGCTCTGCTCCCTCCTCAAAAGCTGTTTTACCTGCAACAGGGACCAAGACGAACAGCGTGAGCTGTTCCTGTTGCTGGAAAACAACATCCCCAGATCCGTGGCCAAAGCCATATCCTACGATACAGCACTTCTCAGGCCGAGCAGAGCTGCTGATCGCACCCTTATCGCTCCCAAATTCATGCTGCAGTCTTCTGCCTGAATGCTCGGGGAAACGCACGCCCCATGCGTGTGCCTTTTGTGAAACAGGGCAGGCGGGAGAGCGAGGCGTCAGCATTAAGCTGCTGTCCATATGGGGCTGGGCGCTGTGGATTTGGGCTCTGCGCCCCAAAGCAGGGCCTGAGCACTTCTCCAAGAGCTCTGTTGAGTCATCTACAGGAAAGGCAATGAAGGGAAATTTCTGTATTTTTGCCCCTCGTTCCTCAGGCAGCTCCCAGGAGCGCATGCCAGGAGGAAGGCAAGGTCAGAAACTTGGCCTGGGGAGCACAGAAGCTCGGGGAAACAAATGTGCTCCTCCACGGACTGGCCCCTGCCCCAACCAGGTGTCTTTCCAGCCCCACAGAAATTCAAGGACAAAGCACCCTCCCCAGAATATCCCTCCTGAAATGCAGCCCACACCACAGCAGTAAGGCTCACTGCCCCAGGCTAACCGAAGGGACCGGCAGGAGGTAACTTACACTATCCATAATCCAGCTGATGTAAACAGGGTAAACACAAGAGGCAAAAACATCCACACGCTGCATTTCTTCCCGTCCATGCCTACTAGAAACAAAGAGCAAAGGAAAAACATAGGAAAGGGCACAGGCAACTATCCCCCTTGCCCCCAGTGCTAAAAGCAGCAAGAGCAGCCCCACAGCAGATGCCGCCCTGAGGCCAGCCTGCTGATGGCCAGCTCAACAAGCGCTGCCAGCCTTGCCTGCTGTCAGGGTGTAAGGGGTTAAGCTGCTGCACGCAGGAGGAAGCTATGCAGAAAAACCGAGGCACAGAGAGCCTGCAGCAGGAGGGAGACTTTTCAGACACACCTATGGAACGGGGGCGGCTCTCAAAGTGTTCTCCTTAAGCAGCTTGCGCGAGGTCACCCCGCCAGGCCCGCAGCCCTCACTCCCTGCTCCTTCCCAGAGGCACGTGGCAGCGCAGCCTCCCGCCCACGACCATCACTGATTCCACACATGCCATCTCGGCACGGCCCGCGGCGTGAAGGGAGATGGGTGTACGTGCTCTCTCCTCACCCCCACAAGGCACACAACCAGCTCCCACCCTGGCTATGGCCACCAGCTAAAAACAGTGTTCAGCTGAACCCGGAGTGGAGCCAAGCTCAAGTTCCAGCATCAGGGCCTCGCAACCGGGATGCACAATGAGACATGACAAACAGGACCAGCTCCTGATGGGGAGGTGCTATGCAATCCTGAGTGGGATGTAAGGATGCTGTGCACACCCCCACCTGAGGGAGCATTCATCCTCCAGCCAAGATCCAGCTAGACAAGGCCCTGAGATGCCAGCGCCGTCCCTGCAACATGTGCAATCAGAAACGCCGCGATGCCACTGTGCGCCAGACGCAGAGTGCCCCATATCCCCTCTGACAACCGATCCAATATCTCCTCATGCTCCGTCGTCCTCTGTAAATGTTCCTTCAGGCACTGGGGCAGCCCAGGGATGCAAACAGAAAGCAAACAAGGCGAGGCTCCCCACTCCAGTCCCAGCTTTCTTTTCCCTAGGGCTGCAGCTGTGCCACCTTCCCTGCATCCCGTGCACTGGAGGGGCCTGGAGGGGCACAATGCAGCAGCCTTCGGCATGGGGACGGAGGGCTCGCTGCACCCTGAGCTGCACCGCGCTTACACAAAGCCATGAGCCTAAAGTGAGGCTGAATCACAAACTGTGAAAGATAAGCTATCAAATAAGGTCTCTTCCCTGGCCTGGGAGCACAAACAACGGCATACAGGGAGCACAAAGCCATGCAAGCATTAAATACTTCAAAGTAAAAGGCAGTCAGCTCCAGCACATACACAGACATTCAGCACAGTGCAGCAGAACAGAAGAAATGATCGCTGCGGGTGGAGTGCGTGCCCCCACCCATCTCATCCCTATTCCTCTCCCTCCGCAAAGGACGCACAAAGCGCTTTGCAGCGCCAGCTCCCCCACGGCCCTGCTGCTCCGGCTGCAGCTGTTCTGCAAGCAGTGCCCTGGTCTTTTTCTCCCGCAGCCCATAAATACGCAGCGGCATCCCGCAGCGGGCAGCAGCCTCGCGCTGAAGCGTTGCTGCCCCGTAGCTGCCGCTGAGCTCCTCGTCCCCGTGCTGGCTGTAGGGGAGCAGGCAGGTAGATGTCACCTCTCATTACAGCCCGCGTTTCTTCTGCGAGGTAATTACCGCTAACACTGCTCTCCTGCTTTCTGCTGCGACGGCCGGGCTAAGCAAAGGCAACACAATTCTTTCAGGTCGGAGATAGCAGGTCTTGCTGCTCACCCTTCCCCCAAGGAAGGTACAAAGGATGCACGTACGTGGTAAGTGCAAACACTAGGAACAACACTTGTCTTCATTAACGGCTTGCCACAGCTCCTCCACTTTCCAGCACGCCTCTCTGCCATAAAATCGCAGCCTTCCCGGGCTATTTCAGCATTGTCTGTCATGGGGAAAGGGAGGTGGCACAGGGCTTGTCCCCCAAGGCAGAGCCAGGAGGCAGCACACAGAGATGAGGCTGCAGTCCACGACTGGGACAGGACGTTGCTGCCATCCAGGCTCCTCAGGCAGGCACTGTGCTGAGGCAGGGGTGTGTGTACCCCCCGGCGCACCCTCCGAGGGAGAGCACAGAGGCAATGGCTGGACCAGACACCTCCTAATGCTGTCCATCGGCATGTCCTGTGCATGCCTGAAGATGTTGAGCCATCCCTGTGTGGGCAGAGGATGGTTTAAAATCAAGACTTGGCACTTGGGCATGTCGCATTTGCTCCCTGCTGCGTTGCCTGGTGCAGAACAAAATTACGTGGCACCTCACCTCCTTCCAAAGTTTGGCATGTGCCAGCCCTGCACTGGTGTTCAACTGAGACTGTTGTCAGTCGTTGCCTTGGGTTGACCTGCTCAGGTCTTGGATTCACGTCTTCAAGTGGGGAGGTCCCCGCACATGCTAAGCCCAGCATCTCCATCAGCAGCCAGGGACGAGAGAAGGAGGAATGCAGTCGACAGCCTCCCCTGCAGCTGAGCCAAAATAAAGTGCCAAGAGCAGTTCGAAAAATAACCTAAATTCTCCCCAGGAAATGTAGAAACCATTTCTTTGAGAATTAATTGCTCCGTGGGGATGACACCGAGCCAACCTTCCCCTCCGCAGCTCTGCTCTGCGTTGCTGCCATCACCGGTGATGCCAAATCCCAGTCGTCACCTCCAGCTGGCGTCACAGCCATCCCCGCAGTCTCGTGCTTCCCAATGAACACAGGAGGCAGTTGGGAACTGCACGCACCTGTTTTGTCTTCCCTTTTTTTAAGGTTTGCAGCAAAGGGAGAGCCTTCGGCCACCAACAGCCTCCATGGTGCCAAGGGCTCCCAGGGCTGATGCAAACACGTTCTGAGCGTGGCGGCTGGCCCAGCCAGAGGCAGCCAAAAGCGCACACCATGTCCTGAGGATTTCTCCCAGATCAGGCTTTCTCTGCTGTCTCCATTCCCACTACACTTGCTCATACAATCAGCCGTTTGCTCTTCTCTCCTACCACTGCCCCATGGAGCTCTCTCATCCTATTAAGCTCCCTTTCCTCTAATGTACGCACTTCACTGACAGCAGGCAGCTCACCAAACACATCCTGCCCCTTGACCAAGGCTCATTTAATGCAGGCTTCTTAATTCCATCTGCCAAGGAAAGTCACAGGCTCTTCCTGAAGCTGATTTTGCCAGCAGACATGAACATAAGGAAGAATGAAAGCACCACATCAATGGAGCTGCATGTCTTTCTTAAGATGAGAACATGCAGAAACATTTCAAGCTCCCATACATGAGCTGCATGAGGAGCCAGAGCAACATTCCTTAGCAGGCATTGCACAACACAAGGCCACTGAGTCACTCGGGGGAATAGCCACAGAGCCAGGGAGCCAGGGAGAAGAAGGGAACTGCTCAAATCATACGGCAAGTCGTCAGGAATTGATGTTAGACGGAAAGAAAGGGGAACAAAACAAACGCAGCTTGTCTTTTGGGGGCAGGGGGAGCCCACTGCAGCTCTGTTTTGCTTTTAAAAGCAAAAATAACTCCAGTCTCTTGACGCCTAATCACTGTAACTGAACGGATGCACACCAGCACATTACGCAACGCGCCACCCACAAGCTACAAATGCCAACATAACAAAGCAGAGCGCTTTCAGGTTTATCTCAAGGTGCCTGGCCTGAGTGCACAGTGACAGAGATAAGGCATGCCAGAGATTTGTCAAGAAATAACAAAATAGTGGCAGGACAGGAAAACACCATCCATCAGCAGAGTGGGACGCTCTGCTTGCTCCAGTACCCACCTGACATCTCAAGGGTGTGCAGCACCCAAATGCCATTTCCATGTATTTATGTAAGGAAGGAATGGGAAAAGGTAAAGACATCTCCAGGTTGCATGTGGGGGGAGCAGGAGATGCTTCAGCAATCCTGCAACGATGCTGAGAGACAATGCTTCCACCCGGGGAAACAGACGTACCTATTTCTTGTCTGATTTCACACACTGCAAATGCATTCAGCATGCTAATGAAACGCTCTGGCCAGCACAAGCATAGCGGAGATGCATCAAAGGAAGGAAGGCTTTTATTCATCACAAAACGTGGGCAGAAAAGGCTGTATCAGCATCTGCTTGCCCACACTGTCCCTCTTAGACCCTCCCCACAGCCATCTGCTAGGCTGCGAGACTGCTGGGAAAGACCCTGACCGCGTCCAAAATTATCCTCGAAGCCCCGTCCTGACACACAGGTTCTCTGGGCTTAGCTCAACTCCTTCCTGATCTCCAGATGCACTGAGGCTGTCTTCAACCAAAAACTCTTACTACTGCAAAACTGGGGGAGAAAAAACACCTGTGTCCTGAATTCTGCGCACGTACGCATTCAGCCTTTCCCGTGCACCTCGGTAAGGGGCGTCCCGGCAGAGATGTTGCCCGGTACTTACAGGCCATGGGGAACCGGCACCTACAGCCAGCGGCACCGCCTGGGAGCTCCGCGGGGCCGAGTCCGCCTTGCTGGCATCTGGGGCCGCGCAAGCCGGGCGTGTCCTGGCTCAGGGCGAGCTCCTGGATGCTGGGGGGAGATAAAGGCACGTAAGGGAGCGCGTTAGGAGGCTGCCGCGCAGGCTTGCACTGACCTGTGCGCGGGCTCGGGCAGCCGCAGCGCTCCGGGAGGCGGACAAAGCCTCGAAAGCAGCGCTAATGTGCAGGAGCGAGCGCTGCCAAGACACACGTTGCAAAGGAAGGGGACAGGGAGCCAGCGCGCAGGGCTCGTCCCCTTCCCGGCCAAGCACCGCGCGCTCCGCGAGCGGCCAAGGATGCCCAAAAGGGGCGGCGGAGGCCGGGATTTACGGGCGGCTCCGGGGGGCGGCAGCCCGGGGGGAGAGCTGGCGGAGCAGCACGGCCGGAGCCTCCCCTCTGCCCGCTGCCC
>VXAV01009151.1:0-69194 GCA_013399715.1 Alectura lathami | reverse complement strand
CCCATGCCTCGCTGCATGCTATGCCATTAGCAAGACATTAGCATGGTTTTAAAAGCACGTTTTTTTTTTTTAATCAGAATTTTTTTTTTTTTTCCTGGTGACAGGCAGGTTTGTAGCCTGCATAGTGAGCCATGCCAGCTTCAGTGAGTGTCGGGGTTCCTCACCTGGGGGGCTAGATGTCCACGAGGGTGCATGCAAGAAGTAAAAATCGTGAATAAAAGCAAGCAAGTGAAATGCCTGTGGGGGCCAGACCTTGCAATGAAAGCGCTCTTCCTTTGTATTGCTGGTGGAGATTTATTGCTGGAGAAGTTTGGCAGCATCTAGGGGCATATGGGGATATTTTTGTACTAAAGATGTAATGCTTGGTGGAAGATTTTCCCATGGAGGAAGGTTCACAAAGAACAGTGGACAGGCCTTGAAAAACTGCTTTGTAGCAAGATTCCTGCGCAGAATCAGATCCCTTGCTCCTCCACCTGGGCTTTGCACTCTGTGCCAGGGGAGCAGAGCTTGAGGTGCATCCAAACCACTTTGCCACTGCTGGGTGCGGCTCATTAGCTGCTTTCTAAACAAGACCTGAAGGCCTGGTTTGGTTGCTGGGTGTCCTCTCCAGCTGCCGCAGAGCTCTGCTCAGAGCAGCCTAAACCAAAGACACAGCATGAGCAGCTGAATGTTGTCTTCAGAATCAGCCCTAGTGCAAAGCCACCTGGCACTTCAGCTCAGAGGATTGTCAGCTGAACCTGCTTTTGGGAGGAATTGGCTTGCAGGGAGATGAGCAGCATTCTCCAGGAGCAAGAGCTGTGTCCCACGTGGCCAAGGCTCCCCCTCCCTGCACTCCTGTTCCCCTTGTGTTGGTACCCTGCTGGATGGCATAAGGAGGTTGCAGCAGTGAGTTAATGGTAAGTTTGCACAAATTATTCTTGGTTTCCAGTGTAATTAAACTACACATGGAGTCTTACAGGAGTGCAGTGAAACAAATTGAATGGTGATTGCTGCTCTGACTCACACCTAATGATTCCGTAGTTGTTATTGGAACAAATGCAGCGAGCGCAGGGCTGCGCTCCTGGAGCATATGGGTTCTGATGGCTTTAATTTGTTTGGTTTGCGCATGCATGTGGAAGTTGCTCAGCAGAGAGAGCTGCGAGGAGGTGTCATGGTGATGTGGCCACGGTGCCAAATTTTGTACATTTTCCTGTATCTGTGCTAAGTGGATGAAAAATGGTCCTGTCCTTGGGTGGTTTTGCATCATATTGAAACGGGACAGATTTTATGGGAAAAGAGAGATTTGAGTCTGTGGATCTTAAAGGCAAGAAGATGCAGTGCATAATGAGTTATTCAGAACTCTAGGGACTGGTGTAAGAGCATATTTTGGGCACGTGAGCTTTTCACCAGGCCCGGGTTTGAGGAGATGTGCAGTTTTCTGTGTGCTTGGGGGATGTGGGTGTCGGCAGCTGCGTGTGTTCGGGCCAGGGCTGTGTCCATAACTGCCTTACTCCTTTTGTTGAGCCGTTTCTTGCTCTGATAGGTTCTGAGCTCGTCAGCGTGGTGGGGGAGCATTTGGCAAGGAAGCAGCTGCAGTTGCGTGGAGGGAACTCCTTCAGAGTGAAGAACTAGAACACGTAATTACAGTCCCTTGCCAGGGTGACACCCTTGCACAAATAAAAACTAGTCCAGAGCATGTTTCTTTTCTCTTGCAACTTTTAATCTTCTATGTAAGCCACTGGGAATGTTTCTATGGTTACCTCCTAGAATATCATTTTGCCAACATCAGATCACTTCCATCACGGAACTGAAATGCAGGCTGGTATTTCGGCTGTGCTGAACTTCAGTACTGATCTTAGACTCCTGAGGAGCTGGAGGTGTAAAGCTTAGATGCGTGTTCACCGCCTTTTTGTAGTGCCTGCCACAATGTTGTAGCGGGATAGGGTGGAGAGTCAGCAAGGGAAAGGCAAAATCCCAATGGTTTAACATCCAGGAATCATCTGGTCGTGCGGCAGCTCACAAACACGCTCATGAAATGGCTACAGCAAAACAGACCCATGGTCATTTCATGATCTTCTCCCCAGTTTCAGGCTCTGGAAGTCTCTGGGCTCCCTCTCAGGGAGGTGAGCACAAACATGACTTTTTAGCACTGAAAGCAGTAACGGCATTCAGCAAGTTAGGTGAAACTGATTACTCATATCCAGGACCTGCATGTGTTCATACAGGGGTGTGCCATTTGCAAATGTGGTAATGGGTCGGATATGTCCCTTCTTGCAATAAGGAGAAGTGGGAATTCTGATGCTGCCTGGGCTACCGTATCTCTGCACTCAGCAGCCGTCATGATAATGCCTTCTCCAAGCCAAAACTCTCCTGACCTGGGTATGAATGCACGGGCAGCGCTGCAATATATCCCTCTAAGTGCAGTTTCTATTAGGAAGTTGAATTAGAACTATGCTGCGAATGTGAGAAAGAATGTGAAACCTTCTTGTCAGCTCTAAGCAGAACAATCACTTATTTTTCTTTTCAAACCGGGGAGGTCATGCTGCTGATAGTCACAAAAATAAGCTTTTTCGAGTCAGCAGCTTTGCCCGATCTGTCGAAAATGTCACTACGTGCTGGTAAATATTCCAGAAGCCAGAAGTCTTTGTTTCTAAACCCAATTATGGTGCCTGTCTGACAACAATGCATGCACTTATCACGGCATCCAAAACACCTGGCCACTTAAAGGCAGCAATGGGGATAGTTAAGGGCATCGTAAATCTTGTAGTGCCCAAATAGCAAGCAAAATTATTCTTATGAAGCATGAATTTTACGGTAGAACAAGGGCCTTAATTCTGATCCAAATGGAATGCTGTTGTTCCATGGGTAAATTCAAAATGCAAGAGGAACATACAGGCATTTTACAATAGGGACATATAAAATTAGGTATATGTTATTTTATGACATACCTTGCATAGCAGTGACACTGTTCCTGTTTCAATGCAAAAGGAAGTCAAAAACGACTCTGAGGCACAGAGCAGATTCCTGGGTATGGTTACAGGATGGTTCAAGCCGTGGCAACTAACTCAGGAACTCAGAGACTTGCACAAAACCTTCAACAAAAAGCAAATAGAGTATAAAGATTTAATGAGTGCCTGGAGGTCTCTCTGTGTGTGAGGCCAACTAATCACGCTGCTGGAGGCACGAATTCTTGCTTTACTGAGGGGTTTACGGTTTGCACCAGGAAGCCCAAAGGATGGACAAGGGAGAGCCGCTGCGGCTCTGGTGTGATCTGGGGTGGGGGGTGCAGGAAGGCTCTGAAGGGGTCGGTTGGAGGGCAGTGAGTGAGAACGCAAGGTTTGGGTGCTTTGCTCTGAGGGATTTCAGGCAATTCTCTGCTTTTGGTGCTGCCTGGCAGCATTGGGAAGGTTTTTTTTTTTTTGTTTTTTTTTTTTTTCCTAATCTGTGAGATTAGGAGAAACCGTTGGGTGGTGCAGAGGAGGAAGGAGGGCATGGACGTGATGTCTGGCTGGGGGACTCTGCCTAGACACGAAGGGAGAAGGCTGAGGTGTGCCTTTGCCACATAGCCAAAGGTCCACCCTGAGCGTTAGCACCAAATGGTGGTTTTGGCATTTGGTTCCCTTGAGATTTTCCTTGTCCTTAGCACCAGATTCATCGTTCTGTGTTGCTAACATGCATCTTGAATGTGAAACCGAAAGAGAAAAAATAAAGAGAAATCTTCTGCAGATCTGTTTAATGAGACACAAGCACAAATGGCATTACAAGATAATACTTTAATATGTGAGAATTAAATCTGATGGAGAATTTATGCAATTGAATCGCTTATTTATTTAGATGTTCAAAGCACCTATCTGTAACAGTGAGTAAATTAAAAATACACAAGCAGGGATAATCCCATAGGATAAAGCCAGCACTAATCTCTCAGTCTCTTGCCGGAGACAGGCTGCCGGAAAGATTTTTTCAGTCCTCAAGTATTGTGGCTCAGTTTGATCCCCACTTTGCGTGAGGAAAACGCTCTGTACTTCTGCTGCGTCCCCATTGTATAAATCCCAGTCAGCTTCTTGTGAAACTCAGCCCTGGGAACGGCGTAAGGAGGTCTGGTTTCTCCCCTGGCCAGGGTGTGTCGGGGGTGTCTCTGGACAGGAGCCAGTTTCATAGCTTTTAAAGGCAAGGATTCCTCTATTTCAGCAGATACCTGAAGGCTAAGGAAAGGGCTTCAGGCTCTGTGCCAGACTCTGTGTCTATAGGAACCCATCCTTCTTGATTGTTTCCAGCAGAGGAAAAAAAAAAACCAACCTAAATGCGATTATTTCTACTTTGTTATTCCTGCACTGATACCACTTTATTATCTGAGCTAGGTGGGAGCACAGCCGATTCCAGAGGATGAGATAGACCTGATGAAGAGGTTTTAAATGCTACCTGTAGGCTAATTGAAAATTTCCCCTCAAAACTGATCTTTTCTTTATTGCACTAATGCCAGCAGATGTTATTGTTCATGGCCAATAATGGTATGTGTATTTAAAAAACCGAGACCTATAAAAACCCCAAAGTCCTTAATGTAAAAAACTAAAAATTATTCATCCTGGAATGAAAAATTTCTGTGGTGTTGCAGAGCCTGTAACTGAGGTGCGGCTGTGTTATTCCAAGGATGGAGGCTGCTCAGCCTCAGGCATGGACATTGCCCCATATGGGGACACCAAAGCGTCGATGTCTTCACATGGAGCTGAAATCCACCCGGAGGCCAAGCTGGGGCTTTTCCTTCTGTCTTTATCTGGCAGCGCATAGTGGGGAAATAATGATTCCTACAGTAATCCTGCTTCCCAAAGCATCATCCCTGAGGTGGTTATCACAGCAGAGATGGGCTCGCTTGCTCCACATTGGTACCCCAGCAGCACCCGGGAGGCGACTGTGATGGAGAGTGGTGCAAAGAGCACAGAAAGAGCCCTCCTGCCCCGGGGAGCCAGATGGATATCCCTGCCACAGTCAGGTCCTGCCTGACAGCACTGAAGCTCTGCTCTCTCAGAGGCTGCACAAAGACCTGAAATAACCAGGCTCAGTATGAATGGCTCTTTTAATTCAATTACTTAGTAAAATTGATTTAGTTAAGAGCACAGCCTAGACGGGATTATGGCTGGGCTGCGGAGTGTCACAAACAGATTACGGTGACACAGAGAAAGCTTGCTGTGCTCTCAGAAGTAAGAGGTAGGGCTCATACCACTGAAGATTCGGGCAGTGTCCGTTCCGCCCCTGGAGATTTCTCCCCTCTCCCCCCCTCAGCTTGTCAGTGAGGAGGCTGCAGAGTGGGGACGTGGCCTGGTGGCCTTGCTGTGAGCTCCTGTTTGCACGGTCTGCTGAGGCTGGAGCACCCAGCGGTGCCAGCCAGGTGGAGTGCACGACCTGAGCTGGTGAGGCTGTCTGCACGGGTGGGTGCAGTTACCCAGAGCTGTGCAGGTGGTGCTGGAGCAGGTTTATACAGAAACAGTGTTATGTTGGTGTGTTATTTTGGTTGTCTGCAGGGATCCTTCAGAGGCAGGCTGGGAGGTGAAGGTCTCACCGAGCCTTGTGGGAAGCATCCCTTGGTCAGGAGAGCAGTGCCTGAGAGACACTTCCTCCTGCCCAGGAGAGCAGCAGAAAGCCTTGCTTCCCGCACCGCCTGTCAGCAGCAGGACCCTGCACACAGACGCTGGCACAGGGGAGCCAGAGCTTCTACAGAAGCCCATCACGGCCTCCTCCTCCTGTGCAGGCAGGTGTGAGGCCAATGCCTGGTGAAGGCAGCTGTCATGCACCCTACAGGCTGTCCCCTGCGGTCCTGGTGGCTTCTGCTTCAGTTCGCTAACTGGAGCGATGGGAGTCTGGTCCTTGCTGTTCCTCTCTGCTGCCATGGCGCGAGGTTCACCAGCCACACTTCCTGCTCCGCTGTACCCCCTCGTTAACTCTGTTTCTCTCTGCTCCTCCTTCTGGCTCCCCTCCTTGCAACATCTTCTATTTCCCATTAATCATTGTTTGCTAGAAATGTACATATTTATTGCTTTTTATCTTGTTTAATCCATCAGGTCTTACAGTCCCTATTCATTGCTGCTTCTTCCCTCCCAACTCCCACCCGTTTATCTTCTCTGTTATTGCATCTGCTTGAGTAAAATTTGATTATCTCCTGCTAGTACTCGTGCCAGCCCCATGCTCTGTGGTCAGACTTGGTTCTGCAGAACTGCTGGTCTCCCAAAACCGTCATTGCCTGAGTGACAATGGGGATGGGAAGAGAGTTTTTTTTGCCCCCACAGATCTGGTGTCCTTGCTTTCCTGCTTACTGGGGACATGGAGTTAACTTTTAATAGTCATCTGTCTCTGGGGGCCTAAAAGATAACCAGGTGTTTAATTCCACAACTCCATGCATCTAGTAGAAGAACAGCTCTGTGTGTTGCCCAGAGGCCCACCAAGCCTGGTACCTCTGACAGCAGCAAATCTGTGAGCTCTGGGAGGAACTTCCCTGCGGTGGGGCTGCCCAGGGCCAGCCAGGGTTCATCTCTGAGCCACGTGAACAAGACAGCAATTGGGAGTGGAAAAAAATAAAATGAATAATGAGGCACCTGGGTCTCAGGGAAAATCGTGGGTTTCTTTCTAAGCTACAGATATTTGCTGGTTAGTGCTAGGGTTGGGCTACTTCTAGAACATCACTAAACTGAATCCAGTTCACTTGGGAGACATTGGGATTTATGGGGGGGAGTGAGAACTGTGCATCTTTCCGAATGGGCCTTAGCTTGTTCACAAACCTCTTACCTCGTGGAGAATGGAAATGCAGCCACTGCTGGTGTGACTTCTGGCTGCTGGCCAACAGCTCGTAGTGAGCACAACTTGCTGTAGCCGTAGGTGAAGAAAAATCGTGTTCAGTTGGAGTCGAGGAGGGGGAGGGCCATACAAATGCTCTGTCAGAAATTGGATGGGCATGAAGTTCCAAAATGAGATCTCTAATTATGGGAACTCTCTAAGAGACATCAGTGTGATGGATGGCAGACTCTGTACTGCACACGACTGTAAATCCTGCCATAATCTTCTCCTTCCAGGCCCAGAGGAAACATTACTCTAACAGCTCCTGACTCCTGACTGTCTCTAGCTCTCTGCTCCCAAGTCCCCCTGCCTCCATTGCTGTTAATGTGGGTTTTGGGGACAGTGAGCTGCAGCACACAGCAGCCCAGAGACTAAGCCAACCGGAGGAGATTTCACCCCGTGCTTATGTTGTCAGGGTATGGAGCAGTCCTCATGCCGTATGACCTGTGGGTGGATGCCAGCTGGGTGTCTCTGCACTGACCCCACTGCAAGCCCATGTTCCTCACCCCGGCAGCAGAGGCTGATCCCACAGACTGGGCAGGGCAGGGGTCTGTGCGCTTGATCCTTGGCTTCAGCGCCTGTCGCTCTGCTGGGACACGGGGCCCTCCCAGGCTGCTGGGTCGCAGCACTTCAGATCTTCCTGCCCAGGTGGGAGCTGGCACATCCTGGAGGACTCCAGGCATCGAGTGGGAGCTGCCTGCACCCCGCAAGGCGGTGCTCCCAGATCCTGCCTAGCTGTGCTCCGGTAGGACGCAGGGAGGGATGATTAATGAGTATAATAAAAATGTTAATCTGTAAAAATGAAATCTTCCTAATTAAGAAATGCCTTCTGAGGATATTTCTTCTCCTTTCCGGAGCTGCTGTGTGTGCATGGAGCATCTCCATCCACTCTGGTGTGATTAACAGAAAGGCCAGCGGTGCCAATCACGCACCATTCCTCCGAGTTCCACAAAGGGGATTATTCCCAGCTCCATCTCCTTGGCAGAAAGGGGTGAGCATGCTCCCGCACCTCTGACTCCTTTCTCCTTGTAACAGCATCAGCTATGCTGGGGAAAAGCAGGATGTAAGCTTATGAAAGGATTAGAATAGTCTGTGTAACCCGGGGCCCCAAGGCTGCTCTGCAGCACGCACGGTGTCAGGCACAGCCTCCACCAGCCTCCATCCAGGCCTCTTTTTGAGCTCCATGTCACCATCTGGGTGAGAAGCTGGATGAAGGAGTCCTTTGAGTCTCGCAGGGGTGTCTGTAGGGACTTACAGTACCGATCTTGCTCATTTCCCCATCTGCCAGCACCGTGTTCCACCCTTGGATGTGACACCATGGTGGCACACTGCTCACCTGGCAGAGATCCCACATTATTTTGCTGTGTCAGTGTCACCATGGAGGTGACACAGGTCCTGCCAGGCAGTCCCACCTGGTGACTCCTGCATGGAGACCACGCTTCTGTCTAGGCATGAGTGTGCCTTGCAGTGTTGGGATTCAGTTTGTTCCTGGTGATGGGCTCCCAGCAGTGGATTCCCTTTTGTTGCTGCTTTGTGGACGCAGCCCAGATTTGGCTGCCTGCAGCTTCTATCTGCCTGCAAAGGTGCCAAACCTCCTACAGCAGGCGTAGACTTCTTGGCCATGTTCTGTCCCACCTGGCTGGGCAGAGATAACGGCCTCAGAAAGTGTTTTCTGAATTCTGCTTTCTGAAATATGGGCTCCTGATCTGGGCTATGTGTCATACTCACTGTCATATGGGATTGGAAATTAATGTGTTGGAGGGTGAGGGAGGAGTGGAAGGGATATTTAAGGCAAGGTAGGGAAAATGCTCTGTGGGATCTGAGCAAAAAGAAGGATCAGGTCACTGTTGCTGTTTCTTCTTGAACTCTGCGCCTCCTTTATGGTTTTGAGGTGAGAACTGTGTATGTAGGGGCATCACACGGAGCATCTCATCAGTGTTTTAAAACATGTTTTTTGCAGTCTTTCCTCTTCTTTTTTTTTTTCTTTCACTCTCCCAAATATATATATTTTCCTATAAAAAAAAAAAAAACCTTAACATTCCAAAATTAAAAAATGGTACACAAGATTCACCTCTCAGGCATAGAAAGCAAGGAGGAAACCAAGAAGAAAGGGTGGAAGCAAAGAAGAGAAGTCTGAAATCTCAGGGAAAAAAAAATTCCTCTTGTCTGTTATGAATGCTGTAAACATAGTCATAATAAAGTTTTTTTTTAAAAAAGGCAAATAAACAGAAAACCCTGCTGTGGGTAAGTGGACAAGTTTAATGGAAAGTAAGAATTAGAGCTAGGTGTAGTGATCAGATCACAGCAGGGGTTGGTGGAGCCTTTCTGATCAGCTTTTACTCCCAGCAGAAATTATTGCCAAATTTCCTGTATTATCAGATCCATGATTATTTTGCATTTGTAAAGTTGGTCTGAAGCTCTATTTCCTAACAGCAGAAATCACTTCTGACAAACAGTGAAGCAGCCCATTAATTAGTTGTCTCTAATTCTCTTAAGCTTGTTGCTGTAATTAATGTCTAAATTTCTGAAGTGCTTAAGATGGGATTGTTCCATGTTTAATAGCTAAAATGTCCCATTAGATAAAGCCAATGCAACCGTCTTGGAATGGCAAATAGAGGCTGCGAGGCCTTTCTTTAAGGGGCATATAAATAATCTTAATAGAAAACATGCAGGCTGGAATGTGGGTAGAATAATGTCAGTATCATTAGAAATAGCCTTCCACAGGCTCTGTGAGCAGCAGTTGTTGGGCTTAATGGCTAACTATGGAGACTCACATTTCCACGCTCTGCCGTGCAGCATCGCGCTCCCGGAGCTCGCCCCCCCCCTCGTCCAGGCAGTCCCCAAACGGAACACGCAGCACACTCACCCCAGATCTGAGCGGGGCTCATGGAGAGCTGTGAAAGGCTCGGGGGGGACAGGCCCAAGGAGCATTTGGACTGGAAGGGCTTAGAGGGCTTTCCCATCCTTCATGGTTCCCAAATTCTATGTGACTCATTCACGAGGACGGTGGGGCTTCAGTTTTGCTCCTCATTGTTGGACAGCAGCTGCTGGCCGAGGCATTGTGGAGAACATCTCATCGCAGACGTTCCCCAGACACTGTTGCTGTTTTCTGAAGCTTTGCCTGTTTCCACCAAAACCAATTTCTTCACCGTTTAGCTCGCTTTTTGTGTGCTGCTTGGTTTCCACATTCCATTTTCCAGCAAGTCAAATTGATGCATTTTTGTATCTAAAGACATCAAAGGTGTGTGCCATGGTTTCTGCAGGCCAGAACTCATTCTGCCACACCTCACAAGGCAGGGGATGGACTCCTTCAGGGCATGGACCGTTTGTGCTGGGTGCTTTGGGAAGACATGGTATTTCAGAATTTGAGAAGGTTTGGCTTTGGGTCCAGCTGTTTCCCTTTCTTCTGCGATTGTAAGATTGTCCTTTTCTTGTTTCCCAACACCTTTGGGAGTTACGCTGAGATGGAAGCAAAGCTTTTGGCACAATGCCCCAGTGAGTCTGGATGTCTGCCTCCAGAGAGGGCTAACTGGACCTGATCTCCTTCCTCCTCCAGGTGTCAAACCATCGTGGTTATTTGGAAGATTGCATCAACCAGAGAAAACTGTTCAGAGATCCTTAAGGAAAGATTTTCTGACCTTTAGTTATTTCTGTGGTGGTTTTCTGAACCCTTCCAATGGGTCAACATCTTCTGAAAGCCTGCGACTTGGATTTATGAGACAGTGGCAGTTTGGTTGTTGTAATGCCAGAGAAAATACTACAGCTCACCCACTTCACGTTCCCTCCCTTTGATCCCATTTTGCTCTTTGCTGAAGTGTGTGCTGGCAGCTCACAGTGGCTTGGCTGTTGCCATCCCTCTGATGTCCTCGGGTCACTGTTCTCCAACATAACCTTCAGCACCCGTACTATCTTGGTTCTGGTTGCATCATTCTCACTTTGTTTTTAGCAGGTTTAAAATGTCTGCTAAATCCCAACCAGGAAGCCAGGCTTTATAATGAATTTACTCATCACAGCCCCACTCACCATCCCACCAAATGCCCTGGTGTTGGCTAACATCGCCAACAACATTTTATTCTAAATCCTGTTCTGTGTTATCTCATGCTGAGAACAGTTGTGGTGGAGTGTATTAGAAACATCTCCAGTATGTGGCACATCCCCATGAGAATTATTTGTCAGGAAACTCCCCAGAGCTGTACGGACATCATTAATTTTCCTTAGCTATAGTCTTCGGATCAAAATGTTGGACAATCCTGTCAAACGCTGTAGCACAGCCTGAAGCATATGGCTGTGAGTCAGCTCACCACATTTTTCTTTCTTCATTACAGAGATCTGCAGATGCAGTGCTCACTCTGGCTTTCCTTGTGGCCGAAGGAGAGGCACTGCTGCTTTGTCAGGGCAGTCACCCAAAAGGATGAGAGGTCCCTGGAGGTTTCTGCTTCTTTCATTGGCTGCAGGAAAAGCCACAGTGACCTGCTGAGATTCATTCTGCTGGCTCTTTGATCTGAGAGTCAGGGAGGATGAATCCCACCCTCTGTCAGCCCACATGGGATTTGCTTCCAGTATGTATGCCCCTGCAGTGGGCTCGGTGGGGTGGCATCGAGGGCTGCCACATCTTGGAGGGTGTCTCTGACTCCCAACAAAGCTGCAGGGCTTTCATAATGCCCGCTGATATTACCAAGAAATGTTTTTTCTTGAATAATTTTCCACATTTTTTCTCCAGCACTGGTGTTGCTGACATCTCACTGTGAAGGTGTTGAGAGATTTCAAGTGATAGAAACGATTCTTTTTGTGCATCATCTGCCTTTTTACTATTTAATGGCAAGAAGCACGGTGAAGCCCTCATCTAAGCTGCTTCCCAGGTGTATTTTTTCTGTATTTTTCAAAACACCTCCTCCAGTTTTATTACGCATAAAAACATGAACTGTAAAACCCTAGAAACAGACCTTGGAGCTTTTATGCAGTAAACGTAAAGACCAGCAAGTAGCCCCTGGGATTTGCTTGGGCCCAATCATTGTTGCGGGGCTTTCCTCTCTGTCAGAAAGCTTGGAGGCACACCGCGTTTGACGAGTCTCACCGGACAGTTTCCCAGGCGTGAGGGAAGGGGGGCACTTGGCTGAAAACCAATTGGCGATACTTGCGGCGCTCGCTTGGGTAGCGGGAACACGCACGGAGAATATGCATGAGTTCAGCTTCTCGGCGCAGCGAGGAAGGCTGTTAAAGGTTATAGCCAGCAGAAATACCCCAGGATGCATATTTAACATCCCTTCATTATTTTGAAAGCTGTTTTGTGGGAGCTGGAAGTTTTGTAAGATGTGTTTAAATTTTTGATATTCAATTTATTGTAAATCTCTTGTCTGGCGCCTGTAATCTGATTTATCAAGATGCATAAACCAATTTGGTGCAGCAAGTGTGACCTCTTTCCCATCCTGCCTGCACCCCGTGCTGCAAAGAAGGCTGAGTATGGGCGTTTTATTTGTGAGTGTGCAAAGTAGATAAATCAGCAGCAGAGGGAAAGGTTTCGCCGGGGTCCCTATTCTCAGTGCTGCGCTGTTTCTGGTAATAAAGTTTCCTCCCCCTATTGAAATTCAAGCCAGAAATGTGTTTATTTTTCCATGTGTCTGTTGAATAATTGTTCTGCATAGGCGCAGGAAATCCCGGGAGGCGGATTGCTGGGTGGGTGTGCTGTGCTTTCGGGGTCCAGACCTCACCCCACCTTGTGTTGGGATAGCAGGAGCATGTGTGGCTTTAGTGCCAGGGTCAGCATTGTAGCTAATGCGATTCTGCAAGTTAGAATTGTTATTTCAAGCGTGTCTCTCCAAATGAGAATAATTATTTCAAGTGTTTTCTACGGGGTTTAATAATTAGTTTTAAACTAATACATACCCAATAAACTGTAACAACATAATTACTTAAAGTTTGTTGCGGCTTCCTGTGAGGTCTGTCCCAGGAATCCCTAATTGCTTTGGGTCGGTTTGGATCTGCTCCACTGCTCCCAGCACAACAAGCTGGTGGGAAGCACCTTGGAGTAGCAGGGTGGGGTGACTGATGTGAGGTACTGGTGATAGCCAAACCCCAACAGGACCCCATCCCAGGCTGCCTGCCCTATCTGACCTGCATGAGCAGAGAGGCTGGGCTCAGTGGTCTCCACAGGTCCCTCCCACGTTGTGAAATGAGCCTTCCTCTTTTCTTTGGTTTTGAAACTGTGCCTTTACTTGGTGCCAAAAGATATGGACAGCTAACAACCTGATGGGGATGGGTTTTCTCCTTTCTCCTGGCATGCTGCCGATACTAATTAATTATGTTGGATGTTTCTTAGTGAGAAGGGAAATAATTTCCACTTCCAGTATGCCAAAGCTGTCAGTATCTGTTACTCTAATCAACGTGGTACTTGTGTCATACAACAGCAAGATCTTCCTCTGCTCCTCGGTGTATACACGGCGGCTTATCGATATTCTCATCTCTTTCTTACCACTTCGGTTCAGGTCTTTGCATATTTGTACCGTGGTTTGGTCAGGGGAGGAGCATCCCTCTTACAGCGCCTGCTGGACCGAGCGTTCTGCAGAACTGACAAAAGCTATTGTTGAGCTAGGCAGGTTACTGGCACCGTGAAAAAGGCTCCTCACAATAGGCAGGCAAATATATCTGCAGATGTCAGAGGGGCCTTTGCAAACAAACGAGCTGTGGTGGTTGCTGGCAAGTCCCAATGACATAACATCAGCTGGGCCATAACAAAAATAATATTAGCAGAAGCTATTCAGGGTGCAATCAGACAAACGTCACCTGCGCTCACGCATGGGCCAGCTCTCCCTAACTCTGCCCATGGCAGATGGGGGAAGAGCAGTGCACCCCAATCTGGCCAAGCCCAGCACCAGGCTGGCATTAAGGCTGCTGTGGGCAGTGTCCCATGCATGCTGCAGATGGCTCTTGCTATGCAGAGCAGACATACCAGCAGAGTCTAAGTCCTTTTGCTGCTCTTTTTGTTTCTAACAGTCAAAGTGGGAAAGCTGCAGGACTTGGTGCTGTCACATGAAGCAGCAGGGAAGCACGGCCGTGGTTTTCAAAGCAGTGTGTGCTCTAAAGGAAGCGCTCCTCAGCGTTAGAAGGAATCCCGCTTGAGGTTTCTAACATCTGAAAGGCGTATGAGGTTAGCACATGCATGAAATGGCTTCATTTTTCCAAAGAAGTTATTTCACCAGCAAAGAACTGGTTAAAGCAGTGATGGAGGACCGGCCCTCCTCGTGGATGCTAACGAAGACAGAGGACAGTGCATTTCTGGAGCACCAGTAACGTGGTACTCATCGTGGGCTGGAAAACTGTCAGGTTGCGCAAAACCTCAAGCAATGTCCCTAACTGCCCATGGTGGTTTGGTATAGAGATTTCCTCAGTAGTAACGTGGGATCCTCCATGTACCCAGGGGCCGTTGTGCATAAGCTGGCTGGTGAGTCCTCCTGGACACCGGGACAGGTAAATACAGGTGGGGTTTAACCATGAGCTCTGCTTATTTGTTTTGTGGCTTTGGAGGCATTAGAGGCCATGTTTCCTAATCCTCCTTGATAATTAGAAGAGTAAGAGCTGGCTGAAAACAACCTAGCTGAAATTGTGGAATGGCTATGTTCCCCCCGCCTCTGTTTTGTATTTAAACAAAGCATTTTTTACCATGATGCAATTGCCGGGATTGGTAACCTCTAATCTGGACAACTTGTAAACCAACTGTCCCAGTACTGAGTCCATCTGCTTATTCAGGGGGACACCAAGAAATTCAGCCTCCTGAATTCAGTTTCCTGAAAGCTGTGGTGTCCCTGGTATGGGGCTGAATCATTTTTTCCTAACCGCTCCAATTCAATTGCATTGAATTGAATGCATAAGAAAGCTGTGACAGTGACCCTACTTCCACTTCGCTGCTTCTGCTTCTCCCACTTCAGCTCTGCCACATGTCTCCAAGGACGCTACTGTGGGAAGCACAGGCTTGCTGTTGCACTATAAACTGGAGGGGAAAAAAAGAAAAGAAAAAAAAAATTTAGAGCCCAAAGAAACAAAGAATGTCAGTTGTTGACCTAGAAGTCTGGGACAGTCTAATCTGCTTGCCCACTTCTGCAAATTTCTTGCAGGGAGATGACAAAGAGGACAGGTGACATCCAAAATTATTTGGCAGACTTTCTAAAGTCAGGACTAAAGCAAAAAATAAGCAGGAATGGCTCCGAGCAGCAAAGCAAGGCTGCAGCAAGTGTTGGGGAGTGGGTGGCAAACAGAATGCAAAAGCAGTGGGTGAGAGCATCGGAGGAAAAAAGTCTGGCACAAAACATCACACCAGCACTTGCTGAGAAATATTTTCTCGATTAAATTATTTAGCTTTTCATTAGCTTAATTTCACTTGCTATTTCTTCATTTTTATGTTGTTTTGAGCAATAAAAACCATTCAGTTTGCTGAAGTTCTCAAGTTCTGAAACTCTGAAGTTCTGATTTAGTTTCTTTAATTAACCCCTCATCCCCCACCCCCAGACCTTTTGATGGGAGAAGGCGATTTTTCAGCCACCCATGGTTTCGGCGTTATGAGTAAGCCCAGATCCTGGTTGGTACTTCACAGGGAAGCTTGTGCAGGAGCAATTCTGCACATCTCTGCACTGCAAATATCCATTCAGGTGCGTGCCAAAGAGCAGCCAGCACGGTCTGAGCTGCCTGCCCGCAGCTACCAGGGGGACAGCTGGGGACGGTGCAGGCCACGTTGGGTGGGTTCACGTCAGAGGCAAGATGCAGAGCTGGGGATTTGTGTGGAGACAGGGAGCTGTGGCACGCAGCACAGGCAGTGGGAGCAGCCTAAACCACTTTTAGAATAGGGTAAAGGCTTAATAGGCATTTTTCATGTGGTAATATTTCTTTTCTGTAATGTTTATATTTGAACGTATAGCACACAGGGCTCTGAAAGCCAACCAGATGTTAATTAACCCGCAAATGTCCACGAGAAAAAGCAGACTTGCAGGTATCAAATTCATTTTGGATCTATTGGGAGAATTATAATGAACTGCATGAGGCCTACAGCCCTGGATCTGGTGTGGCAGAAGGAACATGAATATTCTCTTTGTAAAAGACAGCAGGGGCTGGAGGCGCAGAAGGAATGCGCTGCGCAGGCTGTCAGCACGGAGATGCTGCTCTCAGCTCAGGACGACAGGCAGCCCCCAGCACGCCTCTAACAAAGAGGTGTGGTGGTGCTGTCAATGTTTTCATATTCGTTCCTCCTGTATTATCTGCTCCTCTCTAGGCTTAGGTCCAATTAAAAAAAAAAAAAAAAAGAAGAAAGTAAATACAACTAATGTTTCTTTCATTTCCTTTGTCAAATCCTCTTGGCACTTCAAACTGCATGTACCTCCTTGAAAATGCGCAGGTTTGGACAGGAATGGATGGAAGAGAGTGGTGATTCCCTGCCCCACAACAGCATCCATGGGGTCTGTGGATCCCAATGGAAAAGGGCCTGGTCCTGCACAGGCTCTGCTTGCTCAAAGGTGGAAATCCACAGAGGAAATCAGGTGCTGGGCACTTCAGCGTGACTGAAATAACCTCAGTGGAGCACGTGGAGCATTCCCATCCCTCTCTGAACGTAGGGTTAGACTGCCGGTGATCTCAGAGAGGAGCAGGGCGAACCCTCCCTATCTGTCTGACTATGGACCTGAGTCTGCATTCAGCCCTGACTCCTGCCCCCCACAATCCCACCTGCTTCTTCTCGGCTGCTCCCTCCCAGTGGCATCAAGTGATCTCTTGGGGCAGATCTCTCCTGGGGACGAGGATGCCTGTGCATCCAGAGCAGCCTAAGTGCTCCTGCCAATTACCTGATACCCTTTGTAATATTTAAATTATTCCTAAAATTATAATGTCCTTGGGGAAGAAGAGGAACTGTGTTCCGCTAAGTAACATCTTATTAATCAGATTCTGTATGGCACCGAATGAATGACTGAAATAAAGTCCATCAGTTAGAGAGGATCATGAATGTCAGATTAGCTCAGTAATTATTGAAAGGCTCAGTAATACAGTTCTTGAATGGAGACATGGAAAACGACTTCTCTTCCTTTTAATCAGAGGTTTGTGCTCCGTGAGGGCTTTTTACAAAGTGATCCCTCCAGAAGGGCTGGGTTCACCTCCACAGAACAGGGGGTGCATGCTGTGTGCAAGCCCATGCTGGGGGGGCTTCGCAAGCTCCCGTCAAGGGAACTGACTCAGTACCCCAAAGTGCTGGGGGTACTGCAGCTCAGTGGGGGGCAGGAAGGTCAGGCAGGCCTAGGGCAGGTCCTGAGGGAGAACTGGCAGGGAATGCCCCAGGGAGAAGCAGAGCAGAGGTCTGAGCACCAGGTCTGGTGCCAGCAAAGTGCCCGGCGGGGAGGATGCAGTTTGTTCTCCTTCTTTGTTCAAAGGCCCTGGCTTTGGCTTGGCTCTAGGAACAATCCCAACAGAGAGGTGCAGCTGGGTGTCTGTGGGCTCTGAATGTCAGTTTTTATTCCAGTCAGATCTGGAAAAAAAGATTGGACTTTTACTATTACCTCAAAGTAAATCTGCTAAAAAAGATTGTTCTGGAAAAACTTGAAGATGTTTTCTGGTTTCGGTTAAAAACAGAAGAACTGAAAATGTGCCTCACTAATTTTTGTACATTCCATATTTGAAAAGGTAAAGGCTGGCAGGATTTTGTTTTGAAAGGAGTAAGTAAAACGCTTTGCTAGGAAATGTTCTACTTTTCAAAGCTGATCAAAAACCGAGGAAATCTTTGCAGTTTGGTCTGGTTTTGCTGAAGGTGGCAGGCACAAAGGTGCAGGCTCCCTGCTGCCCGGAGGACTTGTCACTGCATCCAGGTGTATTTCCTCCAGAACTGCTGGACCAAACACGCTCCAACTGCATTTGTGTGGTTTCTGGAATCTCACAACCTAGGGAAGAGCAGCAGGGGTGTGGATGCATCTTGTTGGCCCCACTGACTGTGCTCAAAGCTTTTAGCTGGGGGGTGCTTGGAGGGACCCAGGGCCAGCTTCTGTGACACAGAGAACGGAGCTCAGTGCCCTGGCACCAGCACAGGGAACATGAGCCAGCAGGCTCCTACGTGACAGTGAACTATCTCCTGGCTAGGCCAGAAAGCAAGATTCAATAAAGGAGCTGAAACGCAGATGCCAGGGACATCTCAAAGGACCCCTGCTCAGACAGATGTTCTTTAATGGAAAGAAAAGCACAGCACTTCTGCCAAGGGTACTTGGCCCCTGGCACAGACCACGCCAGGTGTGCTTCAAGCCAGGCTCTTCTCTAAGAGTGAGGGCTGTGCCAGTGTTCCCAGGAGGTCTGGCAGTGTGGGACAGTGTCCCTGCGGTGCCTTCCTCAGAAACTAGCTTTTCTCCTTGATTCAGGGACAAATCTGTGGTAGGACTCGCTTCCCCTTCAAGCCCTCAGCTCCCAGCTTCACCCACTCACCCAGCCATCGACAGCTAAGTGCTGGCTGCCTCCCCTTGTGTCACCGCGGACAGTCAGGTGCCACAGCACTGTCCCCTGGTGCCACTTCCAAGGTGTCCCTGATAGGTATCAGGCAGCTGGGCTGCAGAGCACAGCCTGAACACAGATCTGCTTTGGGCTGGTTTGCAGACAAACCTCTGCTGCTGTTAGGAAAAGGGAGTCCCAGCCTAAACAGCATCAGCGACAAGCATCAGCCCCATGTCTTCATGCAGAAGAAAGCGAAAGATCAGAAAAGCACATGTGAACAGGTCTTTATTCTTCTAATTAATTCTCAGCAAACTGTATTGAAATTGTGCCTCGGTGTGTTTATCGTTAAGACAATTATTTTAGGCTGACCTACTTTTCTCTGTCTCTTTAATAATGTGGGCCACATTGTTAGTTCTGTACACTGGCAGCAGAGAAAGAAAGCTAATTGGTAGCAAGCTCTTTAAGAAATAAAGCAGCCTAATCGTTTGCCTCCTCACGTTCTTCCATTACAGCTGAAGAACTGCAGAAGATGTTCCCTGATTAGTCTGCTGAATTATGAATTAGGCTTCTGGTCCCAGTGCAGCTGTTTTCTCCATGTCATTCCTAGCACTTTATTTCCCCATCTGCTTATAAAACCAGGAGCTTGATCCTGCAATAAACACTTCAAACGCTTTTTTTAGAGGCTAATTAATTGTGTTGCATTTCTTGAACACATATAGATACCCTGGCCTGCATCAAACTAACAATGCTGATTTCTCCGCTGCTCTGTACCCAGACAGTCCCTGCTACAGATGAGCTGGGAAATCAAGAGGACGGCATCAAAGGATTTTTATGTCTCTGGTTCTTACCAGTTTGATAGCTCCTGTGCACAATGCAGAGAGGGTGTCATCGGAGCAGTTGCATTTACAAACCGGCTTTACCACTCCCAAAGCTACTTGGATTGATCTCTCCTTGCAGGAACCAAAGCACCGAAATGACATTTGCAGCCGGCTCACAGCTCGCTTTCCCTCCTGGTCTCCAGTTGCTGCTTTGGCAGGTGGTCCCTGCGAGCTGGAGAGGGGGATGCTCGGCAGCTGCAAGCTCAACGTGCAGCCTCAGCCAATGTGGTGCAAAAGGGGTGTGCTGAAGTCTGACTCAGTAACAGGTGAGGATGCATAAAAGTAAGAGCTAAATAAAAAACTTGTTTAAATTAATGAGCCCTTTAAAGTATACAAGCCACTACGCTCCACAGTAATTACGTGACAAATTGTATTTTAGCGCCTGCACTGATCCCACCCTGAAATAGCTCCACGTGTGTGCGTGGGGTGGTACAGAAGGACACTGGATGTTGCACCCTGAGCAAGCTGGAGCACTCTGTGGGTTGGATGCTAACAATATCTTTTATGGTTTTAAACTGAGAGAGGGGAAATTTAGAGTGGATATAAGGGAAAAAAAAAAAAATTCTAAGGGTGGTGAAGCGCTGACAGAGGTTGCACAGAGGGGTGGTGGATACCTCATCCCTGGAAACCTTCAAGGTCAGGCTGGACAGGGCTCTGAGCAACCTGACCCAGCTGTAGGCGTCCCTGTGCCCTGCAGGGCAGTTGGAGTGGATGGCCTTTAAAGGTCCCTTCCAACTCAAATGATTCTACGATTGAATGATCTTGCATGTGCAAATAAATAAGTTGGCTTTCCAAACTTTTGCATCTATAAGGAAGGTGCCAAAGTGGATGTTCTGGTTGGAGGTGGAGATGGTACTGCAGGGCCAGCTTCTCCTCAGATGGCAAGGGTGCAGCTTTTGGTGGTGGGGAACAAAACCAAGAGAAGCGTGTTCAGGGGATGGTGCGAAAGATGTGGACAGGACAGGAAGCATCAGCCCCGGGTTTATGCGTCTTGCTGGAGGTGTCTTCTGCATGAGCAGCCTAAGGTCTCCTCGCAGAGAGAGGCCCAGAGGGCCATTGATCTAAGCCACATTAGAAGTTCCCTTTAGGATGGACTGATTAATGTCCTAAACATGACAGATCCCAGGTGGCAATGAGGGAAATGGGGATGACTAGCTCAGAGCAGAGATGTCAAAAAACAGGTAAAATCAGCTCTGCTTCTTCTGCTTGACCCCTTCATACAGGGCTGTTTCATTTTTCCTTGACCTGTCACTTTACCTTTCTATCTCCCTTCCTTTTGCTTTTTTTGAAAATGACCACTCAGAAACAAAACCCCAAAGATATTTTCTTTTCACCTCTGAAACAGCCAAGCACTGGAAACAGTTGCACAGAGAGGACGCAGTCTCCACCCTTGCAGTTTTTAAGGTCAGACTGGAGAAAGCCCTAAGCAACCTCATCTCGTCTCATCCGTCTAGATGTTGGACTAGAAGCCTCATGAGGTCTCTTTGATGATTCTTCCAGCTTCCAGGATGTTACCTATTTTTTTTCCAGCTGAAACAACAGCCCAAATTTCCCTCCCTCCCTCCAGCCCCACCACTGGCTACCTTATGCCTTGGGGTCTTTGCTCTGACCTGTAAGAAATAATGACAGGGAGCTTAGCCTTCTTCAGTGTCCATGTCCCTCGTGATGGAACTTGTCACCATCGTGGCCTACCAGTTGTCCAGATGTGGTGACCTTCATTTCGCACAAACAACTGGCATGTCTCCAGCATGAGAAGAGAAGCAGCCTGGGATTTTTGGCTAGTGGCTGGAATTATTTCTACCTATTTGATACGCTGCTGTAGGTTTCTTTCCTATTTTTGTTGTTGAATTCTAGTGGTTGTTTTTGTTTGTTTGTTTGTTTGTTTTTAGCATTAAAGCATTCAGGGCTGGTCTCCTCAGAGGTCAGCAGCTTTCTTTTAATGAATGTTTGTTAATGATCTAGGTGTAACTTAATCAGCTAAGCTCAAAGGTGAAGGCAAAGTCCTGGCTGGCGTCAGTCTTAGCTGCATTTCTGCTCTTTAGGTAAGGCTGCAAAGCCTCAGATTTATGGCTTTAGATTTGTAAATACTTCTTCTAAACCCTATAAATGAAACTAGCCCCTGGTGTATCCTGGGCGTTCAAGACTGAATGAGTCCAATTAGCTTGTGAAGAGCTGCTCCCTGCGGAATCATTTCAGTGTTTGGGCCAGTCCATTGTGAAAATCATTTACAGCTGTGCCTGATCATTGATGGTTTCTCCTTCAAAGAGAGAAGCTCCAAAGGTGACTTGGTTTTTTGCCAGAACTTCTTTGTTGATTTACTCCTCTCTTTCATCATCCTGCTTCTTCAGTGTTTTTCAAGGGAAGACAAAGAACAAATGCAGTTTTTAAAGAAGATGAATACTTATTTTGCTCCTTTTTCTGTCTGTCTGTTTGCTGTCTTCTCATGCTGGCTTTGTGTTTGTTTGGTGTTCTGGGTGCATCTGCACTTTTCCAGCACAGTGCACGAATGACAATGACCCTCTGCATTAGAAATGGGTCCTAGTACTAACCGTAAATGATAGCATCTGCATGGAATTTATACACTGCATCCTCCCTCCCGCTGAACTGTGTCACTGCAGAACTCGCAGATACATGAGGGCAGATAAAGTCCAAGCTTCAGAGGGAAGATATTTATTTCTTGCTGGGCTTTGCAGCATGGAGGGAAGCAGCTGCTCCCTGTCACAGACATCCACAGAACCCACAGATAGGAGCTGGCGGGTGACCAAGTTGTGGCACAGCATCCCGTGAGGCTTCTCCTGCAGGTGAGAATTGCTTTGTCAACAGCTGTGCAAAGTGTCTCTTGTCTGAGCACTTGAACTTGAGAGCAGGCAGGGAAAACAGCAATTTACTCCTGGAATGGGCTCAGATTTCTCATGTGGATGTAGGAATTTAAATTTCCGGCTGCGGGTGAGCGTCAGCACAACTTTGGCTCTGAAGGTTCCTCTGGAGCTTTGCCAGGGACGAGTCTCCTCTTCAGCGCTTTCGGGACTGCTTAGAAGCTGAAGAAGGATCTTGAAGAACAGCACAATTTAAACATGGGCTTCTAAATCTAACTAGCTCCTAATTTCAGTGTCCCTGTCAGATTTGCTTATAAAAGTTGTTCATACTGAGAGTCCGCGGCGAGCGTGTGGATGTGAATACAAATACTGTGATACCTTTCCTGAAATCGGGATGTCTCAGCTGTACGCTCTGTCTTAGGGCAGCACAATTTAGAGCTGAACATCCACATTTGCATGACAGCTCTGCCCTTCTGCTGTTGAGTAGTTGTTTTGCGGCAAGAAGGGTACATGGTCTGGTTTGAAAACAGGGTGGCTCTGAGCCAAATGAGCCCCTGTGATGTGTGCCAAGCTTGGACATCGTGGTGGAATTAGTAAGGTGAGAACAACAAAAATAGCCTGTGATATTTTGACATCAGAAACTTTCTGAGAGCTGCCAAACCTCTCAGCGCTTCTGTTGAGTCAGTCACAAATTGCATTTGTGTTGCTCCCTGCCGTGCTCACTGACTAAATCTGCAATAAAACTTGGGGAAGTGATCAGTGGCCACGGGGCAGAACAAATGTCTTTCCGTCTCCGCTGGAAAGGAACAACCTCAGCTGGACACTGCTTATGGACGATAGCATAGGATTGCTGGGATCAGGTAGCGTCGGAAGTCTCCTGACCAAGATGCTGAGAGTGTTTTAGAGGAGAGTCATGCATCTGAGGACTTAGAGGTGCGTGAATGATGGTGCCCAGGGTACCCCAACCTGCTGGTATGCTGAAGCCAAGGGCGATGTGTCCAAATGACACGGAAAGGCGAGTATTTACCAGCTCATTGCATCACTTCCTCAGTGCTAAAGATTTGCAGGCAGATGTGACTTTATGCAAGGATTACACACCCTGCTAGAGTTTATGAGGTGCACCACAAGGACCTTAAAGACCTCAGCCTTTTGTTTACTCTGTTATTGCTATCCCAGTGATTTGCATCTCAGGATGTCACCCAGTTTCACTGAAAGCAGACTGAGCCCTGTGGTTTCAGCACCTTTATGCAGACATCTGCCTTTGCTGCTGGACTGGACACCCAACATTACGGCGCTGCTCTGCCCCAGGGCTTTGCCTCAGTTTTCCTTCCTCGCATCAAATGTCTTTCAGTGCCGAGTGTCTTCGCTGAGCCGTCAGCAGGCTTCCTTGCCATTAGCTCATCCAGCAGATAGCATTCCTGCAGAGCCGGGGCCAGACTCTCAGCCAGGGCCCTTGAGTCTCTTCTCTGTCTTCTAGGGAATGAGGAAAAGCAATCTGATGAAAGCAGAGGTCTGGATGCAGGAGAGAAGCTGGTGATGGGATCCCCTAAGTGGCTGTCAAAGGGGATTAGATTTTGGCTTGGCTAAGGACTAAAAAAGATCGTTTTCAGTTTTTATCTCAAACGGTATTGGTCCCAGTGGTTGACATTTGACAGCCAAGGTGATGGGCACATGGTGGAGAAGATGACGACCAACCCATGGCTGTGTCAGCAGCGAAGCAGGAAAGAGAATGAACGCTGTGACAAGAGCAAGGAATGGGTGCTTGACAGCCAAAGCATCCTCAGCTGACCTCGCACAGAGCCTGCGTACAATGGCAATCAGCTTTCCAGCATGGCTTATTTGGATATGGAGTGTGGAACTGCATCTCTGCTGGTGGGGTAGTGAGGTAGGTTGGAGGTGAGGCTGCTCAGATGTTCACAGTGGTTGCTTTTTGGAGGGGCAGAGGGAGGTTGGTGAGCATCAAGAAGTGCTTCTCCTCTGGGAAGAGGTTTGTGAGGAAGAGCAGGGCGTGAAGATCCCTGTACGTGTGTGCTCTCCCTTCAGAAAATGCCATGTTTGGATTAGAACAGGTTTACGTTCAGATGAATCATGTCTGAACCAGAAGTCACACGGGTGTTGTCTACAAACAAGAAATAAAGAGACAGTTCCCGCTCTTGTAGACAAATTATTTACTATTATTTATTAGGATTCCGCAGAAATTCATGGGAGTTGCAGTTTTGCTTCTCTTTTTGTTCCTTGTCAGTCCTCCCAACATGGGAGATTGCTCCAGGGACAGTAACTGTGCATCTTCCCTATCACCAAGGGTGTCTCCCCGTGCCCATTATGAACTGGCAAGGTGGGGATATTTTGCTGACGAGATATTTAAAAGCAAAACAACCACCAACCCACCAGCAGGAAGAGGTTTCCTCACCATGTTCCCATCCCATAATACACAGCTTAGAGTGAGAAGGGTCACGAACACCCGTCGCTCATCACAAGAACTCTAGCCAATAATTGGCTAGGAGTAATGGGATGAAAATCAGAGAAGGGGTGGTTAAGGTGCCTGCCAGGGAAGCTTTCCCTAGGGATCAGTTTTACAGGGGAAGAAGTTCCGGCAGGGGGATGGCTGGAACTTGGGTTGTTCAGAGATCTGGAAAAATAATGGAGTTATCATGTCAGTGGCCAAGACTAAAAATCCCCTGAGTTTGTTTTTGGAAGGATTTTTTTTTGTTGTTCTTGTTGAAAGCACATAATTTGGGGAAAAAAAAAAAAGACTCATTTAGGGTCAGTTTGGAATGTTTCCATTAGGCAAATAAATACTGTGCTTTATTTTTGGGCTATTTGCCTGGTTTCTGTACATCTTTCTCTTCTGATGCTGGCCACTTTTACACTGAAGAGGTGCAATTTAATCTAAAAGGGAGAGAAAAGCCAGCACAAAATTGAAATGTTCTTGCATTTCCATAGCACAACATTTTTGTTTTGAAAGTGCCTAAATGGAACTGTTGTATATTTTCAATTTCCTCCACTACTTTATGCATGGAACACTAGCTGAATTACGTCAAAAACCAAACGTAGTCTCATTCACTCTGAATCTGTTTATTAATATCATATTTTATTTTTTTTCTGTCTTGCTTTACCTGAGGTGCTTAAAACCAGACTAGACACAGACAGACTCTGACAGAATGCTCGACTGCCAAAGAAAAAGAAGGAAGGAAGACAGAAGGAAGAAAACGGGAATGGGATTTTCATCTTCCACTCATTGCATGAACTGCTGAAAAGCTGGAGCAGCACGAAACGAGCCGGCTGTCGGCAGCAGGTACAATTAGGAATGTTTTACAGCCCCATGGCACAAACTTGGCAACCCCACCGGGAATGATTTATTTTCTACAGCGGAGCTTTGACAACCCAATGTCAATCAAATGGAAGTAAAATTCCTCCCAACCTACCCTTAGCTGCCTAAAAATTCAGTGCCCAATCTGTGTGACTAATGGGTGATATGGGGAGGTCCACACCCCTGGCAGGTGATTTGTCCCGCCTGCGCTGCCCACCCAGCCTGCTCCTCTTAATGCAAGCATCTTGGCTTGGCCTGCAGGAAGTTAAAGCACTTGGTCCCCTGCAACCACAGCAACAGACATGTTAATTTCTTTCCTTGAAATATGTATTTTTCATAAATTTCATTTCCAGTGTTTGCGACATGTGTTCTTTCCCAAATAAAGCAGCCAGCGATTGAGCCTGGGTTTATTGCCTCCACAATCCAAATTACAGCTATTATCGCCACCTACAACCTGCAATTATCCTCAGCTTGCATATTTCATTTCTTTATCGAAACAAGATTTGTGCTGATGAGAGGTGATAGGCTGGCAGCTTGGGAAGCCACATCTTCTCTCCAAACAGCAGATGCAAACCGGAGAGCAGAGCGCAGCTCCTGCTGCAGCCCCTCACTTGCTGCTGCAGCATTCAGGGACACAGAAAGTTTTGGTGAGAGGTCTCTGATGCCCCTCAGCTTTTTCTCTGAAGTTCAGGTCTCCCTACTTCCTTCTGCCTTGCTCTGCCCTCGTGCAGGACTTGGAGAAGCCACCTTTTCATGTATTTTTCATGGTCCTGCCATGTTACCCAGTCTCTGTGCTGCTGCAGCAGAATTTTTTCTTTCTGCTGCCATGGGGATTGATTTATCTGTCCCTAAAGATAAGATCTGCAGACTGCCAGGCTGGAGATTTCTGCCCGGCTATGGCTGCTGTGCAGCTGGATTTCCAGGGAGACTCTATTCCAGCCAGTAATCACATGCAGGCAAAGCTGAGTTTAAACTTGATAGTAACAATTTTGGTCACTGGGCAAGTTTCTAAATGGAAATGGCAACGAGACCTGACGGGCTGTCTTCATGAGGCTCAGTGATGGCTCAGGTAAGTGAGCTTCAGTGGCAGAGGGAACCAACCTAAAGTGTTTTGTTCTAATCTGCATTTCAAAGAGGTTGTAAAATGTCCAATCTGCTAAAAGTGAGCAATCCGTTTGGAGAAGATAAGCCACTTCCTCCCCTTCAATCAGCAGCTTAAATCGCGCTCTCCGGTTTAAGTCCGCTTTCTGCTTAGCTCAAAGCAGAGCTGCAAGCCAACCTGGTGCTCCAGCTCGCTGCTGAGTTCCTCCACCTGCAGGTGGATTTTGCTGGGCACCCTGCTTGCACCAGGACAAAACAGTGGACAGGAGGCTGAGGATGGCCCCGCATCCCAGAGGTCATGGAGATGGAGGGACAGCTGCCTTCCTTCTTCATTCCAATGAATAAAACACAGAAGGAACAGATTCACAGTGAAGCATGGGGCTGAGGCGTGGCTCCAGGCAGCACTGATGCTATAGTTTTGGTTTCCAAGCTGCAGGCGCTGTAGACATCCAATTTTTGCTCAAAATGGCACAAAATGCAATGAAACTTTTTGGTTTTAATCACTGAAGTGGGATTGTTTCATTTTTCTTTTTTGGCAAGAAAACTTGAAAAAATCTACTTTAGATTGGATCAGATTGATTTTTTTTTTTTCTTCAGTTTTTAACTTAGCAGTTGAACTGAAAAATCAATTATTCACCCAGCCTTGCTCTTTACACATGTCCAGGAGCAGAAACCATTGTTTTTGTTCAATTGCAGGTGCTCAGCAAGTTGATCAAATGAACACTGGGGCAAGAACTGGTTGCCCCATTTCCTTTACAAACTCTTTCCATCTTGCCTGCTGAAGCCCCCCAGGGCTGCAGGAAGAGATCCTGAAGCACTTCCTGGCCTTGCTGCTGTGCCCACCATGCACATACTGAGCTGGTTTGCCTGGCAACACGAACAAGGCCTTGGTTTTGATCATGATGGGTGCTTCTGGTGGTTTTCGAGAGTATGCTTTCACATCAGCATAAGTTTCTTTGGACACAATAACTAGGTCCCCTTGAGAAGCACTCCGATCATTCCTGCCTCATAATCTTGTATAATAACAGTCTCCAAAGGAAAAATATTGTCACTAAATGTGAAGTGCTAATGAGTGTAATGCTGTGTCATAATATGAAACAGAACAGAAAAACAACTTTGTCAATGGCACGCTTCCAAACAAACAGCTCCACTGGAAAGAAATGAGCTGTTTAAGCAGCACACCAGCCTCGGCTGCTGCCGAAGGAGACTGGTGGGACGTTGTTTCCTGGCAGGGCTGTGGACAGATCAGATGCGGCCAGATCAGCCAACCTTGAGCATCTGGAATGTGCTTGTGTTTAACCCTGTGGTTCAGAACTTCCTAATCCTGCTGTCTCTTGTGTGTCCTCCCTGGTGGGAATATCCGGTCGTTTCTTTCACAGCTGTCAAGACACTGAACATTTACCTGTCCAGGAGGTGAATGTCTGCTCTTCTTAAGGCTCTCCGTGTCACCTCATTGCTATGGGCTTTGTTACAGCATCACCAGAGGACAGTAAGAGTGGAGAGCTCTGGAAAAAAAAAAAAAGAAGAATATTTAATCTTTTGTGTTCTTCTTGTAAGAAGGCGCATGAAATGCAGAGGACACAGAGGAGTGCAGACCTTGGCAGTGCTGGAGATTGTGTGCTGTCCTCTGGGTGCTTTGTAACAAGCAGGAGGTCTGAACCAGCAAATTTCACCGGAGCACCCTTTGGGTGCTGACGGAGTGGGCTGGGTGGCGTGAGGCTTCTCAGCACTGTGTTTTTCCCTGTTGGATATGCAGCACGTGAAAGACAGCAGGCTGTGCCCCAGTCCCTAACCAGCTGATGATGCTCTGAGGGGGCTGGGAGACAAAGACCAGGCCAGGCCAGGTCTCTCAGATTTGGCAGGCAGTGCAGGCTCATGTCTGTGCTCCCACCTCAACCCAGCCACAGCTCTTGGGGTCACTCGATGCTGCTGAACTACGACTGGAGGCCGGTTTGCTAAAACCACCCAGCCCAGCTATGGGTGCAATCGCTCTCTCAATGCTTTTGCTGTGAAAGGTGTCTAGTGAGGAGCCAAGAGCAAATCCTATCACGTGACAACAGCAGGAGGAGCTGGCAGCTAGGTCTAGGGGAAACATAAAGCATCCTAGCTGTAGCCTCCAACTCTTGTCTCTTCCGTTGACCTCCCTTAACTGTGGCCCTGCTCGATGCTTCATAGGCTTTAACCAAAAATGAAATGTCTGGCTCATAAAATAGCCAGAAAGAAAACCTGTCAGCAAAATAATATCAAGGGGTGAGGGCAGGCATGTGGCAGCAAAGTAAGCACTGTCGAACACGATACAGTCAGGGCAAATGTCTGTGGGCTCTTGTACGGTATTAAAACTGTCCATCTTCACAACAGATGCTTGGAGTTTCTGTCTCGATGGGTCCCCAGGGGGTGACGGAGGGCTCTCTTTTCCATTTTCATCTAACAGCTGCCGGAGGTGGCTGCAAAAGTGATAGCTTCTGCCTGTGCTGCTGCAGTCCTGGCAGGACAAATGATTTACATGTGGCTGAGTGTGGTCAAAGGACACTAGCTGGGATGGGACAGCGATGTGCTGGGGACAGGAGAGGTGAGCTCTTGCTCTTTACTGCATCTTGTTGAGGTCTTGGTTAATGATGCCTCCAAACCCCAAACTGGATTTTAAACAATTCCATGAGGAGTAAATCTGCCCTGGTTCAGAAGGTGTTTAGAGACATCTCCACAGCCTCCATTGCCTTTCTCCTAGGGCTGCAGGTTCTCCTGCACATCTGCTGACTGCCAGGGGAGCTCGAGTCCAGCAAACGTCTTGGGATGGCAGTGTCTTCATGTGGGTAGGGCTGAGAGCTGGGACTAGAGAAGAGGAGGCTCAGGGGGATGTCATCAACATGTGTTAGAACCTGATGGGAGGCTGCAAAGAGGGTGGAGCCAGGCTCTTCTCAGTGATGGCAAAATGAGAGGCAACAGACACAAACCAAAACAAAGGAAATTCCACTTAGATATAAGAAAAAACCCTTCAATTGGCAGAAGTTGTCCAGAGAGGTTGTGAAGCCTCCATCCTTGCAGACACTCAAAGCCTGACTGGACATGGCCCAGGGCAGTCAGCCTGAGCAGGAGGCTGGATGAGGTGGTCTCCAGGGATGCCTCCAACTTCTGCAGTTCTGAGGTTCTCTGAAAATGAGGAACAACCAACGGAAAAGGAGGAAATAATGCTTTATCTTAAGTAACATTTAGAAAAACACTGTTTTCTTAGTCATTTGTTTATTTTTGTTTCTGCTAGATGTTACTGCTGGTGTCATAAATAATTCAGATTTTGTAAACTCTGGTATATTATTTAAAGCGGGACATATTAATCACCTTCAGTGCATTCTAGGGTACTCATACTACTTTTAATGAATTGTAAAACACTCTTTACTTCTACAAATAGGATTAACTTTAATTTGCAGGCTAGTCTTAACAGAATCAATATTTCATAGATCTCTGCAGTCTATTCATATTTAGTTATTCAAGGAAAATATCTTGATATCTGAACAGCACATGTCCCTGATGTAAGAATTTGGAAGAACAAGTGTTTGAAGCCTGAAATTCAGACTTCCCTACAAACCTGAACTGTTCACACATACATACTGTACTTTCTGTCCACAACAGACCTCGTATAAACAGTCAAACCAACTCAAAACCTCCCAAACACATCCTGAAAAGAAAAAAAAAAAGAAAACCCTCCTTCTCACCCCAAGATGGATATGTGCAATGGGCTGGAACTCCTGTGCTTCTTTCCCACTTTGCCAATGTCTGTGTTTTTAATAGGAGCCTTACTCGTTGCCAAATAATCTGTCACTGTTTCTTCTTCTTTAGCTCACACTTCGATGTCTGCAATACCTCATAAACAGAACACAGGGTGAGACTGTTTTAATTAGCTGTATCATAAAAAGAAAAGCTTTTAGTGTCTTGGGAAATGAGTAAATACACATGTATGCATTGCTTTATAATAAAGAGGTTCTCTGCATCACCAGCTTTATTGCTGTTTAATAACTTAAAAAATGCAATATGGAAAGTACTCCCTCAGTGCACAGAAATGGCCTCTAATAACTGGAAAGCTAGAAGACCCTTTCAGCAGCACAACAGAGAGAAGAAAGTCGTGTGGGGGTATACCTCAATATTTCTATGTCCTCAAGGTTGCCAAAATGAAAGATGTCTGTAGTGCTGAAAGACTTTGCATAAGTTAAGAGTGATTGAAATTGTTTATTGATGATTTTCAAGATAAAATGATGACGAATTTATGGCATATGTATGCTGGTAGTTAGCGGAGGACACATATCCATCCTCATTCCCTGTTACTTTGTAGTCAATGGCATCTACTAAAATTAATGTTAGCATAGAATTTATCGATGAGGACCAGCAGTTAAAAAATCAAAATGTTTGATTTTTTTTTTTCTTATATTCTGAAATAAACACTGCATGATCTTTCTTATCTTCAAAATAACCAAGCAGATGATAAAAAAGTTGTAATGTGTAACAACATATGTTTTTCATTTCCACAGCTTGAAGCATCAACTTTAAAGGAAAACACGCCTAGTCTTTATTAATAACTTTCCTCAGATGAAGGAGAGGTAAAGTGTTGTTGACAGTGTATGCACACTTTTGGCCTGCCAAGATTTGCCATTTTATCGGTAAGTAAAGCCTGACAAACAACAGTGTTTCATTTGTTATCACAATCACAAAATCTGTGTTAATGTTTACTGATAATGCCGTGATGCACTCTTGTTTCTGGAGCAGTTGTCTTGTCATTTTCAGTATTTTAGTCTTCCTTAGGCAAAAGTTTCAAGAGGTTTGCTCCTGCAAGTTCCATAACTATATATAAAAAAAAATATATATAGCGTATTTTATTATTAAATTCTATAGAAGTCTAATGCCATATTTTTAGTATTTGCTCATTTAATTTGCATGCTGACTTACCCACCTTGAGCAACAGAGAACCTGCTTCCATGTAAACTCCAGTAAGACTCATGAAAACGATTGCTATATTTAGTCATCTATGGGTGAGTTCCTCAGTTGGGAAAACAGAAAGCTGCTTCCTTTCTGCAGTCATGTTTTGACTCGCCGCAGTCACTCTGGTGGTCGCTGTCCATGTGGGATGCACACTGTGACTAAGGCACAGCTCTTTGTCACCCTGCCTGCCCTCCAGCCCGAAGGGCACTGGGCTAACAGACTGCAGAGACCTGCCTCTGCCAGCCAGTGTTTAATGGTGATGTGTTTATGGATTCAAAACCACCTATACTGAGAAAAGATTGATTGTGTAGTGTTATCCCAGCTGTAGGCTAAAATCCTCTAAGCACACATTTCAAACACGTCACATCTCAGTGGAAATCGAGTAATTTCTGGAGAATGCCCTAAAAGTAATGCAGCAGCCATTTGGTTTTCAAGGTACTGCGTAGATGTGATTTCTTAGTGTTTGAGATGAGGTATGCTCAACTTGATCCCAAAGAGCAAGATGTTTAGGGAAGTGAGATGGATTTCCAGAAAGGCAACGGCAGCTCGGCCATTCAGACACGGCTCTGGAGGAGAAGCACGCACAGCGGGGCACACAGGGCTTTACTGCTGTCATGCTGGAACTTTTGCCCAACTTCAGCCAACTTCTGCAGTCTCCCAGAGCAGTCCTGGCCATTCCCCAAGGATGGGATGTCCACAACAACTTTTGAAGCAGGTTTGACACATTCCTCACCCAGAGCAGAGCCCACTCCTCCTCGAGTCCCCCATGGGGTCTCCAGCCAGAAGTGGTGGCACAGGAGGAGCGGATCCTGCAGGCCCTGGAGACCTCCCCAGCCCCGAGGTGCACACTGAGGATGGAGATTTTTGGCATGCTGTGCTCTGACATTCAGGCCCCATCAGAGAAATGATCTTGTTCGGTGTTTCAACGCCCTGTCCTACTCGTTAGACCCGCTAATTCTTTGCAATAAAATGTCAGAGTGTCCAGATAGGCTGAACATTTGCTGCTTTGTCTCAGTGGATGTGTCCAGGAGACTTTTTGTATGCCTTTTTTCAGTCTGATTGACAAGCACAGAAGAAAAGGCCAGGGATATTAGCACATCTGACAGGCAAAGTCTTCAACACAGCACCATATCTATGATTTGCAGCGAGAGTCACAGAGAACATGATCTTTGGCAACACAAAGAACCTTTTTTTCCCCCTAACTTTATGATTAGTTTCTGTTAAAAGACGAGGCCTCCCAGGCTGAACTCCCTGCAGAGAGCAAGGTTTAATCAGCGGTGGCACTGACTGGCACTGACTGTAACTCGTGTAACAAATGAAATGGGGCACATCCCTTGCAAGAGAGAATAAACAGTCACCCCGAAGGACAAATGAAAGCTAGAAGGGATTAGCCTTTAAAATGAGGGGCAGGAAGTCAGCGTAACTGTCTGTCACTCGGGTGGTGTGCGGTAGTCCCGCGTGAAGGACTAGGCCGCGCAGACACATCTTCGGCTGCGTGCTGTCCCCATGGTGATGGCCAGTCTGTGGGTGCTGGTGGGAGACCACTGAGGGCTAACCCCTCCCCAGCTGCCTTCTGCCAGGAGGCAGAAGGATCCTGTCTGATCATGGAGAATTGGATCATGGGGGGCTGCTGCTCCCTGAGGCACGCTTGAGGCACGTCGTGCAGGCGGTGCTGGGGTGGCCCATAGGTGACCTGGCCACCTGCAAAATAATAATTTTGGGGTGCAAAAGGGCTGCACTTCTGCAGCCTTTCTGCCACCTCAGCCTCTTCTGGCTACGGCCTTCAGGAGCAGCAAAATACACAGTGTTACCTGGATCCACCTCTAACCCCAGAAAACCTGAAAGGAGCATGACTGGAGCTGGCGCTCACTTTGCTGATAAGAGTAATCCATGTAAAAAGACTAAATCTGAGTTTGCAGTACAAAGTAGACCAGCTTGCTGGGCTTGCCATGAGGCCTGTCTTACTGGTGGCTGAGGTCCCAGCAGGATGCTACTGAGTTAAAGTTGGCTCAAGGAGCCAGTCCACGTTGAAGTCACACCCTTGGTCCAGCAGCCAGATCGTAACCCCAACCTGACATATCCCTGTGTCACTCACGATGAGAAATCACCAGACTAGGAGAGGGGAAAGAAGCTTTCTACCCTCAGGACAGAAGGTGAAACACAAAAGCTAATTTGATGTGTTTTCAGATTAATTTCTTTTTGTCTGATTCCTACTAAAAATGACAATTCCAGGAGTTATTTTGTCCCACATCTTGCCTCAGTGAGTTCCTAGAACTCCTAGCGTGCTGTGACTGAGCAAGACATATTTCTATTTTTTCATTTCTCAGTGCAGTTACGTCTTGCTCCTTGACTCCTCTGTGCTAGGAGTAGGGTTGCCTCTGACTACCCATTTCATCTTCTCCAGAGCATTCATTGCTCTGCATCCTGCTAGTCTCCTCTTTGAACTGCACTGTGCCATCCTCCCACTCTTTGCCAATTTTCTAATAAACGCAGTTGTTTTTGCTGGACTTTTCTCCTACGGTCTTATCTGTGAATCTGAAAACAGGTGGCCTCTGGGCCATTATGTTGGCAAGTTTGGGGACAGTGGCAGCAGTCCAGAGATGGCCCAGAAAGCCTGGACAGCACAGAGCTTACCAAGAGAAGGTATGAGAGGAAAAGCAAATGTGTTTGGGTTCACAGAGGGGCTGTGATTTATGCTCAACATGTAGTAAAAGAAGCAGCTTCTCAGAAAGCTCCAACACATTTTCCTAATAGCCTTTGTCCCTGTCTCACTAGGATAAATTCCATGTATACATCATAGCTCCGTTTATGTAGGGTGATGTTCCAGGCAACAAATCGAATTCCTCCCTGTTCACCCTGGCCACTCAAGCTGCTCCTCGTTTCTGCTCTCAGAGAGATTAGGTTGTGAGAAGAAATACACCCTGCAGCTTGTTCCTTGGGTAGAATTGCTTTTTTTTTTTTTTTTTTTTTTTCCTCCCTGAATGCAATATATTACGGGATTGAAAAGCTCCTGCAAAAGAATATCTCTCTAGATGTGTCACCTCAGAAGTAGTTAAGGAGAGAAAAATGGGCTCTGGTGCCTTTGCTGAAACCAAATGGGCCATAAGGATGCTCAGACAAGTGGCAAGGGATTGCGAAGAACTGTTCCAGGCATCTACCTGTGGGGCAGAGAACATTCATGGGGATGGAGATGGCATGTTTTTACTCATCACTTAGCATTACCTGGACCACATTTTCCACTTGCCACCACTCAGCATGCCCCAATGAATGCAAGTTGCTCAGTTCACTAAAGAGAATCCCCATTTGCCTGGTGATAGGAGCTGAGACCAGATGACCTATGTCCAAGGGCACAGGTCAGTGTTCATACTGGAAAAATGTAAACGGACAATGTTCTCTGGTCTTACCAGGTGGTAGTGTCACCATGTAGCTGACATTAAGTCATACAAGTCATACATGACCACTCCAGAACATGGACAGTGTCCATGTCTTCTTCTATGATCTTTGGAGTAAATCTAGGCAGTGATCAATGAGGATGCTCAGATACATGGTAAGATATTCACCGGGGGATTTATTCCTCCAAATTTTAAATGCCTCTGCCTGATCACATCTTTGTGGGCTCCCTTTATAATATCTGAAGAGAAGGAGGCATCTTCAGTTGCTGTTTATCTGACCTATTTTGGACATGTACTTTAGGATAAGGCAAACCCTGATGCAGGCTCTGCTGTCTGTGCTGATGAAAGCTCCGGCATCTGCAGAGACGTAGACAGACCAACCCCTCAGTAACAGCAGGATGCAGAGGACATTACATACTGACAAACAGCTAGGCACATTGTTAGATTTTCACCATTTTCTCAGAGTTATTACTTCATATTTTCAGCAGACAGCATAGGTTACACCTGCTTCACATTGGAATGTGTTGTTTACAACCATAATGGATGAAATTTTAGCTCCAAATCTGCTGTATGAGAGCTACATCATGGCAACGGCTAGGAAATGTTACAGAGCCATCGGCTGCATTGTGACCATGGCTGAAATGCAGCCACCCTTGGAGTACCACATGACAACTATTTGACACTGTACAAAGCAAATTAAGAAATAATTATTCCTTAATAATGTCTTCAGCTCAGGCTTCAGGGGAATTTATGTGAACTCGGTGTAATTACCTTCACTGGAATTTGACCAGAACTTCAGGGCAAGAAAGCTAATTTGTGCAGAAAGCAAGACATTATCTCCATGTTTCACCTTAAATTAAATAGCTGAAGTGACATCTCTGTTATTGCTGAGAGAAACGGAAGAGGATTTTGCTCCCAGCTCTGAAACTGGCCCAGACTGTGGGTGCCAAGGGGGCAGCACTGCAGGGTCATGGAGACCAGCAACCATCACAGCTTGGGGAGTCGACAGCCAAACAGCACCAGTTCTGCAGGAGCTAGTAGGACAGGCAGGGGGCACGGAGGACATGTGGGACGCTTCAGGCCAGCTGACTGCGGGCTTCTTCAGTAGCGTTTGGAAGTGGCTTGACTCCCCCTGAGAAGGGCTGCATTGACTCTTTGCTGGTTCATTGTATTTAGCCATTTCCCTACAAATGCCTGAAGATTCTTTTAGATATGTTAAACAAGCAAAACTTGCAAAAATTCCCTAAACCCAAGACAGCTTTAAAGCAGAGGTTGCCTGTAACAGCCCTTTTGTCCTTGTTCCCTTAGGACTGCAGTGTGAATGCTGTCTGATTGCAGGGAGGGTTTCTGCCATTTCGTCATTTTGTTCTGTAGCCTTCCTACCTGCACTCCTGTTCAAGCTACGTGCTGAGATGAATAGATCCAGCTGAGGGGCTTATTGATCCTGAGACAACACCGGGGTCCCTTCGGATCCTGCTCGCCCTTTGCAGTTGATCAGCAGAGCGTGTCCTACTGCAGGTACGCACACGCAGGGCCAGACACTGTGCCGGGCTCCAGCAGAAAGTCTTTCTGCTCTGCACAGCTTCAGTGCTGTAAAACCAGAGCGTCAGGGGCTGAAAATTACAGTCAGGTTCAGGACTCGCAGCACCCTGGGCTTGGATTCTGTCAGCACAGCACAGCCAGGCTGTGAAGAGCCCATGAAACCTTTATGCTGCTGTATCTTATGATTCATCAGCACCAGACACAAATACTAGGAAAAAGCTCAGCATCCATTTCTTGCCCTCATCTCTTAGTCCGGTTAGAAGCAGAGGTGACAGGCTGATAAATTACCATTATATTAATTTAATGTAATGTGGAAATTCATAAAGCCCTGACTGGACCAGTGGTGTCCATGCGTGCATCTGATGAATGAAGAGCTTCTGCTCCAAAAGAGTTGCCATCAAATCATATGCTTTGAGAATGCAAATGAGCACTAATGTGGCAGGCTGGTCATGGTCAGGGGCTTGGGGACTGACACAGCACAGGTGGCTTAGGAGGCAGGGTATGAAGGGTTCTTAATATCTTACGGGTGTGGGTGATGGGGTGTAAAATACATAGTGACAGGAAAGTTAATTCATGAAGTGGCTGAAGAACAGCTCTAAAGAGGCCAGGCTGCAGGGAGTTCAGGAATGGGAGGAGAAAATGAGTGGTGGAGACGGAAATGCTCAAAATGCATTAGTGCAGTGGTGGGTGCAGGCAGGGATCTCGCAGAGCTCATGGGGCTGCATGGCTGCGGCATGCCAGCTGAGCACAGGAGGGAGCCTTCAGCACTTTGGGGCAGAAAACTCCCCTTGCCATATGCTTCTCCTCTTCCCTGCCGAGGTTTTCCCATCCCTCTACTTGCATGTCCATTCTGCAGCCTCTGCTGCCCGGTCTCAATGTCAGGAGAGTCAGGATGAACAAAGGCAATGGTAATGTCAGAGCTAAGAAGGCAATATGTTCCTGTTGTGTTAGCTTGTTTGCTGCCTTCCTTAATTAATTAACTTTACTAACTCAGAGACCTTCTGGGAGAAGCCACAAATAATTGGACGGTATCATTTGCTTTCTAGGAACTGCTTAGTAATGCTAAAAAAAAAAACCCAAACCAAAAAAACTCAAACCAAACCTTCTACTACTGTAGGTCAGAACAGAAGTCTTCCTAAGGGAAACAGCTGAATTGCTGCAGCCCCTGTGTTCGGATCCACGTGATGGGCTCACCATGGGCTCTGCCACAGCAAGGGGTGAGGTCTTTGCAGATACTTTGGAGCTGAGCAGAACTGCACCTTGCTAAAGGAGGCTTTGTCCTGCCTTGATGCCCTGAGTCATTTGTCTCTTTCATTTTTAACTAATTTCATACATTAATTCAATTTCCCTCTTGTGTCATAAGAACATGAGGTGACCTGGTTATCTTTTTTGTGCAGAACCACCCTGGCCCTGCCTTGGGGCTGGTGCTAAGCACCTTCAGAGGAAGACATTGCTCAGTTTACAAAGCAATTATTTGAGACCGTCACCATGTGACCAAGACAAACTCTGAAAGAAGAACTACCCAGGTTCAGCAGCTGGCCTGTGACCCAAGGCTGGTTCATAAGGCCTTTGAACCTCATGTTCCTTGCCTGCTGTGGAGTGTTTGCAGAGGATTGCTCTCTGCTGTCCTCACACAGCCCAGCCCAGCAGTGTGGTGAGACACAGAGCTGCAGTGGAGTGCAGAAGCACAGAAAGGTGGATCTGCTAGAAAGGAAACACCTTGAATAGAAGGGTGGAAAGAGAAGAGAACAATTCAGATGACAGCGAAGAAAAATGAATGAAGGCAGTTAGAAATTTATAATAATGAAGCATGCTGAAAGTTAGCATTTGGAGTTGCTGACTCTTCGATTTGTGCTTGCTGCATTAAGGACATAATGCAGTAATCTAACCAAAATGCTGCTTTGGAAATGTCAGAACAAGCTCTGACAAACACGCTAAGAGCATCCCCAGCTGTCCATGTGAGAGCGCAGAGGAGAAAGCAGCTGGGAGGAGAGGAGAGGACAGGAGAGGAGCAGGTGCTAACTGCCCCGTTCCCCAGGCCCCTTCCGCAGCCCAGGCTGCTTCCTCAGCCTGTGGGTGCAGCCCTGCTGAGCCCTGCCTGCACAGGCTGGGAGGAGACACTCTCCTCGCTGCTACCTTCCTCCTGGTGTGTGGCTTCATGAATGCAGGAGAAAGCCCAGCTCCTCGGTGCTGCAACACTAACAATGCTGCAACAGCAGCTGAAGTCCCGTTATGTGGATACCACACCACTGCACATGAGGTGAGCTGGTGCATGGGCACAAATGAAGAGACAGGTTCCCCATAGGCACTTTGGAGCCATCAGCATCTCAGGGGTGTTGGCTTTCCCCTCTCCATATTCTTTGACCAAACACTGCTGCCCATGTGTATTCCTGAGGCCTGATTTCTGCATTTCGCTTTTCAGAATTAGTGCAATATAGGGGGATAGGCTGTCTCCAGTCTTCTTCAAATGCACAAGTTATATTAAGAGACAGAGCTGAAGGAGCCGATGCTTTCAGTGATGAATAGAGATGGCTGAAGAATGCTGTGGGGACCTGAAAAAATGCCTGTTTATTTTAACAGCAACAGAATTAACAGGGAAATCAGGAGTTCAACTGATAAGCACACAATGATAATCAGCAGGAATGATGATGGCAATCCTTCAGAGGACAATGAAGAGACACCTGAGCTATTGCATGGTGAAAGATGTGCAGGACAGAAAATATCTAAACATAGCTTCTAAAGGTATGCAGGATGAACTGCGCTGACAGTAACTACAATGTTAGTGCATGTTCAGGGTATGGATAAAATAATTAACCAACTAAAAAGAGCATAACAGACCATGACAGATGATAATTGCCATTATGAATGCATAATTCAGTGTATAAGGGACTGCTTCAGTATCCAATGAGAAACCTTAGCTTGGTTTCATTGCATTCAGGCTGCTGGGAAGCTGGACCAAGCTGTGCACTGCTCTGATACAGCGGTCCTGCTGGAAAGACCCTGGGGTTACAGTGCATGCCAGGGTGCATGTGAGCCAAGAGCGAGCTTTTACTGCAGTTAAAACAAACACCCCCTGGGCTATCTCCTGCTGAGGGAGAGCTGTGCCCCTTCACTCAGCACTGGTGAAGGTCTGCCTGCCGTGCTGTCCCCCCCATCGGATCTCCCCCCATTCAAGAGAGATGCTGAGATGCTGGAGACCTGGCAAGGTGGCCCAGGGCTTGGAGCACTCATCCTACAAGGGGACACTGAGGATCTGGGGTGGTTTCCTCTAATGACGAGCAGGTGCAGGGTGAGCTAATTGCAGAGTACAACTGCTGGAAGGAGAGCTCAGAGATGATGAAGCCAAACTCTTCTCTGCGAAGCCAGGTGATACAGCAAGGGGCAACAGCCCCTAACTCAGACAGTACAGTGGGAATGCTCTTCATTTCTTAGTCCTTCGGGAGGGTGTGGTGTCCTGGCTACCTCCTTTCTAAATCAAATGAGTGGGTTCTCTGTACCAAACATGCAGATAAACTGCCTGTAGCCGTTTTCAGAGAATTTCTACAACTCTAGTACTTAGTGGCCATGCATTCATCAGGCTCCCACGTCTGGGATCACAGCATCTGCTCCACAGATCCCTCCTTGCACAGAGTTGGGGTGCTGCTGGCCCCTCCCTCTGCCACGTCCCGCAGGATGGGGAGTGGCGTGAGCCATCATCCACATACAGCAGGCTGTTGGGGTCCATGTACTGTGCTTCAGAAGCACTGCAGCTCCTTCTGAGCCACAGATCTGAATATTTGGGGATTGCAGACCCACAGGTAACTCCTCGCGTGGCAGTATACACGCTGCTGTGAGTGCTCCTTCTCCAGAGCCCGTTGCCACTGGTCTGTGGAGGGGCTGCTGCTGCAGGCAGCAGGGCACTGCACTGCTGTGCTGGTTCCCTTCAGCCTGCTAAGGCATTTCTTTGTACTCCAGTAGCTTGTTCTGCAGTTTGTGAGTATGCCTTGCTGGTTGTGAGTAATTTATGTATTTATTATGCCCCCTGGCAGTGCTGTTTTACTAAAGCTGTCCCCTTTTTTATGTTGCTCTTTTATCCCTCTGGGAACAGGACTTATATATCTTTAAAGAAAACAGAGTTATTTCATATTTTTTTTAAATGGGATTTTAAGTGGAGTAATGCAGATGAAGGGGAGCACACAAACACAATAATGCTTTGTATCTTAAATAAAAAATACCTTTCTCAGGAAGGCATGCAGTGGTGATTTTTCTCTTGGGCTTTCCACAGAAAGTGCTGGCTGTTAAAGGACTTTTCTATATGTCTCTAACCAATTCAGAGCACATTTTTCCTACATAGTTCTGCTCTGTACTAAAGAGGAAGGCTTTTATCAAGTGCTTTTTGTGTATCCAGATGGTTGTGCTAGGTGCTAAACAGGGTTTAAGAAGATGCTGCAGGCTTTTCAGATACAGGGGAGGGAGAGGGAAGCGCGGATGCTCCCAGACAATGATCCTGGTGAATTCAGGGAGTAAATGAGATCCATGATATGCCTGGGTTGGGTCTTGCTGCTCCTGGGTCACCCAGCTGCCTGACCCTATTCCTTCTCCTCAGCTTAGCTGCCTCTCGACAAAAGGTTTTAAGGCTTCCCCCAGTGACACCAGGAGCCCACAAGGACCATTGCTGTTGCTGCTATTTATAATGCCTCTGTAATGAAGGGAGTGCAGGCACCTTTGCAGACTGCTGAACACGGTGCCAGTTTGTGCAGGGCAATGGGAAGCAGCTTTTACAAGATGACAAGCTGAGGGTACCTGAGCCTGAGAGCTGTCGGAGGGAGCCAGGGAGGTGGTGAGGCAGTGGAGGTCTGCGTCAGAGCCCAGGCTGCCCAGAGCAGCTGTGGGTGCCCCATCCCTGGGGGTGCTCAAAGCCAGGCTGGATGGGCCCTGGGCTGATCTGGGGGGTGGCAGCCAGCCCACGGCAGGGACTGGTGCTGGAGAGGCTTTGAGGTCCCTTCCAACCCAGCCATGCTGTGATTCTGTGATTCTAAGATGGAAAATCAGAATCAGATGTCCCAGTCTGCACCCAGGGGCTGTGGCTGTAACCGTGGAACTACAACACATGAGATGTGGGACTCTGGCAGCACACCAGCATGAACCCATCCTCCTGATCAAGTTGCTGCCCTCAATACTGAGAATTTTCCAGCACAGGGATTGCAGCCAGAGGGACTGGTGGAGCCTGCTGCAGCCATGGCAATGTCAGCCTGCCCAGCTCCCTCCTCCCAGAGCATCCCTGGAGCAAGGACCCAGACGCCAGCACCAAAGCCATTCACTGCCCAGTGAGGTCTTGGTCTGGGGGAGTTCACAGTGCCACCCTAAGCAGGCAGCTCTGTGGAGGAGGCACTTCATCACCTAGTCATTTCTGAATCATCCTGCCTGTTGCAGAGCTGTTATCACTGACTGGTAAAATCTGGAGACTGGATGTAAAGGAAGGAGGTGCTCAGTCACAGCCTGAATCCTACAGGGTGACAAGCAGACTCCCAGGGATACACTGACACAGCGTGGGAGGTGCAGCATTGGGAAGCACCACATTTTTCCTGTGGAGAGCAGGTCCAGGTTCACCAGCCTGTGAACTTCAACAGTCTTCGCTCAGCTATCTCCCCATAATTTATCACTCTGGTAAGCAGGACTAAATCAGAGCTACAGCAACATTTAGCTCTCAACAGCACCTTCAATCTGAGAGCTCACAGCTCTATGTAGCATGCAATTAACCTTCTAGCTGCAAAAGTAAATTCAACACAGGGTGAAGAACAAATCAGAAGCTTGCCTCAGAAAATGAGGTCTGGGTTCCACCCTTTTGCTGATGTTCAGTCTGACTGCACCTTGGTTTTGTGCAGCGTGGGGAAGGACAGGGAATGAAGGCAAAGCCGGGCACCCAGCATGGAGGGCATCAGGGAGGAAGGAGGCCCCCTGGGTACAGCACTGCCTTCCTCTTTTCCCATTCCTGCAGCTTTGTGGAAAGTGACCTGGGATCATGTTTAGGCCCGAAGGTGCCATCTTTCCAACTACAGAGACTGCAGCATTTTGGGGGAATGCATGCATGTTCCCATGAACATACACAGCAAAATTATTTTGCTCCCACCTACCCTCTCTGGCTTTCTTTTATTCAACCCAGAGAGTGATCTCAGCACCAACATCTGTGGCCTGGGGTCTCAGTGGGACCTCACAGAGCTGTCAGGCTCCTGCACCACTTCTCTGCTCAGGGGAAGACACAGCTGATCTGGCACCAGTTTTGTCCATAAGAAGTGTCTCCGGTGACATTTGACCAGTACTGATTTATGCGCTTCGCTGTTTACAGTCACACTGGACCAGTGCTGTGCCCGCTGTGGACATCCTGCTCACTTCCTCTCCTCCTTCACCCATGGTTAAACACTTTCAGGTCCTGCAGTGCATCATTCTGACATCTCTGGAGCTGAAACAAGATCACAGTGGTGTAGCAGAGCAGCAGGTCAGACCCATCGACTCATCCGTTTTCATGCACTCATCTCACTCTCCTGTGTCACTATTTCTCCGTGTTATTTCTTGCTTTCTGTTTTGGTGCTTTGAGAGAAAACATCCTGTTTCCTCACACTGGTTTGCATGCACAGGAGTTTTCAAATAGAAATAGAACTATTTACTAAAAATCCAGAATGTGTTGGCTGAAGCACTGCTGTCTGGGCACAGGCCTGAGGCAGGTCGCAAGGCTGGTGTTGGACCCCAGGTGGAGCCCCTGATCTGCCGGCACATAAGACACCAAAAAGGGACATTTCTGAGCAAGAATTGGAAAGGGAAAATGGCCAAAGTGAAACACCCAGAAGGATGGTGCAGGGAGAAATAATATTTCCCAGCTTCTGAACAATCCCCAGATCTTCAGGAGCAGGCTGTGTTCTCCCACAAACATAAACCCGCTGGAGTTTCCTGTGTCCAGCTGTAACCTGTGACAGGCAGATCCTCCGTGGTGCGAAGAGAGTGGCAGGATCACGGGAAACGGGGCTGGAAGGAGCTGCCTGTTGGCACCCAGCCAAGATAACACCATCACAGCCAGCTCAAACCCTTTGCATCAAGACATCATGTGGTAGAGATCTCACCACTTCCCAAAGCGAAATCCTCCACCCTCTTTCATCATGGAAAGTTTTCCCTAATACCTATCTTAATTACACCCACTGCTACAATTGCACACTTTTCTTTATTTTTTCTAAACATAAATGACAGCATATTTTTTCATCTCTGCAGCTCTCTTCAGTAGAATTTCAGCTGGCATCATGAGTCCCCTCAGTCATCTCTTTACTTTCAGTGATGACAATTCTTCCAGATGTTTTCCTAGACTGATGCCCTCCAAACACCAGTTGTTTTTCTACACTTCTCTCCAAACTCATCCACCTCCTTCACGGAAGCAGCCACATCGAGGTCCAGGTTTCCAGGTAAAATCTAGCGTGTGCTGAGCAGAGCAGCCCCTTGTGCTGGAGAGCACACCGGTGTCTCACCCCAAGGTGGGTCTCCATCTCCTCCCACCACAACGTGATGCTTTGGGCTCCTTTTGCTGGGCTCCCTGTGATGCTTGCCCATGGTGCTGGCCGCTCCCACCTTGTCTCTGGGCAGCTGATATTTCCTCTTCCTTCAGACCACGATAAATGACATCCATCACTGCTCACCTGAGTGCAAGGCCTGTTTTGCTACCATGGATGGATATTAAATTGATTTTATGTGACTTGTTCTTAGCAAATCAAGTCTGTTGCAATTCCCTGGCTCGTTATCTCCCAGGTGCTCACAAGTGGTTCGTCTGTTAATATCTTCTTCTTTTCCAGGTACTTCAGGCAGCTGGCTGGTCGATAGATCCCCATTTCATCCTTCCTTTTCTAAAGATGGGCTTTGCATTTATTTCTCCAGGCCTCCAGAATTTTATCCATTCTCCACACACTCTCAAAGATAAAAGCCAACTGCTCTAACATTGATTCAGCACCCTTTAAGTACCATATAGCAAATGCTGGCAGGCCCAGGCAATTTGAAACCCTCTAATGTACCTAAGTGCTCTCTCACCCATTCTTCCTCTGTTTCAGTGTAAATTCTTGCCCCTTTGTCACTGAAGCTGTTTGCCTTAACCATATCTTTGTCACCAGCTCTTTTAGTGCAGGATGAAACAACAGCGGGACAGATGTCTTTGTCTGGGGCATTGTCACTCAAATCACCCTCACCTTCTTGGGGTGGCAGTGGGCCAGGGAAGAGCCTCTTTGTCCTTCTCCCAGTGCTTATTTCATTCCAGAAATTTCCCTATTTTTATGCCCCCCTCCCCCACAATTGTATTTCCTTTTGTGCTAATGTCACTTTTATTCCTCCCCAACCTGTTCTCCTCTTTCATACCTGCCCTTAGTAAGATGCCTGAGGTCAGCTCCATGAAAGGGCTTCCTGGAAGCTCCCTTCTTGCAATGCAGCCCCAGGCAGACCCAGCTGAGCAGCTCCAGAGCCTCAGCAGAGCCCACCCATGTCCCTGGGCAGCCAGGACCTTGGTCTATATAAACCATTACCTGTGCTTGGAAGGTGTGCTGCTGTGAACAGCAAATTATATCAGCACAGCTAAAATGATGCCAGACCCAAGAAGGATGCAGTTATTCTGAGAACAAGAAATGGTGACAGGCCCAGGTGGGACTTCTTCATGTGGTTCTTCTTCCTCCCATCCTCAGGATCCGGCTCTGCACAAGGTTCCTCCGCACTGCACCCCTTCCGTTAATCACCCCCCTCAGTCACTGTCGGTCCCATTGTGCTGCGCTCTGCCAGGGGCTTGCAGATGGGCTGCCGTGGAGGTGGCTGTCCTTGGAGCCCATCCCCGCCGCGGCTCTGACAGAAGGGATTACAGGTGCTTGCCACACCAACATGTCGCAGCCCAGAGCCGCTCTCGCTCTCTGAGGCACTCCCAGGAAAGGGGACAAAAGTGGCACTTGTCATGGGTTTAAAAGTCATTGACTCATTTTGCTCCCTGCCAGGTAAGAGATGGAGTAATAGGAACTAGGAGCAACCAATCCCAGACTGTCAAATAACGGCACTTTGCTAGGACCATTACATCGATTAACTCTAAAATGACCATTCAGTTTTCTGACCAGGTGTTGGCCGGTATTTCTGCTTTCTCATCTGTCACCCTGCGAGACAAAGATGCCCCAGAGCTGTCAGCAGCCCGGCTGGGGCAGGAGGTGTCGGTGCCCAAAGACCCATCAGTGCTCTCTGCGGGCGCACGGAGCGGTGGCATTGGCACGGGCTAATCACGGTAATGAAGGAGCACATATTGCACAGCCCTTTGTTATTCATGGCCGAGATCCCCTTGGTCCCATCCCCTCTTAACGACTAGATGATGATGATGATGTGGTCATTAAAGATGGTTACTCGCTCAGGGCTCCTGTACATGAATTACAGACTAAAACATTAAATGGAGAGGTTCAGAGCCCTTGCAGAGCCATCAGCTTTTCATGATTGCTAATTAATCCAGGGTGTGATTAACTGCAGGCAGTGTTGGCTGCTCCTTTCAGGGCTGCTATGGGTAGGGCTGGTGCATCACCAGGTTCCTTTTGAGCAAGTCCCACCTGCTGTGTGGTGCTTGGGCATTAACTCACAGCGGCCTTTGTGCCCAGGCCTGTAACCCTGGGCTACTGGGTCCCTTTGTGCTGCTGCAGTGAGAAATCTCAGCTCTGGACCGCTGCTAACTCCTCTCTTTGCATCCCTAACAGGCCCTTTTCTGGCATTGTGATGCACCTCCAAACTGTGTAGGGCTTTGCTGGCTGCAGGATTCACCTGAATTTGTTTGTGTAGAGCAGGATGCGGGTGCTTGATCTCTCTTGGCAGGGGCTCTGGAGGGATATTCACAGGCATACGACCTGGAAGACCATCGGCCCTCTGCTTCCACAGGGCTGAGAGGCAGAAGGGCCCCATGGGGCTGGCTGTGGCCTCACAGCACAGAGATGCCCCATGCCCATGCTGACACACATCACACTGCTCTGCATGCTACAGGAGCCGAGGGGCAGACAAGGGGGCAGACAAGACAAGAGTTTGCAAGAGGGCAAACCCTGTGTCCCTCAGGGATCCTGCCTCCTAACCTCAGCAATAGATCTTGTTATTTCCTCGACTGTAATATTTATGTCTGACCTTTGCCACTCAGACGTGTGCATGAGCTATGGAGGAAAAAGTTTGACACATTCTGGAGTCCTCCTGGGCCAGGCAGGTGTAGAGTGCTGCAGAAGTCTACCAAAGTACCAAGAAATGGTCCACAATGCCTTTTGTTCAGCACTCAACACTACAATATACTGTATGAACCCTGGGGAAAAAAAAAAAGAAAAGCACAATTCCTCAGTGAATGCTGCCAGTGATCTGTGTAGTGACGGTACAGGCAATTCTCAGTGTTCCTGTTGGACTGCTCTGGCTCCATGCCACTGCAGAGCAGCTCAGAATGCCTGTGACTCCCCCAGAGTACCTGCACCACGACGGTGCAGAGCCAAAATGAATCAGAGAACAGTGAAGCAAGGTTTGGGGCTTTGAATACTGGGTGCATCTGGGCCCAAGTGCTCCCATAGCGAATATCTCTGCAGCTCTTTCCCAGAAGAAAGGAAAAGGAGAGAAAGACAGGGGCATCCCACTGGTTCAGCACTGAATTAGCCTCATAACCAGAGGTCCCTTGGAAACCTGAGAATTTCTTGCTGGGACCAAGGTGACCATTGCAGTGCAGCTCTAGCTTTGGTTTCAGACTTTGTCCCTGTTCCAAGTTTCCCTGTGATACGTTAAGGGTTTAAGGCTGGGACCCTTCCAGGCTGTGGTTGCAGAAAAATCAAATCAGAGAAGTGGTTTTAAAAGAACTTCACTGGAATTACTAATCATAGAGTACAGAAAATGAATTCCAATAGTGTAATGCATATATTGAAAGAAAACTAGATATATTATTTTTAAACTTAAGGAAAAAAAGAAAAGAAAAGATGGTTTTTAACACTGAAATTCCTGCAGATCTCTTATTCCTATTTCCACAAGTGCTGATGGCAGGGAGCATCAGGAAGCCCCCAGGACGGGGCTGCCCACGTTCTTTTGTAGGCGGGAAATAATTTTCAGAAAAAAAAAAGCTCAGCATGCTTCCTGTAGCCCCTCTGGAAGGGCACAGTGTCTTCCTGAAACCAATCTTTAGCATCTGTTTGGTTAAGTCCACAAGAATACAGCCGTATCAGCTTTGCTGCATAAAAGTAATTTATGAATTTATCCACTTCTTAACTTTCCATGTGCTGTCACATTTTTATTTTATACACAAATAAAAATATATTGGTGAGGAATGAAGTGCAATAGCTCCAGAATGGATGAAAACAATTTCACCAGCAGAGAATGAAGTGCAGGGACTCAGCTGCATGCGGGGATCCTTGGTCTCCCGTTAGTCAGTGGGGGAATGAATCCTTCACTCTAACTAAATAAATAAAGAGACCAACTGCTTTGGAAAGAATAACATGTTGTATGTCAAAATATATTTGAATGGCCCCATGCCAGCATCAAGCTATAAAACACAGTGGATGGGGGCTTAACAGCTCCTGTGTTCAGGAGCTCTTGTATTTCTCTGCGCTGCAGAAATGCTCCTTAAATAGGTGAGCAGTGAAAAAGAAGTTTAAAAAGCTGCATGTGTGGCTCTGTGCTTCCAAAGAGAGGAGTGGGATCTCCGGAAAGGTTGCAGGAGGCTGCGAAGGCAATCCTGCCGGCAGACAAGGTGCTGAAGCACAGGCAGGGCTGGTGGGTGGCAGGGGCCGGGGTGGCAAATCCCATCAGCTGTGGCCGAGGTGCAGGCTGGCAGGGGGGCTGCAGCTCCTATAAGAATGTTCCTGGGTCCCTGGGTGGGCTTCAACATCCTGCACCAACCTATGCATCAGCCCAAAGCCCCGCTTAGCCCTGCTGCAGCGATGTGGGTTAATTCTGGTGTTATAGAACGGCCCAGGCATGAAACACGCCCTTGCTCAGGCAGCTGGGTTTGTGTTGGGTCAGGATGGAGAGATCTGGAAAGCGTTGTAGGCCACTCACAAGTTTGTTAAAGGAGTAACTCTGCTCTGGGACCCCCGTGCTGGCAGCAAAGCAGGCTAGACAGTCCTCTCGTATTCGGGAGCATTTGCCTAAATAATAAAAAAGCCAGACAGAGCTGGGCAGAAGATGAGAAGCAGAGTACAGACTGCAATCCAAAATCAGTAACTAAAGGGGTTCAGAGCTCCTACAATCAATAAGGCAGCAGGCCCAGCCGAGCAAGATCCTGGCTGCTAAATGAAAGGGGGGTGGAAACTGGCTAATCTGCAGCAGATGCTTGTGTTTTTACAATCTCATTCACTTCAGAAGAAATCCTGGCAGGCTGGACGAGGGCCAGCTCCTGCCTGCTGAAGGAGCATCTGGAGGCAGCCCCAGCAGGACACCTTCCCTGTTTGCTTATCACTGCAGTGAAACAAACTGGTGCTATCAAGGAAGTGAGGTAGGTGACTGCTGGTGCTGGGGAAAACAACATGCCCCAGACGTGAGCAGGGATTCCTGCAGTAAATTATCCCCTCCAAAAGGATTTCTGGTGCTGGCTGCGGGTCTGCCTCCTGCACAGTGTGCTGCAGAAGGACCTTGTGCCTGATCATGAAGTTTGCAAACAGGACTCCAGCAGCACAAAACCTTTGCAGCTGCCCCAGTGCCTCAATTGCACCAGCTGTGCAGGTTTTCAGACCAGGCTGCTCTGACCTTGCAGCTCACCCTGCTCTGGGCACAGCTGGGACCCGAGGCCCCCTCAGGTCCCTTCCAGCCTGAATTACTTTACGAGCCTGTGGTTAGCTTTCCATTTAGAAACTCCTCTGCAGTGCTTAGCCCTAAGGAAGGCTATTGCCTGGGTCCTTTCCAGACCTCCAGAATCCACTCCTTCTCCTTGTGCTCTTGGAGACAGTAATCAGCAACTGGGAGACTGCTCGGGTCAGCCTGGAACATTCTGGGCGAATTTTTTCAGGTTCAGACAATGTGAAAATCACAAACTTGCATAATTCACTACTTGCTTCTTTCCCCATTTCAGCCCCGTTCCCACGGCTTTGCCACTCTTGTTATCCACTTGAGCAGTCCGGCTTTTTATAAAGACAGAGGAAAGGCATTAAAGGCTCTGCCTTGTGTCCTCTCTCGGGATCCCCCCCTGCCCACCAAGCAGCAGAACTGTTTTTCCCTGCTCTGCCTCTTACAGCTTACTTGCTTGCAGAACTGTGTCTCTTGATTGCTTCTCCTTGTCTGCTGTTTGTTTCTCCTTTCCTGTACCGCCCTTTCTTTTTACGCCTGCAAATCGTCCTGTTATTGTGTTATTGTTTCACTTTTTTTTTTTTTTTTTTTTTTTTTTCCCCCCAAGTCGACCCAGTTTCCACTCTCTGTGTCACTGAGCAATTTCCTTGCGTTGGGAAGGTTTGCCCTGACAAACCTACTACAATCCACCTGTGGTATTACAAAGCCTCTTGCATGCTTTCCCACTCAGGTTATTTTTTTTCCCATGAAAACTTAGTTATCAACTCTACTTTAAGGCCACTCTCTTGCCTCATGGTCCTTCCTCCCTCTTTTCTTTGCATTATTTACCATTTCATGTCCATTTCTGAGCTCTCTTCAACAAATTTGCTTTATTTGCAGCTGTTTGATTATGGAGTGCAACACTTGGCACCCAGGACCATCTCCAGTTTCTGAGGACAGAGTATTGAGCTTTTAAGGAGAACAGAGGACAGCAAATTACCAACAGCAAGGTATGAACTGCAAATAATGAATAATGAAAAGCAAATATTTGGTCAGGCACAGGTGTACACAAACACACGACACCATTCATGAATGAATGAAAGCAAACAGCCACTCCCAAAATATCTCAGCAAACAAAACCTGCTGACACAAATATTTGCAAATAGCACATCAGAGGCTGAGCCAGAGGGATCTGCAAACACTGCCTGAAAACAGAGCCCTGCATGCAGCTTTAACCATGGCACTCCTGGCCTCTTCTCACCAGCTACACCCTCAGGAAAACCACTGCCAGTCTGCATTCTTTGCTTGAGGAAATTCCCCTCCCAGCTCCTAATGCTAAACTTGATGAAAAAAACAAGGGGCAGGAGAAGATCATCAAGAGTGTCGGTGGGAAAGCACGAAGCTGAGCAAAGCCTCACAAAAGTGAGGTGGTTGCACTGGAGATGGACAGGAATTTTTCCACTAAAAAGTGCAAATGAATTTTGTCATAATTGAATTTCTGTTGCCAAAATGCTCGTTTTCATATTTTAGCCCAAATGGCAGCAACCAAGATGACATCCAAGTCCTGCTTCATCAGCAGCACTGCTGACAGCCTGTTCTTCCTGGCTGTCCATGCTTCAGCCTTGGCACATCACCGCCCCGTGGCTGCCTTACTGAAGGAACCTGTCCCAGTCCCCCGTGGCTTTGAGTAACTCTTCCTCTTGATTTTCCATTTTCCCTTTTGCTCTTTCTGCTAACGTCAAAGCCTTCAGCTGGGAGGAATGTTTAAATGAGATGAGAGTGCTGGAGGATTTAGAAGTTAGGTGAAAAAACTCAGGACGAGGGTGTAAACTGGTTCATGGCTCGTCTGACCCAGACCACTCTCAAAGGCCCCAGAGGGCAACAAAAGGCACCTCTTGGACTGCGCATTTCCTGCACCCATCCAATCAAGTACAAAACTATACAGGACAGTGAGTTTTACAATGATGAGATGCAAATTAAGCAAGTAAAATATCTTTCCAGAGGAGTTGTCTCATCTCGAGCTAGGCAGGAGGCGGTCATGTCCATGCGGTAGCACAGAGCCCGCACACCCTGGGAAGGGAAATGCTGGCACACACGAGTGTTTGGAGGCGCTGAATGGTACACAGCAATGCAGAGTGAACGCAGTGCTCTTCTGATTTGTTTTGGAGATGAGAACACTCAGGTAAACACAGGCGTGGTGCCTCAGTTTCCGTGATACTTTTTCAAATGCGCATGTCTGCTGGCCAAACTGCGCAGGCAGTTGGAGCTGTGTGAGTAGCGCAGGGGCATACAAAGCAGAGAATCAGCACAGATCACAGCAGAGCAAGTTACCTGCGATTTCCTCCATCTTGTGGAAACCCCGTGATCAGCTTGTCAATGCTCTCCACTAACAAAAATCTGCTAGCTTTCGGTGGGTGGCAGTGAAGCAACAATTTTTGCTTCTCTCCTCCTTCCTTACCCAAAGAAAATGACGTTTGGGAACAAATCTGGGTTTCAGGAGTCTAAAATTGTCTTGAAATTCCACGTTTCATGATGTGGATTGCATCTCATTTTTATCTCACTTTATTGGGTCTTCATTTTAATACTATTAGTTTCTATGATTTCTTGACAGAGCACTAATAGAGCGGCATAATACGTACGGCTGTCAATGTCATGCAGAATAACTGAATAAAATCAGTCAGGCTCTGTATGTTCTTATCTGTTTTTATTTTATTTTCAAAACTGCTGAGAACTGTCTGAAGAACCTTATGCTTTTTCCTAGAGGAAGGTGTTTCCTGGCCACTGGGATGAGTCAGTCTGAAAGTCACGGAGTGGTCTTTGGTGTCATCATTCAGGCTCAGCTTCTCTCCCTCCAGCACCTGGTAACACCTCTTTCATCCTTCCCTACAAGCCCTTTTATTTCACTCATTAACTCCACGGCTCAGGGCTGTCCCATTCTCATTTTAATGAGATCTTTCCTCATACTAGGTGACAGCTCCATCACAAGGTGAGATGCGAGGTGGCAAGTTGCCAACTTAACTCCAGGAGAACTGAGCCTCGCTGAACAAACTCCTCCAGCTGGCTCCCACCTTGCAATGAAAGCTGTCACAGTGCCTGGGTTGTGCACGCAGATGTGTCCTGGAGCACTCGTGGTGGGGAGCAGGATCTTGGAATGGAGAAATCAAGCACAGGATATATGGAAGACCTGACGTAGGGCTGGCGTCTCCTGGGGTACCCGTCCCCTAACCTCCACCCTTTCATGAGGCAGGGAGGCAGCGCTGCAAACCTCAGTTACAAGCCAGGATTTAAAGGCTATGTGAGAATTCATCATGGGAAACCACATCCAGACAAGCCACACACACACACACAAAAAAAAAAACAGATTTATGGAAGTTATTGGTCCTCCTCTATCCAGACTGATAGTTATTCCATTAGAAAGTAATCATATTTGTCTGATGTGATTTACGTCTGGTAAACTCGGCCTGACTCACACCTTTCAAAAAACACTTTCCTAAATTTATCCTGAAGCTACCCAAAGGCAGCGGTTGGTCGAGTTCCTTTCCACAGGGATTTGGCACCAGGGTGGCAATGTGCAGATCCCAGTAAAATGGATTATATACATCTGAGTGGGACTCAATAGCACTGGCACTTTTGGTATTAAAACATAATGAATGATCTCTTTGATTCCTAGCTTTGAATTTCATTTAGAGGTGGGGTCCCCAACCCTTTGGGGCTTTGCTCAGTTCTACTGGGAGTGCCTTAGCAGTTAATATTTGCTGTAATGAATACAGATGTGCAGAAGGCATCGGTACTTCACACGCTACCTTTTCAGTAACAAGTAATTTTCAGCCCTCCTGCCTTCTAACAACACTGGTGATTTTCTCATTGTTACCTTCCGCAGATTATGACACTGATTTAATATGTGTTACACTGGTGATAATAATAAGCAGCACTGTGCATCATTAGGTCTTAAAATATTCCCCCAAAAGAGCGTAACACACTCAATTTTGCAGGGAACCAAGGCATAGAGTAATGACAGACACGTGATGATGCTTCAGGACAGCTGCACAGAGTACAGCAAAACCCAAATTTCAGGGTTGGCTGCCAAATTAATTGCTCTCTCTCTGTCAGGGTGAGCCATGGTCATGGCCTCATTGCACTGGCCATTGCATAAATACCTTGTCAGACGCAGCTCGACACTGGCTGTGCAGGCAGAGACAGGAGAGGAGCACGTGGTGGTGGTGGAGCACGAGGGGCAATAACACTGCACAGCTCCCTGCCCTAACCCTGCGGTGCTGTCTTCCTGTGCTCCCTGTGCTCCGTGCTTCCCACAGCTCGTTTGGATGCACTAGGCCGGTGTGTGGGGTGCTTTGGATCCTGCTGTGAAGTCCCCACAAGCTATCAGATGCCATACTCATGGCCCTGGGTCTCCCCATAATCTGTGGTGTTTCTACACCCCGGCTCCCCTGGCAGTGGGAACAGCAGCACTGCTCTGTCACCCCAGCACAAACTGGTATAAATACACCAAGGGTGGGGGTGAAACAGTCAGACACAAGGACCGTAGATTGTTTTTGGGGCAAATATCCATGTTCCTACAACATTCTACATGATAGGTGAGTCAGTATTGCCAAAGGGTGCGTCCTGCTCTGCTGCAGGGCCACACACCCTTACACCGAGCTTTGTTTCCAGACAAGAGGGCTTCAGCAGCCTTAAGCAGCTGTAATGGAGGAGATCAAATATTGCAGAACTGGGGCTAAAATTGCTCAGTGCTGGAGGACCATCAGGTGCATGGATCACTCGCTCGTCACGCTAATTAGCTTCAGCTGGGACATGAGTGATATTTGTTCTTACATCAGGAAGAATTTTACCAGAGAAAGGACAGATAAATTTTGACATAGTTCTGGAGTGAATCAATCACTTTAATTAGACCATCTAGTATCTGGATAAAATCCCGGAGATGTTTTCAAGCACAAAACCCTTTGTTCATTGTGGGACCCAAATGGCTCAGTTTTTTCCCCATCTGCACTGTCAGTCTGTTGGAAGCTGCCACCTTCTCTTCGCACCTTAGCCTCTTTGACACCAGCACAGTCACACCTACGACAACAGTGTTTGTACAAATGATTTCTCTTGCTCTGTTCCAATCTTGTCTATCTTTATACTTTCCTTTGTTCTCCTAGAAGAGAGAGCAAACAGGAGCTTACTCCACGTACATCCATCTGCCCCAAATACTTTTCCTCCCCTTGTGCTAGCTGCCTGCATCGCTGTTATCTCCATAGTAACTTGGGAAAATGTTTTTCTCCCCAAGTGAAGAACTGGACAGAAGGAGCTGTGAGAACCACTGGACAGCCACCAGAGAGCAGCAAGGTGCCCAGGCTGTAGGACCAGGGCTGACAGCACATCTCCTCGGTTTCAGAACACACCTGGGGAAGTCATGCAGTTATTTCAAACAGTGGGTAAGCTACCTCGTGAAGTGACGTAGCTGGGACAGTTTGTAGGAAATGGAGTTATTTTACAGTCCTTGTCAGTTCTGTGTTATCTCAGGTTGTCCACTGATGTTTCTGAACAGTAAGAGCTGTCCCTGAGAAGAAATCTGGCAACGGACAGAGGAAAGCCATTGAGGTTCATCCTTACAAAAGCCCTGAAGCTGAATGTACTTGCTAAGGTGGAAAAACATAAGATTTTTTTTTTTTTTTTTTTAATTTTCCCCAAGGATTTGAGAGGAGGGCACCCAAGAAAAAAAAAAATAAAAGAGAGAGATAAAAGAAAAACATAGCTGATTTGTCCAGCCCTGGCTGACTCACTTTATGTGCTTCTTGTCTAACAAGCTGTTCCTGCAGCTGTCCTGCAGCTCCACAAACCTCACCTGGAACACACGTCCCTACTTCTGCCCACACAGCCCCACCACTGCTGGGTCTGCTGTCCCAGGGGAAGGGGAGGGAGGGCTCTTGCACGCAGGGTTGTACAGAAGAAATCCCTGAAGTGGCAGGCGCTTTTTAGTTGCTCATTTTTCAGTTTTCTTTGTTTTAGTTTGCTACTCTGCGTGATATTTGGTATCCTAGTCTCCAGCTCGCTGCAACACAGCCCAGCACAGCCCTGGGATGTCTGGCTAGGAGAGCTCTGATTAACCTGGTTAACCAGTGATGCCTCCCTCTGAGCTCATTAATAGATGCTCCCTATGGAGTCAATGGAAGCAGTGGAGACTGGGTGCAATTAATTTCAATTAAAGTGATTGCCTACATTTGATCTGATGAGGCAATGTCCAAAAGCTCTTATTTTTCTTCACTAGAATAATGGAAGAAAGGACATCATTGGTGGCTCTGCACTAAAGCTCCCCATTGACTCTTTTCTCTTTTACTACGGTTTATAGCGACACAAAAACCCCCGACTCTTTCATCTAGCTAAGGGTTTAGCTAACATGTCTCCAGGGTACTGTGTTGGAAGGACTGGTGCATGAATTCATTTTAAATTTCAAGCTGGAAAGGTGAAAAATCCACCAAAAAAAAAAAAAAATAGGTTGGAACAGGGAGGTGCAGAAACAAAGGGAGAATATGCAATGGCATTCAGCATATATAATACAAATATTTGCAGAATAAGCAGCCAAGAACTGCAAGGAAACCGCTTGACCATCTTTAAAGGTGAGAGTGTTCAGCAGGCAGAGCTGAGATTGGTCTGAGCTTCACGCAAGAGGCACAGCTGGGACACAGCAGGGCTCTGCGGGGCTCCTGTTGGGCAGCCCTACCCTGAACTGGGCGTTGTGTCGGCAGTAGGATGTGGGCAAAGTGGAGGGGATTTAGAGAAGGGCAGCACCCATGGCACAGAAATGGGGAGGAGTGAAAGATAGGGATGTGTCTGGCTAGGGGAAGCAGAGCTGGGCAGAGAGAGGGGAGAAATCAATGCTCAGAAGAAAGGGATTTCTTTGTGCTGGTACACAGATGCTCCAGGACACGGACACAAAAAGCCCACACTCTTTTGCCAAGAACAAGGTAATGAACAGAACCTTTTTCCTGTGATGTATAGCTGTGTCTAGAGCTCTGTTCACCATTTCTCTGAGAAGAAGGAGGAAAACAAACACAGGCAGCGAACCTCGCAGCAGTGCGGTGTCGTAGGCTGTAGGACTCATTTCTGGGGGAAGGACAGGTCATTCCATCAGCTGCAACACTGCAGCCCAAACACACCTGTCATCGGGACCAGCCTCCCCAGGCCCTCAGGGGAGGACCAGATCACTTCACGGAGCCCTTCTGCCTCTCCTCTATGACACCATGGCTGTGGCTGGTATTTTCCCTTGCAGATGTCTCCAGCAAATTTTTTTTTTTTTTTTTTGTTGCACATGAAGTAATTCATGGGAGCAAGCTAGCTGTGTGGGCTGGAAATTTATTTTACACATAAACAGCTAATGTTTTGTCTGCACGAATTTCCACAGGGACAAGCAATAAAGCATCTGGGACATCCCCTAAATAACTGCAAGATTGTTGCTGGGTACCCAGGGATTTCACTGAACAGATGTGGCAGGAGAAAAACAATTTGTAAAAGAGCTGATGGCAATTAGTGTCTCTTTTTTCCACATGATACCCCAGGCTGACGGTGGGCAGCAAGTTCAGGTGAGCAGCAAGGAAAGAAAACCATTTGCTAACACTGACCTTTCTAGCTACAGGAGCTGAGCTAGCAAGGCTATCAGGCAAAGGTATAGGGGCTTTTGTGGTCATTTTCTCTGATCATTTTTGCAGTTTTTAGGTAGGTGTTATGACTCTGCACCCAGTCTGTTTAGGGTCTGCTCTTAATCACAACTTGGAAATATGGCCCTGCAACCATGGCATCAAACCAAGAGATCAGGTGGAGTCGTACATTCAGAGTGGCACAGCAGAAGTCTCCGAACTTTGTGGTTGTATGGGTCCTTTGTGCAAGGACCTAAACTTGAAAGAAGGAGGGAAAGATTTGGCTTTACCATTATCTCCCTGAACTGCTTTGTCTGGGATATGGCCACCAGTTCTGCTCTGCTAGATAATGTGGATGCTATTTTTAGTAGCAGTCACATAATTCTCATGCTGCAGCTGCAGATTTGTACCATGTCTAGCCCATGATCCTACAAGGATTTAATTAAAGACTCACTCCCAGTGCTGCTCCTGGGCCAGTTTTTGTGTGGCAGGGCCATGCTTTTTGCTATTTCCTGTGACTCCAGCCATGCCCAGAACTGGCGCAGGTCCCTCAAGGCCTTGCAAGGTAAGCCAGGAGGTGCGGGCACATCAACCAACTTCATCCTGCACACTGTAACCCAGACAGGACCCTGTCTCTTCTCTTCCTCCCAGTCTCTACCCTGAGAGCAGATTGAGCCCTCTCCATCCATCTTCTGGTGGGTTTTGGAGGAGAATGGCTACTGGGTTTATGTTACCCTTAAATTGGAAATGTCAAAACAGAACTTGTGCAAAGTCTTGGGAATCCCATTGGGACTGAAAAGGAAGAAGAAAATTTTTCCCAGGATAATGTCCTCAGCTTGTTCTTGCCATGGTGGTCATGCTGTGCTCTCACAGCCCAAGGGTGAAGCAGTGCCAGGCAGCACTGAGCTGGGTCTGCTGACCCTGCCTCTCCACAAGCTGATGTTCCCATGCTGCGTGGGAGGTGGACCAGGACTTCCGTGCTGACCCTATGTCCAAAGCTTTCTTCTGGAGAAGGGTGTCCATGCATGGGGCTGTGGGTGTCAACCAGACCCTGGGCTGTGGGGTCAGTGCCCATAGGGCTTTGGGTACGGCTGTAACAGGCACCCAAAATAAATGCCCTGGGAGGAGTGCAGAGGGCTTACAGGGGCTGTGAAGGTAGAAACACAAGGACCAGGTCTCACTGCTCCCCACCTGCCTTCACTTCAGTGCACAGAGCAATGAAAGTGAGGAAGAGTAATGATTTCCCGGGAAACAGAGTAAAAATCTTGCAAGGTAATATAAACCCAGGGTGAGTAATTGAGTCATGTTTTGGCAAGGATTGAGTTTGCTGTAAAAATGTCACACTATTTTTGCAAATAAGAGCTTCTGCTTGGGAAACACCTGCATCTCCCATCTCACAAACACAGCCAGCAAGCCTGTGCTGGTCCCACTCCCACAGCAGCGCTGTGCTGGGGTCCTGTCCGTACAAGATGCACCACTGACTTCTGTCCCCTTTCCTCTGCAAACTCTGCTCTTCTTCGGTGTCTTCCACTTCAACAGGGAACCACAACACTTCTGTAAAAGGCACTGGTGGCTGAGAACTTACTTTTCTTTTAATTCACACATACATGATTCCATAAAATAGAATGGAAATGGATTTTATTTTAATTTCTCACACTGGAAAAAATATTCAGCTTTGATAAAATAAAAATGTTTAATTCTTCTTTTTTTTTTTTTTTTTTTGCTTTTTACAGGTAATCTAAAATACAATAAATTATGCAAAATCTCCTTTGGAAAAAGGAAGAAAATATTCAATTCTGAGAAGACAAAAATATTTTGGTTTTGTTCAATTTTTCTTCAGATTTAAAAGTTGAACAGTTTTAAATTATTTGGCTATCAGTACAGTGTTTGCAGGCTGGAACAGGGTTTTCTTGAGAATGTCTGTCTGGTACCGTTAGGAATTTCTCTGTAATACTGCTTATGAATTGACCATTCTGAAATATTCATGGTATCTCTGATGAAAATAAGACAGAGGCTGTGACTTGGCAGCTCAGCTCAGGAGACTCATTTCCAGATTGAAGTTTTCTTATAGAAGAAATACAAATTCTACTAACTTCTTCTCAGCCTGCCCTCACTTGGCAGGGAAGGTGTGGGAAAAGCACCGCCCTGCACAGCCAGCTCGGTCCAGGGCTGAGCAGCAGCACATCCCATGTTTCAAACCAGAGGCGAAAAGGGAACCAGAATCACAGAAAAATCCTGAGCTGGAAGGGACCCACAGGGACCATTGAGTCCAACCCCCGCTCCGCACAGAAGCACCTAAAATCCAAACCCCATCTCTGAGAGCATTGCCCAAATGCTGCTTGAACTCCAGCTGCTTGGGGCCAGAGCAGACACGAGAGCTCAAGCAAGAATGGGATTTCATCAATGTGTTTATGTTGCACCGGGCTCGAACAAGGGCCAAAGCGGCTGGCAAACATGGAGGTGGGGATTTCAACAGCTCACCTGAGGCCTGGCGGCTGTAGGACCAGAGCCACACCTGGGGTGGGGCAGGGCAGAGGCCTCACAGCCCTGTGCCTCAACCTCCTCATTAATACCACAACGAGCCTCGTTAAGATGCCTGTCAGCACACAGGGCTCGTGGCCACCTTGTTAAGAGTATAAATCCAGCCTTCTGCCAGCACCTGCTTGGTCTGTTGGCTTGGGCAGATTGGTTTTGTCTTGGTTCAGCCTCTTGTCTGCCTTAAGTAGAATGTCTCTTCTGGTAAGGTATCATGTCTCTGTTACTTTGTGGGTGATATGTGAGTGCAATGTTAATTAATTACTGGGTAGTCTTGAGATATTAGTGCTAAGGCAGTTTTAGATATAAACTATTGACCAGGTCTGGTGCTAGGAGCTAGCCACCCAAGGTTATGGATTAGATAAAGGCAGGGTTGAGAAGAAGGTGGAGAGATGCTGGTCTTTTCTGTCCCTCTAATGTAGGATCAAACCTCCACACATGGGCTGGTCTCTTTGCTCTCCATCTCATACTGTTGCCCTTGGACTGTGAGACTGGGCTGCCCATGTCCAGCCTGGCACAAGTTGTGTTGTGGCCCCTGGGCAAGAGGGAGAAATGCTCTGAAATCGTATGGACTGGTCACTGGTAGCTTTTTGGGGGGAGTTAGAACATGATTTGTGATGGTGCAAGGAGTGAAGTCATTTTCTATGCCAGAAAATTCTTCCCCTTTACATCAACCTTCCTGTGGGGCAGCAGGGTGCTTTAACTTACCCTTGCTGAGCTGGCCACCCTGTCTTTCTTCCCCAATGTCTGTTCTCTCTCCCTTGTCTATCTCAAGGTTTTGGCTGATCTCAGCCCTCTCTCATGGGGCTGCATGGATCTCTTTTGGCATCCTGAGCTTTGCTTGTGCTGCAGGTAGTGCTGCAGAATGCCACATAACAACTTTGCATTTCTCTAGATCCTGCTATTTTCCCTCTTTCTAGCTGTTTCCCCGCTCGCCCATGGCATGCCAGAGCAGCCAGCAGCATTTTCAGAGTGTGTCTGGACTGGGCCTGAAGCCATGGGAATGCTGCACTCCTGCACATATGATGTGCACCATGATTAGTGTGAGAAGGCAACCCAGCAGATGCCACCTTTCAGAAACCAAGCCAGTCTCAGCAGCCAGAAGTACGGCAGAGCAAGGGATAGAGGTGCTTGTGACTGTGTGGATTGTTTGAGAGTAGGTGTTACTCATCTAGACAATGATCAGATCATTACACATAAAGAATCAGATTATCTAGCCAACTGGAAAAACAGAAAAAAGATTAGGTTTTAATAGCTTGGAAGCTGAAGTCTTGCCCTTTGGGATAAAAGGAGGAGCTTTTTCTATCAGCTGAGGATTTGCCAATTAGGTATAATGAAAGAAAGAGGAGGTCAGCATCTGTTTGCATTCAACTATCAACTGATTGTGTGATGAAGCTGTCAAAGTAGCAGCTGTAATTCTGGGATGATTTTCAGCAGGGTTAAAGAAATACTAGTACTATATGCAAAGCATTAGTAAGAATTTGATTGAACTGTTGTATATGGGCTTAGTCAAAAAAATTAGTTTAAAATTGCATCAGGGAAGAGGGGAGCTGTTGATTCAGGCAGTTTGGGGGAGTGGAGTAGCTGTCCTAGAAAAACTCACTTTGAAAGCTTTGCTTTGTCAATATAGCAAAATGACTTTGAGAGGTTGGGTGATGATTCTTTATAAATACATCTGGGGGATAATATCAAATGTGGAAAAGCTGTTAAAGGATAACATGGAAATTGATCAAATAGATATAAACCAGTCATGAGCACAGTGAAACTGGAAATTGGAAGATTTCTAACTATCCAAAGAGTGAGATTCTCAAATGCTTCCCAAAATCCATTTGTCTGTATGGAGATAAGGAGGGGGAGGCAGGAAGGAGGGAACATAAATTATATGAAGATAGAGCTCCTGATGAAAGAAACTGTTTGATAGAGTAGAGATAATTCTGGGGCTGGAAGCTAGAGGCCTTGGGCCCATGATTTATTGCTATTCCAGAGGATGGAGGTTTGATCACTGCGTGCCAAGTGTTTTTGCCTGTGCTGTATTTATATCACATTAATCCCAGATTTCAGGCTTCTGCTGGTTGCTTGTGTGCTCTAGGAAGCCTCATTCACCCCTCAAGCCACCGTTTGACGTCTGGCCCTGTTTTAGCCTTCTGCCTTGCTGCAAGTGCTGCCCACAGAGGTGGGCTTGGAGCAGGGTGCTCCTGTGGATGCTGATGGTGGGACAGCCTTCAGTCTGAGAGGTGGGATTGCAGCAGGCCTAATCTCTGGGGTTAGGAAAGAGTTCCTCTGATAAGGGCTGGGGTTCTTAGGGTTCTTGTTTCATCTCCAGTGCATGAAGCTGTCCGTTTCCCAATGTCACTTCTCAGAAGTGAACCTAGCTGAAGTCCCTGCTGTTTTGGGAACCCAGGGGGCTGGTAGGGGCACCGTCTCTGCTGTGAAGCTTGACATGTGGACTGGCTTTCTTACACCGGGTTTGTAATCTACGGGGTGTTGATGCAAGATGTTTTGTAGGCTTTAGTGAGAGCTTGCATTCTTGGGATCCTGCTGGATTAATCTTCTATTGCAAGGCTGCCTGTTCTTGCAGAACGTGAGACTGAGGCCAGGTGGTAACTTCAAGCCTTATGTTTCCAACCATGTCAGTCCATGGCCACCATCATTTTAAGGCATCAATTCTTGGTTATAAGTCTGGGTCCTTGGTTTAAAAGCAGATTGATTTGTCTCCATTCCTGCAGTCTGTCCTGAATATCTGGAGAGAGAAAGTGAATCAGGGAAAGAGGGAAAATGAGCTGTTTTCTGAATTTCTGAAAATAGCCTGTTTTCTGTACCTCTGTATGTCACACCCTTGTCTCTAATGTCATAAGGCACCATGTAATTCAGGAACAACTCATCAGAGGAACTGGAGCCATCATTGACAAATGTCACATCCCTTCTCCTCCAGCACTCGTGCAAATGTCCGCTTCTTGAGTAGAGCATCCCTTTGGGATGCCCTTAAGCACCTGTGAATGGAGTACCCTTCTCTTGCTGCCTCAGCAGAGGAGCACTCACCTCTTGTCAGCCAGCCATGACTGGCTTTTATGGATGTGTCCTGGGTGGCAGGTGAGTGACGGGAAGACAGAGTGCCTTTTGTGGGCTGGTGACAGCAGTAGGAAGGCAAAGGGACTGCAGGGATGTGCTGCTGTTTTTCCCCTGAGCTGTGGACAGATGACAGTAATAGTTCTGGGGAGGGGTCAAAGTGGCGGTGTCACACACATTCCTGGCCCAGTGTGAGCTGAGACTCATTCTGAGTTCTCCACCCTGAATTATAGGAGGTCTAAGTGCATTGGTGTATTCTCGTGGACTTTTCAGAAGTAGGATGTTACCTCATATTTTTCTCTGCATGTCTCTTTCATTCTGGACTTTTCTCACTCCTGTTTCTCCTTTTCCTACAAGGAAAATGCAGTCCTAAGAGCAAAGAGAGCACAGTTGTAGGGTGGCCTTACAGCATCATCCCAGCTGGTCCAGAGCACGGCGCCTGGGTTGTCTTGGGCCCCAGAGCACGAGGAGAGGTGAGCATGCTGTGCCACATCCCCTGGGCGGCAGGCCTGACACTTGGTGTTCAGGGCAAAGGCAAGGTGCAGAGCAGAAGTCAACAGTGTGTGCTTCAGAGTCCTTTTCCTGCTGTGAGCTCAGATTTTATTCCATGTTAGGTTGTAAAGGTTACAGCAGCACCCGGGGCTGTCTGACAGAATCTGTGCTGCCTTGAGAGTCGTTGTCAGCACTTTCCAGGGAAAACGACACAGCAGTGACCACATCAGAGGCCCTGACAGCTCTTCCCCAGCCTGTTGTGGGGCTCCCTGTGGGAGAATGGAGGGGAGCAGAGGTGGCTGAGCCCAGGATGAGGCACTGCTCCTGGCTCCAACAGCCAGTGCAGGAGCCAGTCTCAGAGCCACGGCTCCCTCTCATCAATTCATGAAGTGCCTCTCTTGCTCAAGCTTTGTTTGCAGCTCTCTTATTTTAGCTTCTAAATGCTTTGTACAAATATTGATTCAGCTAATAACAAACAAATAGCTGTTGTTAATTTTAGTTAACACGCTAGAATGAAGCAGAAGTTTGGGAGCTCGTTTGTTTTCATCAAAATAATGATTAGTGAAGTGAACAAAGCGAGTGAGGTTTCCGCCTCCTGGTTTTGCAAAAAGACTTATGTCTAAAGTATTCCTGTCTCTGTTAATTTTTCTGCTTTTCTGAAGTTTAGCTGTTGACCCTGAGTTCCCTTTGCCTGGAGGATCCCAACTGCACCTTCCTTTACATCCAGAGCCACTTATTTTTCTGCTCATAAGCGGGTCCTACTCTTTGACCACCTGCCTCACCTTTCACTGTCTTCCCCACTGCCGCACTCTGTGCACCCAGGCTTCATGCGTCAGTTTTCCATCTGGAGTCTTCATTTTTCTTTTCCCACCCTGGTGCTCAAGCGATGGGTGCTGTGTGCTAGGCAGGGTCTGGGAGGTGAAGGCTTCAGAAGGATGTGATGCACAGGGTGCCCTCTCATACCAAGTGTAGAATCGCATGGCCTGACCATTTCAGCCACACTTGAGACCTTTTAGTGTGGAATTCAGAATACTTCATCCATCCTCCGTCTGCAACAACCACTTTCTAAGTGTAGCAGAGCAGTAAAAATAAACCTGTGGCTCTCAGGTGGATTTCAGCTGCTCCCATTTTCCAGTGGGAATCCACTTATTTTGCACACTAGTATCAGTAATGAGCTGAGCGAATTTATAGCAAAGGAAACTTCTCAGCTCTCTAAATTATTACTGTAATGATATATTGTAAACCCGCAGTACCAAACAATTGGCTTAGTTGTTTTACATTTATGGCAAAGATGATTTAGATCTCAAGTGGGGAATAAAATGTGAAGATGTGAAGTTTATAACAGAAAAATACATTAAGAAACCATCTTTCAGGCAGAGTGGTGGGGGAGGGGAATGTGTACTGGTAATGGCTGTTTGAAGTGTCTTGAGGTGAGCTATTTCACCAGTTCAGCTGAGTGTGCCCCTCAAATATCTGAGGAGCAGGAATGCTGACCTCTAAAGCTGAGCTTGCTTTGGAAGTCTGTTTGATCTCTGTCATTCCCATGGGCTGCCAGCACCCATCTGGGAATTCATTGCGTGCAGCCTGCATTGTACGAGGCTTTGCCAGATTCAAAATCAATAACTCGTGTGGCCAAACAGCACTGACAAGATGTGGTATGGGAGACACAAAGATTGTTTGAACAGCTAGAAAATAAGTCTCTTCCAAGAGAAAATTATGATAAAGGGGGGAAAAAAATTCCCCAGCAGAATTCAATGGCAAATCTTGATTTTTTTTTTTTTTTTTCCTTTTGGCCAGTGTATCTCTCTCTTGACATGCAACTGTTGGAGTGTGCCTTGGGTCTTATGATTGCTGCAGTCCATCCCAGCATCCACATGGTCACCACGGCAGGGCACAGGGATGTGAGGAAGCTGCTGCAGCTCTGGAGGCAATATCACAGCAATATTTCAGCTGTGGGGAGCTCAGCAAGAACATAGTGCTTCCATGGAGCCTATGTACGTTTCACGCATGCAAAAAATTGGTTTACACAAACCCCCAAGTTCATTTCGAAACACATTAGAGGCAGAATTTTTAACCAGCTTTTTCTGTGCCATCACATCATCTGAGGCTGCAGCGCCTTTCCTTCTTCCAGTGTCTACATTTCCATCTCTTTGCCTGCCTGCTGAGCCTACAGCCATTTTCTTCCTGTGTTGGCTTCTGCTTTTTGCCGAGGACATGAAACACTGCTCTCATTCTCTGTTCTCTCTATTCAGTACTCAGCCCTCCTTAATGTTTTTTCATTTTAGAGTAAGGGGGGGGAACAAAAACAAATGGGGAGTACTGCTTTTGCATTTTTCTGTATGAGAAATAAACTAGAGAAGCAGTAGCATACAAGTCCACATCTTGTATACATTTAACTGACACTAAACCTGCTGTTTTAAAGTGTATTTTTTGCAAGTGCCACTATTGTCTGTTAAAGTCACTTATGAACATTAGTAACACCACTCAAGTGCAGTTTGCTTCATAAATTAGCTCTACTCCTCAGTGACAGAGGCAGCAAATGAAAAATGAAAACTGGTGGTGCATCATAAAAACCCAGCTTGATGGAGACGTTCTTGGAGGGCTCCCCGTGAGCTGGGTAATTGATACTGGTACTTAATCTAAAACCAGGGGCAATATCTAGCCACGCTCATACATCTGCAACTAGCTTATCTGTTGCCATGCTTAGCAGTCCATGGCTTTTGTGGATTTTTTTTTGTGTCCTGGAGTTAGAAAGGGAACTGCAAAGCCCTTGGCCAGCTCTTTGGGCTCTGAGCTCTTTGCATTGGCCTGCAGAAGGGAGGAGAGCTGCAGGAGTCAGTGGTTTAGCAAGTGGAGATGGAGGGAGGAGAAAGCAGGCCTGCTCTGTGACAGTGACAACTGCTTGCTGCTCAGTCTGCTGCAGGTGTGTTGAGGACTTTCTCCTGCTTCAAGTGCTCTGTTGGAAACTGAAGCTGGCATTTGAGACAGGAGTTTGTTTAATGGCTGTACGATCCTGCTCCTCAGGCAGACGAATGTCACACTGCATCAGCTGTGCCGTGCTCCCTACCGGAGAGCCAGCTGGGTCTGAAAATACCTGCAGTTCCTATGGCATTGCCTGTCTCTGCTCCAGAGAGCTCAGATTTGTTGTGGAAATCCAGTTCCACCAGCTGCAGGTTGGTGTCAGGACTGGCATAATGCACAGAGGTTTTCATGAATGTGAATATGCTTACAAAGATGACAGGAAAAAGCTTGGAAAATAAATAGTGGGAGAGGCAGAAGAGGCTGTACAATTATCAAGGCAATGGTCTCTCTTGCTCTTCCTAACACAACATCTGAGAACACGGAATAGGCACTTCTAGAGCAGACAAAATGACATCAATCTGCCCCACATGGGGGTGAAGAGAAGCAGACCCCAGACAAAGATCTTCACTCTGAGCCAGGGCCCTCCTTCTGCTCACACAGAGAGGACTCTGCCATCGCTCTCAGTCCGTCTCAGGCACTGCATTATTTGATTGCCTCCACATATCTTCTTCACGAGCAAGTTCCATCTTAACACCAGGTTTTTTTTTCCTTGCATTTATTTTTCTTCTTGCTGCTCACTGCCATCTGTGAGGCTGTGCCAGAGCCTCATTACTCCAGCTGTTAGGAGCCTTCTTCCAATTTCCAGCCTAAATTTATGTCTGGTCAGTTTACAGATGCACATTCTTGTGATAATATTGCTTTTAGTTTAAATGCTTCTCTTCCTCCTTGGAGTTTCTGCCAGTGAATTTATAGAGAGCAATATCCCTCTTAGCCTGGCTAGATTAAAAAGGAAAAAACAGGAGAGGAAAAAAAAGCACTACCCCACCCCAAACTCTGTTTCTCATCATATAACACATTTCCTCTTCATTTGAGGAATACCTGCTTCAGTTTAACTCTTCCTCTTGAACACGAGTGAGCAGCGAGGGCACAGGGAGAAGCAGATGGAGGGAGAGAGGCTGCTGCTTCCCTGCTGGAAGCGCTCCCCTGATTCATTTGAGGGCTGCATTTAAATGTCGGTTTCATGCATGAAACCTTCACCCTGTCATCTGTCTGAGTATCAAGATCCATTTCCTTGGCTGCTTCTGGCTAATGAGCAGCAGGGAGAGCAGCTGCCTCAATCCCTGTATTCCCTGGGAGGCATGGGGAACCCCCCAGGATGGCAGTGGGGGCCTGCAGCACCACTGACCCTCCCGCATTTGGAGCAGGTTGAAATAATGCAGGGAAATCCCTTCTCCAGCACACATCCCCTGCTATTTCCCCCCACTCCCCCTTCCTGCTGCCCTGTATTTACCAGCTCAGATGGAAGGATGCAGGTGCAGGGATGCTTGGTTTAACCCCAACCCCACCCCCCCCCCATATGGGAGGATGCTCAGAGGAGGGTGCCTTTGAAGACCTGATGGGCCATGGAGGTCTAAGCTCCTCCCCAGGCACACTGCTGGTGAGGGAGTGTGGTTCCCAGAACACAAGCCTTGACCCTGGGGTGTCTATGAGGAGGATGAGTGTGGGACTGAGTGTGGGGTACCCGCACCAGGCTGCCACATGCACACTTTGTGAGCCTAAGATGCTGTCTGTGCAGACTGGGCTTGGTGGGGCAGAGATGGATTCTGCTTTGTGAGCCTATGGAGAAGTAGTAGGGGCCTAACCTCTAACTCTTGCAGGGAGAACAGATTTATTTTTTTCCTCCACATGTGAAGCCTGCAGCATATATTGCATCCTGGTGCCCACCTGCCATGGCCCCTTGCACCCTTTGCCTGTATCGCTGGCTCCTCAGGTATTCTCCATTTGTTTTCTCACATCTGATTTTTCTTTCCTGAGCTCATTGCTTTGCATTTATCTTTGCTGAATTTTCTCTTGCTCAGTTTTCAGTATTTCTCTTATTTATTGAGGTTAGTGCTGAACTCCAGCCCTGCTCTCCAAAGTGCTTGCTCTTGGTTAAGGTTCACCCACAGATTAAGTGCATTTGCTAGTCCGTCATCCCTGTCATTAACAAAAACACTGAACAGAACCTGACCCCTGCAGGGCTCTGCTTGCAGTGTCCAGCCAGCTCGGCAGCACGCTTGGGTAACTGCCCTTTGAGCACTGTTTCGGAGCACTGCACTTGCCTGTTCGTCTCCTCCTCCCAGAGCTTCCCCTTTCTGTTTAGTTTTGTTGTCAGGGCATGTTCCCCTCTGGCCTTTGTATTTATAGGCAGCCTTTACTGAGTGCTCTCCCCGAGCAGATGTGCAGGCAGCCACAGGAAATCTGTGCAGCACGGCGTTCAGATAGGCAGCGTAATAAATCACAGGTGCTGTGAAACAATCTGTCTCCTCCCGCATCCGGCTCTTCGGAGTCGCAGCTGCATCAATGGGATGTGGAGCATATGCTGAGCTGCCTCGCATCCTGCCAGTGCTACGGTGGCTGTCTGGTGGCACTGGGACTGAAATCACCTTCACAGGGGCATTGGCAAGTGAAGGCTGTCCTACAGAAGCCATATCACAGCCAAGGCTTTTGCTTTTTCTACCCAGCTGTTCTGCAGAGGTCTGTACTGCCCAGAGGTGCCACGAAGGCCATGGAGCAAGCAAAGGTCTCCCAGCTGTGGCACTTTCTGCTCAGTAAAATCTGTTCTGCTCTGGTCAGACTGACAGTGTCAGGAACTGGAGGAAACAAAAGGGCAGGAGCAGTGTGGGTGCCGTTTCTGAGCAGGACCACCCATCACCAGGAGGACAGGGTCAGGGTCTGTCCCCCTGTGCAGTCAGCAGCCTCCTGCAGCTCCTTGACTTCAGCAGCACCTCAGCATCTCCTAGGGTCTGGTGCTAGCTAGTCCCCCAACAGCGGGCTCATGTCACCTCAGCTCCTATCCTAGCAGTGCCACAAAGCCTCCAGCCCACCCCTCTGCTTGCCCGCTGCCCTTCACCCCGAATCCCCTGGGCCTGCTGTGTGCTCATCGTGCTGAGATTGATCTACAGCGGCCTTTGTCAGAGGGCTGTTGTGTCACACAGATCAGTGACAGCGTGCGCAATGTGTGGGTGTTTGCTTTGTCAGTAATACTTCATCATCTTTTAATTCATTAAATATGTTTGTCATTCATCTCTATTAGAGGTTGACACAGCTGCTGTTTGCTCTGCCCTGTGTCAGTGTGCTTGTAAATTTATACAATAACCAAGAGAAAATCCCATTTGTCTTCTTTTGGATTTAGCAAATGTGCTTTAGGAGAGGAGCTTTCCTATTCCATGTGTTCCCACAGCTCTCAACCTTCAATCCCCAACCTTCTCTTTGCCCTGCTTGGCTCTCAGCCCTGTCCATGCACTTCTAGTCCCTCTCCACTCCCCCTGGCATGTGTCCCAACCCTGTTCTTCCAGCCCCAGCCTCTCCTGCCTCACATATCCATGTTTTTTCTTGCTCATGTCTTGGCACTTCTTGTTCCCTGCACCCTGCTAAGACACCTTTGAGTATAGAATCAAAGAATCATAGAATGGCTTGGGTTGGAAGGG
>VXAV01009150.1:85713-101479 GCA_013399715.1 Alectura lathami | reverse complement strand
TTTAAAAAGGTTTAAAAGCCAATAAAGCCAATGAGAAAACCGACATATAAAAAACAAACTGCAAACTAATGCAATAAAATCACAGTGTCCTTAAACTGATTATGGTCACAGTGTCGTGATGGCAGGTAGCTCTCAAACAGTTCAGTGAGTAGCTCTGTGCTCAGAAGTTATTTGGTTGCTTTCATGAAACCTGAATAACTGTGAACCATTTGCAAAATTCGTTATGATATAACTACATTTAAAGCACAGGCTGAGTTCAAAGCAGATAAAATCTGTTTAGTGCTGAAATGCATTTCTTCTCTCAATATCAGGGACGAGTGATTCAAGATGTATGAAACTACACTGAAAGATGGACAAAAGACTCAGACAGAGAAGGCAAGCTGTTGTGACATCATGGACTTGATGGAGCATCAGTTCTCAGGACTTTCATTATAGCGTGTCATATGAGTTACTCTCAGGGGCACTTCCAGACAAGAGAAATAAATACAATGTTGGTGTCTAGAGATCTTTTAGGCTTGGTGGGCTCAGAAAAAAATTAACGGTAACACTATAAATTACTCTGAAGTTAAAATGTTCCCAGTAGTTCTTGCTGTACCACTTACTTCCTCTGCAACATGGAATGAACCCCTCTAATGTCTCAGCTTCTCCATTGTATGGGGCCTTTCTTACGGTGAGTGAGACTCCTTTTGTGTCTAGAAAATTAGAACTACTTGTTGCAGAAAGCAGCATTTGATAGTTTTTACTGGTCATTACAAACCTAATGAGAATGGGAGGGTCATGCCACCATGCGGCCATGCCTCCTGTGTGTGCTGCCTAAGGTTGCAGGAGCACTCACTCCTTCCATGGGGCATGTGTAGCTGACACCATACACTGTTTACTCCTTCTCTGACAAATATAGTGGCTTTCCTCTGGAAACCTGTGGCAGATAAATCAGACAGGTCTCTGGAGTCAAAGAGGAGTTGTGGCATGAGGATAAGCGTCATGAAGTCAGGTTTGTGGAACAGGGGACTGAATGTCTCTTGAGGAATGTTGTTAAAGCTATGCCTCTTTATTGTGATGGTACCAGTATCTCTTCCATACTTCAGCTGCTATTGAAATTTGCACACAAAGAGAGGTTCACATCCTATTTCATAATTCAGTAGCTGAATTTTCCATTATGTTGCATGTTAAAATATTTACCAGCTTTAGCAGAAAAAAAAAGTTAATAAAAAAGAGAAAAAAAGGAGAAACAAAAAAAAATTATCTATGTCTTTAAAATGGAAGATTTCCTGGTACTGTTTTCAGCTTCTCTGTGCTGTGATCACAGACTCTGAAACCACATCAGTGATAAGCCACTTTCACATCTTATGTCTTGGCTATTTATATGTGCCTTGGCCTCCAGAAGACTATGCCAGGGACCCTCTCTTTACCTCTGCAGCAACACTGGTCCCACGAGCCCTGTGGGAGCAAAGTGCCTTCTGATGAGATACATCAGCCTCTCCTGGGAGAAAAGCTGCTGGTGCAGCAAAACCGCAAGTTGTACCTGCCCTCCAAATCAACAGGAGATAAATGGGATGCTCTTCATACTGACTTTAAGGAGCATGACTCTCAGAGCAAGGGCCATGGTGTCACTGCGGATTAAGGAGTGGTTATGAGATAGGAGAGAAAGATTCGTCATGAACTGCTGCTTCGCAGCATGTAGAGGGATTAGTGGTACCCCATGGGCAAATTGTCTCTGTTAGGAAGAACTATGGAGGATTTAGAAAAATTCCAGATGGATTTAAATACATTGAGGGATTAAGTAGCACAATAGCAGATGAAATTCAGCTCGAATAAGTGTGACAGCATAATAGACATTAACAAGAATAGTCCTTCTGGAAAAAAAAAAAAAAAAAAAGATATTCTTTAAATTTCTCATAGTCTGAGCTCTGAGGCAGTGGAAAATTTTGAAGAAGTGGAAATTTGCTGTTTTTAGATACATGAATCCTGCCATTGCTGTGGTTGTCCATGTTTTCAGACTTGAAAATTTAAAAGAAGGCATGCAAATCCTGAGTCAGGTGGCCAATTTCTAAAATACAAACAAGTCTAATATATCATTGAGTTCAAGAATTCAACAGGAGATTTTTTTTTAAAAAAGAGAAATTTTAGTAAGTAATGACCACATGCATAATCACAAATATTTGTAGAATAAAGCAATAATCTTGCGTATTTATTTTTGGAAGGAACATCTTAGTGCAGGGTATAGAGCAAGAATTGTTTCCTGATTTCCCTCCAATCTTCACCTAGACCTGCAGTGCAGTGGGTGTGCATGGAGACAGAGTGCATGGCTGAGATTATCAGCCCAGTCTTGAAATGTGGTACGTGCATTTCACAAGGTGCATGTAAGAAAAAAAAGTCACGATTATTGTACCTCTAGAGTCAGATAGTGGATCAAATGGAATCTGGGCTTTCCTTGTGTAAAGTTCTCATTTATTAGGTCAGGGGTCCCTAGTAATTCTGGGATACAGTGTTTTGCTACTTTTTGAGTGGGCTTTGGGCAACTGCCATATTGCTGTCAATTTCATAGCAGGACTCGCTTAACAGGTCGTTGATCTTTCAAAGCACCTAGGCACTGCTATGGACTCTATGTGGCACCGAGCTGTAGCCAAAAACAGTGCTGCAACTCAGATAGAAAGCACCTATGTCCATGCAGTTGTTCAGGTCTCAGGCTGTGGAGAGTGCCTGAGCCTGTCACTGCTGCAAGAAGGTGGCAGAGGTACCACCAGTGTGCGGTGTGAGCAGGTGGATGATCTGCTCAGCCTGGTGGCAGAGCTAAAGGAGGAGGTAGAGATGTTGAGGAGCATCAGGGACTGTGAGAGGGAGATAGATTGGTAGAGTCATACTCTTCCATCTCTATGAGAAAGGTACCCAGGAGATGCTCTGCAAGTAGCTGTGGATCATCTGCCCTCTCACAGTGAGACAGGAGGAGGGGACCTAAGAGAATGAAAGGGATGGAAAGAAGTCCCAGTTCGAGGCAGCAGGCAGACCTCCTCTTATCCTGTCCCACCTTCCCAGGTGCCGTTACACAATAGGTATGAGGATCTGGAGCTGGAGGGTCAGGGGGATGAGGATGAAGGTCCATCCATGTTAGAGGTGTTGCCTGGGACAAGCCAGACTGCCCCTCGTATCACCACGTCGGCAACCAGGAAAAAAAGAAAGGCTCCCATCATAGGGGACTCCCTTCTGAAGGGAACCAAGGGCCTGATATGCCGCTTGGACCCATCCCATAGGGAAGTGTGTGTTGCCTGCCAGGGGCCCGGGTGAGAGATGTTGCTAGGAACATCAGTCGCCTGATAAGACCCTCCGGTTATTACCCATTACTAGTTTTTAACATTGACAGCAATGAGGTAGGTAAAAGAAGCCCTAGGTAGAGGTACTTTTGGGCTCTGGAGAGATGGCTTAAAGGATTGGGAGTGCAAATAGTGTTCTCCTATGTCCTCTTGGTTGAAGACTGGGACCCGGACAGAGAGGAGAGGAAGAGAACAGGTAGGTTGAATGAATGGCTGTGGAGATGGTGTTGCAGCCAGGGCTTTGGGCACTATGATCTGGGACATAGCTTTGAGAAATGGTGAATGCTGACATCATGTGGGATGCGACTGACAGCTTTGAGAAATGGCGAATGCTGACATTGCATGGGATGCGACTGACTAGAAGGACCAAGAATATTCTGGGGAGCAAGCTGGCTGGGCTGATTAACAGGGCTTTAAACTAGATACGATGGGGGAAGGGAATGCACTGGGTGACGGAGAAGAGCGAGGGACACAGTCACCTTTGGCCGCACTGGGGAAAATCCCAGATTTGTCCTATTGGTGTTAGGGAGGGCTCCTCCAGGAAGGTAACGAGGCCAATATTACAGCTGAAGTGCCTCTATACCAGTGCACACAGCATGGGAAATAAACAGGAGGAGCTGGAAACCCTGGTGCAATTAGGAAAGTATGACCTAATTACTATCACAGAAACATGGTGGGACTGGAGTACTGTGATTGAGGACTACAGGCTTTTCAGAAGGGGTAGACCAGGCAGGGGGGGAGGGGTAGTTGCTCTCTATGTAAAGAAATGGATAGATTGTGAAGAGCTGCCTCTGAGAAACAACCATGACTAGATTGTGAACTTATGGGTTAAAATCAGGGATCTGTCCAGGAAAGGACATCTAGTGGCTGGGATCTACTACAGGCCACCTGATAAGGGAGAAGCTGTTGACGAGGTCTTCTTGCTTCAGCTGCAATAAGTGTCACATTCACAGGCTCTTCTCCTGATAGGGGATTCCAACCACCCAGATATCTGCTGGGATAGCAACACGGTGGGCTGCAAACCTTTCAGGAGACTCCTGGAGACTGCTGAGGATAACTTCCTGGTCTGGGTATTAGATGGTCTGACCCAAGGTGAAGCATTACTAGATCTGGTGCTGACCAATGCCGAGGAGAGCATTAGAGAGGCTAAGATTGGAGGCAGCCTGGGCTGTAGAAACCATGCCCTGGTGGAGTTTGTGATCTTGAAGAATATGGGCCTGGCAAAAAGCAGAGTAAGGACTGTGAACTTCAGGAAAGTGAAATTCCATCTGCTTAAGGAATTACTGGATGGGATCCCCTGGGAAACTGTCCTTAAGGGCATGGGAGCAGAACAGATCTGGCAGCTCTGTAAGGACACCCTTAGAGCGCAAGAACTTTCCACAGGCCAGTGAGCCTCACCTCTGTGCATGGGAAGATCATGGAACAGATACTTCTGGAAGCAATGTTAAGGCACATGCAAAATGAGGAGATAATCCGAGACAGCCAGCACGGCTTCACCAAGGGCAGATCTTGCATGACCAATCTAGTGGCCTTCTGTGATGGAGTGATGGCATTGGTGGGCAAAAGAAGGGCGACAGATGTCGTCTACCTGGACTTGTGCAAGGCCTTTGACACGGTCCCTCTCCACATCCTTATCTCTAAATTGGAGACATATGGATTTGATGGGTGGACTGTTCTTTGGACAAAGAACTGGCTGGATGTTTGCAGCCAAAGGGTTGTAGTCAGTGGCTCTACGTCCAGGTGGAGGACGGTCACGAGCGGTGTCCCCCAGGGATCCGTCTTGGGACCAGTGCTCTTCAACATCTTTATTGATGACTTAGACTGTGGGATCAAGTGCACCCTCAGCAAGTTTGCTGATAACACCAAGCTGAGTGGTGCAGTTGATACCCCTGAAGGAAGGGATGCCATCCAGAGGGACCTGGACAGGCTGGAAAAGTGGGCCCACGAGAACCTGATGCGGTTCAACAAGGCCAAGTGCAAGGTGCTGCACTTGGGTCGGGGCAATCCCAGGTGTGTGTACAGACTGGGAGAAGAACTCCTTGAGAGCAGCCCTGCAGAGGAGGACATGGGTGTTGTGATTGACAAAAAGCTGGACATGAGCCGTCTGTGCGCTCTGGCAGCCAGGACGGCCAATGGCATCCTGGGNAAGGGATGTGGAACTGTTGGAGCGGGTCCAGAGGAGGGCCACCAAAAAGATCAGAGGGCTGGAGCACCTCTCCTACGAGGAAGGGTTGAGGGAGTTGGGACTGTTCAACTTGGAAAGGAGAAGGCTCCAGGGAGACCTCATTGCGGCCTTCCAACACTTGAAAGGAGCTTACAGGCAGGAGGGGGACCGACTTTTCACACAGGTGGATAAAGGTAGGACAAGGGTGAATGGGCTAAAACTGAAAGAGGGGAGGTTTAGGTTGGCCATCAGGAAGAAATTCTTCCCTGAGAGAGTGGTGAGGCGCTGGCACAGGCTGCCCAGAGAAGCTGTGGCTGCCCCATCCCTGGCTGTGTTCGAGGCCAGGCTGGATGGGTTCCTGGGCAGTTTGATCTAGTGAGCTAGTGGCTGGCAGCCCTGTCCACGGCAGGGGGGTTGGAACTAGATGATCTCTGAGGTCCCTTCCAACCCAAACCATTCTATGATTCTATGACTCACACCTGTAAATTTTTCCTCAGAGAACTGAGACCAATTCTAAGTACTGTCACCGGACAACCTCCTTACCATCTTGCTTACTTGACTTTTAGCAGTGTGAATGGAACAGTGCTCAAGAGTAAAAAATTAAAAATAAAGAACTAATGATTTCCACTTGTCACAACATTGTTTTTCCTAGGGTAGACTGTTCCATACTTAATCCTTACAGATGTGTACCTAAAAAAGTCTTCTACCACCCTGCTTTTTAAGAAATTTTCCAGCATTATCTTGGATTTCATTTTATTTCTTAGGTCTTATTTGCAGGCTCTCCTGTTTTTACTGCTGGATTAATACAATCAGGCAGTAGCATGTCTAAGGTGGTGTATAATAGCCTTCTATCTTGTGCTCGTGTCTGCTGCTGAGAACTGACTTGAGGTCTGGGTTTAGCATGTACTGCCGGTGATGTGCTTGCTGGAGCAATTGCTCTTCTAACTCATTCTTGATCCCAATAACAGGAACTGGAAATTGCTTTCCCTCTCTTTACCCTTTTCTCTCAACTGCTTTTAAAAGGCAGAGCAATTGTAGCTGGCGTGCACCAGCTCCTTGCCCATAGAAATGTAGATCTCAAGTCCTGGTGCTCTGCCTCCTCCTCTCCTCGCCAAGCCATGCACTGAGAACGGAGATATGGCATGAAAGGAAATGGACCTGATGCTGCCCCATGAATGTGAGTGGTTGAAAGTGCTGAAGGTATTATCTCTTGCTCAAATAGCCCCGCTCTCCTGGAAGAAATGTTTTGTGTTCATTAGAGAAAATAATTGTTGAACAAAGAGATAATCTCTAGTTTATCTGTAAGTCATTTTGCAGAAGCTCTGAAAGACCTCTTCCCTCAGCCTGAAGCCTGTGACCAGAAGGTACCGAACATACCTGCTAGCTTCCAGGCATGGAGGAAGGATGGCAGTTTGTGCTGGAGCTGGCCAGGTCACTTCAACCAGTTACCCGTCAGCAGGGTCTTTGGTTACAGCCTAATCAATGCTTATGCTGCTGCCAAATAGCTTTAGCAGTCAGATCAAACTAGTCCACAGCCTCATGCATCCTAAAAGTGGCCTTTTGCATATTGGACCCTCCAAAGCATTCTATATGCTATTCCAGGCCCATATTTCTGATTTCTTTTTACTTTTACTTTTAGATTTACCTCTCTATCTGCAATACTAAGGAGACTGTGCTGCATATTAGGAAATTGATATGGTTATAGACCATTGGTCTGTTAATGAAGGGAAGTCAATTTGATGTCAATGCACAGGCAGCACTGAAAAATGACCGGGTCGCAGTCAGAAAGCGAAGCAGGAGGTGGAAGAAATCTTACTGGAGTTACTCCGAGCAATTTTAGCTCTCACACTGTAGGAGGGTGCTCTGGGTATGAGCCCTAAGTGATAGTTCTGTCCATCGTCTTCTTGATGGCACAGTATTTCATCTTCAGGCATAGAAGTGACAGGGGAGGGTGGACAATGCGCAAGAGAGAACACGACTTTCTGATAATGCTGGGGGGGCCATATTTAAGCACTCAGGCAACTTTCAGGCTGTAGATAAATACCTGGTAATTTTGGTGCAGTGCTCAGCACTCTTAAAAATAGGTGAACTGGACTTCATTGCCTATATCCTGATTTTTTTAAAAAATAATAGGTGGATTGAATCCTACCTTATTTAAGATTTCACTGGGGAATGGACTGACATTTAGGTTTAAGGAGTGCAATTCCCAATGTCAGGCCTATTTCTGTACTGTAGATTATTCTTCATTTTTACAGAAAATGATTCAATTGAACTAATCTGACAGGGCTGACTGGATGTCCATTATTGTGCTGCATTACAATTGCTAAACAGAATATTGGAAGGGCACTGGGTACAGCCTGGTAAAGACAATACATAATTTGAATGATGGCACTAAGGGAGAATTTCGGAGTTTGGTAAGTGGGTTTTTGAAGACACTTGGCAGTTGAGAGGAGGAAAAGCAAATGAGAGCAACTGCTTGTGAGACTGACATAACCTCAGTGTAACTTTGAACTACATGTTGCTCTCCTTGCTGGGAGACGGCTTGGCAAATGCTAGCAATGAAGCCATCTGTATAACTGGATCAGATTTTTTGTGATCAAGATGGATCAATTTCTGGAATTGTTTTGACAGGCATGTTGGGAAATATAGAACGTATAGTTTTCGTCATTCTTTACTGCTGTTTTTCCTCTTGTTCCCTTTGACATTGCCCACTGGCTTTTATTAGAATGCGAACTCCATGCAGAGCCGGCCATGCTGCCAGTGTCACTCCCTACAGAACTTGTCCTGTTTCTTCATTTACATGTTTCTTTCTTGTTCTTTAACCAGAAGGGGAAGCTTTGAGCCTTGAATGCATAAATCATTAGGTCCCAGTCAAAAATACACAGTTCATTATTCAAAATGATTGTTCTCACTTGTCTGATTTGTAGGTTATCTTGGGAAATTCTTGGAAATGCAGCATCCATCTGTAGCATTATTTGGAAAATTGTGACATGAAGCTGACCTGGTCTTGAGATCAGCATTGCATTTAGCAAGGCTACCAACTCAGAAGTGAGGGAGAAGTTATGTTCACCTGGATGTGGGTGCTCGAAGTACACTGTGAAATCAATCACTTGCACTCTATAGACAGTCAGATCCTCTGTGATGGAAAAGCTTAGAGCAATATTCTTGGTAGGAGAATGTGGAAAATTTTTATTATAAATAAAAATTAATTTTCAGGTTATTTGGTCTTTGCTACTACAACATCCATGTTTGGTAGAGACAAGTATGTTTAGCCTTTGGGGACTGCCAATAGTGTTGCTCTTTTCATTGCTAGATCTGGAAGGCATGCAAGTCAAATAGTAATAGTCTTTTATATAAGAATACTAGACATCTGACAAAGAAAGTTGGTATTGTTTCCTTCATTTTACAGGTGTAAAAACTGAGGGTCAGGAAGATATGTTGACCAGGGTCACTTGATAGGCCTCTTCCAGATGAAGACTGTTCTTTTCCTCATTCATCCTTTGTTCAGCAGCAGATATTCTCACTTATATATGAAATCACTGAAGACTACAGGATTATTTTACACGTAAAAAAGATTGCCTGGCAAACTGTATGTAGTGGTGACTGAGAAGGAAATCACTCAATACGATTGTTCTAGGTTGTGCCAACTTTCTGGAACCAGATTTATTAAACAACTTCTCAACCCTGTAGTTTTCTTGCAAATTAAGCAAATGAAAAGTGAAATCTTTGATAGACAATAGCAGAGAAAGATTATAATCCAATGTTCTATTATTTGAATTGCCTGTGTAAGTGGATTGTTTCTTAAAATATTTCTGTTTTCAACTCCCTCACTAGGAGGGATTTAGATATTGGAAGATATAGAATATCTTTTTCATCAGGCAATCTAATTTTCCTGTATTCAATGTCCATACAATTTCTGGAAATGTTTTAACAATTACATAAAGTTGGTGTCCCAAATCTGCTCTTGAGAATTTAAATGGATTACTTAATTTTCAGAAGTGCTCAACAGTTCACATTAACGTAAAGAGATGTTTATTCCTGCACTTTCATTTAAGATCCATCCCTAAATAAAAAAGCTTTGTAACTGAGATTTGCTTTTATTGTTTGTTAAAACTCTTGATGAAGTTAAAGGGAGCTGGCTGACTGGATCAGGATTATTATAGCACAGACAAGTAACTATGTATTGGGCTTTATTTTTCACATGGTGTAAATGGATGTGGGAGTTTTCATAGTTTTGTCACGATGTTAAATCACAACATCAGAATCTTGTAGTAAATAGGGAAGTCATTTCATCTAATGGAATGATGTAGTACTACCATATAATACTGTCTATGGTTAGCAGAGATACAAGCCATATGCTCTAGCAGATATAACAAGTTTATTACAAGAGCTGTGTGCTGCAATGTGAGATTAAACAAAAGCAGCATTTTTCAGATGAGGCTGTGCCAGACTTGAAAACTATGTATCTACGTAAACCTCAAAGGAAATATTTATATTTAATTTCCCCTTATTTCTTTATTGTCATTAATTCATCAAACACAGTACATAATATGTGATAGAAATTAGCATCTGAGTGAAACAGAGTTCTACTGTTCCAGTCCTACTCATTCAGTAGGGTCTGAATTTGTCAGCTGAAAATAATATTTAGGCTAGCACTTACAGAAAGAGATGACATTGGAAGACAATAGAAGCAAGTTATTTATAAATTAATTTTATATACTTTCCGATTCTCCCTTTGTCTTCCAACGTGTCAAGAAGTGCAGCAAGAAACCTAAAAGTGACAAAAAATATTATTTTAAACTATGAGATGTATCACATTTTGTTTTAGCTGCCTGGCACAGGCTGCCCACAGAGGCTGTGGAGTCTTCTCCTTAGAGATCTGCAAAGGCTTCCTGAACATGGGCCTGGGCACCCTGCTCTGAGTGGCCCTGCTGGGGCAGGAGTTGGGCCAGATGAACCCAAAGGTGCCTTCCAACATCAACTGCTCTATGATCTTAGCTCAGTTAACTTGAAGATGCAAAAGAGAAATCTACAGCAAGTGAAATGATAGAAAACCTTAAGTAAGCACTGTCTCAAAATCTTGGCTAGCAACAGCTGTATCATCTTCAAAAAGGTGCTATGCCATCCAACAGTTTATTTTTCCTAAGGATAAAATCCTTAAAAAAAAAAAAAAAAATCAAGAAGGACAGCAGGAACCATTAATTTTCTTTGATAAAGAAAGTGTTAGCCTCAAGAGTACTTGCAAGGCATAAGTGGCATCCATGGATAGGTCTTGTTACTTTTCTTTTTTTTCCAGCACATTTTTTTTTTTTTTTAATCTCTAAGGTCTATGCAATTTGTGATTTCTCTTTTACGGGTTCACTGTTGCTGGTATAGTGAAACGTGTTATTGCAAGCTCATGGAATAGAATTTGTATGGGTCGGACCTGTATTGTAGTGTGTCTGGACATGGAGTGGCCATGGCCCAGACTCACTGCACCGTGCTGCTCCGAGTGAGCAGAGCCAGCCAGGCTTGCCACCCAAACTAGAGGGCTCTCTGTCTTCCTCTACTTTAGGGAACTGAAATCTAAAGCTTCACAGTTCAAATTAAGTCCTGGGAATCCTACCCAAATCTTAGCTTTTCTCCAAGTCTTTGTCCTTGGTAAGATAATTTTGTCATTATGATTGAGTCCAAGGAGTCTTTCTACTATTACAGTTTCTGCCTGTAGTATCTCCTATTTGCTCCTTATCTGAACAACTACTTCTTTGTCTTTCCTCTTGGTTTATGTAATACTTTGCTTTGAATTAATCCTGCAGTAGATGAATCCTCACAATCAATAATGGAATCATATTCATGAAAAGTAATACTAATATTTCTCAGAAACTTCTTCCCATGTGGGGCTGAATCAAGGAAGCAGAAAACCAAGCACAGTATATGTGAAAGATCACAGCTAGCGACTGCTCCATGAGTACCGTGAACTTGCACCAAGGTGGGTGTGGGAGGACCATGTGCAGGAAGACAGGTGATGTTTGCAAGTTGTGTTCAGGTAATGGTCCTTGAAGAAAGCTGAGGTCAGATGGGTGACGTGGGTGGACAATGCTGTTGCAATATAAGCTAGTTTGCCTAATGCCGTGCTGCTGGAATGCTGTACTCAGCCAGCATTAGCAAATCATAGAATCATAGAATGGTTTGGGTTGGAAGGGACCTCAGTGATCATCTAGTTCCAACCCTCCTGCCGTGGACAGGGCTGCCAGCCACTAGCTCACTAGATCAAACTGCCCAGGAACCCATCCAGCCTGGCCTTGAACACAGCCAGGGATGGGGCAGCCACAGCTTCTCTGGGCAGCCTGTGCCAGCGCCTCACCACTCTCTCAGGGAAGAATTTCTTCCTGATGTCCAACCTAAACCTCCCCTCTTTCAGTTTTAGCCCATTCCCCCTTGTCCTACCTTTATCCACCTGTGTGAAAAGTCGGTCCCCCTCCTGCCTGTAAGCTCCTTTCAAGTATTGGAAGGCCGCAATGAGGTCTCCCTGGAGCCTTCTCCTTTCCAAGTTGAACAGTCCCAACTCCCTCAACCCTTCCTCGTAGGAGAGGTGCTCCAGCCCTCTGATCTTTTTGGTGGCCCTCCTCTGGACCCGCTCCAACAGCTCCACATCCCCTCTGTACTGGGGGCCCCAGGCCTGGACACAGCACTCCAGGTGAGGCCTTCCAAGGGCAGAGTAGAGGGGGACGATCACCTCCCTCTCCCTGCTGGCCACCCCTCTCTTGATGCAGCCCAGGATGCCATTGGCCTTCCTGGCTGCCAGAGCGCACTGCCGGCTCATGTCCAGCTTTTTGTCAATCACAACACCCATGTCCTCCTCTGCAGGGCTGCTCTCAAGGAGTTCTTCTCCCAGTCTGTACACACACCTGGGACTGCCCCGACCCAAGTGCAGCACCTTGCACTTGGCCTTGTTGAACCTCATCAGGTTCTCGTGGGCCCACTTTTCCAGCCTGTCCAGGTCCCTCTGGATGGCATCCCTTCCTTCAGGGGTATCAACTGCACCACTCAGCTTGGTGTCACCAGCAAACTTGCTGAGGGTGCACTCGATCCCACAGTCTAAGTCGTCAATAAAGATGTTGAAGCAAAGCTAGAGGCAGTCATTGTACAAGTGAATGCTGTGTAACACTGAGCAAAATGTATCAGGAATTAAAGCAGTAGGGAAATAGAGTGTGCGTCATGATGTGCTGGCATTTTTAGAGAAAAGTTTTGAGTATTCAACTCTCCTACAACACACCTGTCTCAGGACTGTAATAAGCAGTACTAGTATATGGCAACATTTAGTAGCTGGAAAAGTGATACTAGAAAGTACTCTGGCATAAATTAATCATTCCTAATATTTGTCCTCAAATGTGATAGTATGATCAATAATAATGCTGGTAGCAAAGAGGGTAATGGAATCAAAGAAACCTAGAATCCCAGAATTACTTGGGTTGGAAGGGACCTTAAGCATCATCTAGTTCCAACATCCTGCTGTGGGCAGGGTTGCCACCCAGCACATCAGGTTGCCCAGGGCCCCATCCTTAAACACCTCCACACAGCACCATGCCTTTGAAAAGTACACAGGTACCACTTCTGCAGCTCTCCTGTGCTGTTATGAATGACAATTTCTTAGTCTAACACACCATCTATGAGCTTGTGAACTTGTATTCTTTAGGTTGCTGTTGGACGAGACTTACCAAGATTGCTACTGGATACTCAGACTTGCAGAAGAATGACTTTTCAGCATCATTTTCTCCCTGACTTTTTCTCCAGCATTCTTGCTGGGTTGTCACATTCAAGTACTCTGATTACATCCCACATTACTGTTACTACATTGACTTGTAGCAGCATATCTTGGTTTTAAGGCTGGAAAACACTTTTGCAGGGAAGGAAGGGTAAGGAGGGAATGGGAGGCTGAGCTTTTACAGACAAGACTCCCTTGGTAAAAAAATGACACCAATGTATGCAGCAGACTTTCCCTACACCTCTGTGTATACTCGCCATTACAGTAAAAGCCGACTTGCTGACACCAATCATTTCTGTAAAACTTAAGCCAACATCTTTGGGAGAAAATATATAATTAACACATAAGCCCCTGAGTCACTATGACAATCTCCTTTCATAGTGATGAGAATAATCACATTTCTACCCGCTGTCAGCCCTTGAAATACAGGGTTTTTATGAATATAGTACATTTTTTTTCCTTACAGAAACAATCAGATTCTTTTGTTACTTTCAGACAAGAACATTTCTGTCTCATACATCTAGAAAAACTCTAAATTTATCTGGTGCCTTGAGGGGCTACCTCTGCCTGTGTGACAGGAGGTCTCTAGAGCATTTTGGGCTAGTAGCATGAAGGGAGGCTGAGCAATTCCAGCCTAACCAAGATCCACAAGACATCCCATTATTTAAATAGAGGTGCCCTTAGGGCAGTGTATGCACCACTCAGCACAATAAATAAATAAATAAACAGTGCTCATTGCAGACAGTAAATAAATCAGTGGCCATGATTATAGTGCTATAAAATTAGACTCAAAAACTTTCATTTCATTATGAAGCAGAAATAATAACCCAGGTACAGAGCCTTGAAAGATCTTTTTTTCCCTTATTCCAGTTGAAAATATCATGTCTAACAGCACATACTTTTTTAACACCTCCTTCTCCTACTTGCTATAAACACTTGAAGGAAAAAATACAGAACCTTTTTTCCCCTGGGTTAGTTTCATCAGACTTGTTTCAGATTGAAAGTGGCATAAGTTAGATAAGTATCAGGCTTGTAAGGTTTAATTTTATGAGGGCTTTGACAATGTTGCGAATAATTCTATAATTACAGTTTAGAAAATGTTGTATCTGTTGTTCTCACTAGACATTGCTATATCATTTTCATGTCTTTGTACTTTCTAAGTACTTTTGTATTTGGTTTCACAGTACTGAACAGCAGCTAAACATGGTATAGTCCATCTATTAGGGACAGAATGTTCATAATCCACCTTTAGAGTTGTAGAAACTAATAACCTGAAAATTTTATAAATATACATTTTGCATCTAGGTAAGTGCTTTTTTAAATGATAGCAGTCCTCTTGTGTTATGCTTCATTGCAACCTGTTTTCTAAATTAAAAAATGTAAATGTGGCATTGACAAAGGTTAGAAAGATTTAAAGTGGGTTCTGTCGGCAGCGCATGCACACACCAGACTAAATCCTATGTATCTAATCAGTGTCCTCTGGACTGTGTGCCTTCCTCCATTGTTTACTCTCAAATCCATAATAATTTTTTATCCTTTCACTGGGCAAAGATTCATTTTAAAAACTAATGAATTTAAAAATATGCCTTTTCCTTGTCCATTTGATACTAAGCCTGCAATTTGACTTTCATTGTTTGTTTCCCTCCTTGTCTCGTCAATCCTTTTCTCTCTTTCTGTCCTTTTACTTTATTACATTTTTTATTGAGGACCGAGATGAACTGGTTGCTGCATCATGGGCCCATTACATTTCCTAACAATTCCATTTACACCTTATTGTTTGTCTTATTGCTGGAAAATTCAGGTGATTCATCATGCCTGAAGAAGCACCTGATCCCAATTCCCTTGATATCACGATCACTATGTGACAGGAATACAGTTAGTGGTGGCTTTCAGAGGCCAAGGTGATAACTCTTCTGGGACTTTTAGCCTCTCAAGTATTGATGAGTTCCATTTTCATAACGCTCTGTTTTCTTGCTTCCTTTGAACAGCCCCCTGAGTGTGGAAAAGGGCTTGGAGTTAATAAAAGATGTGGCAGATCTCCTGAAGCTGCAGATGAGTGCCTTCGATGATGTCAAGTACGTACATGGAATTTGCCTCCTTTTATTTTGTTGGATTTATTATCTTTGAATAGTTCATCTTATAAGGGAATAACTACTCTTTAATGCCAAAATTAATGAAAGTATGTGCATACAAAAAAAAAAAAAAATTTAGTGATGATCTTTTTAATGTCCCCTACACACAGTTAGGAACAAATTATTTAATAAAAATCATAAAGACTGAAATAACCCTATGCTCCCATGGGGAAAAACAATCTATTCAAAGTGCTGTAAATATATAACCATCTTATTTAACAGAGTCTGGGTGAGGCAAGTATTGCAAAGGGTCATCATAGCCAGCATTGCTAAGGGGGAAACAACATCACAGATGGATAAAAGTTTGGTCCCTGTCAGTATGGCACATGGCACACTAGGTCATGCTGCTTGGACAGCTCCTCATTTAACAAGCCGCAGGGAGTTCAGCTGTGTTGAAAACCTGTTGTTTTTTTTTTTT
>VXAV01009150.1:69564-85586 GCA_013399715.1 Alectura lathami | reverse complement strand
AAGTTAGATTTGGGATTTTCTGAAACCATTTTGGTAGGAGCATTTACTCTGCAAAACTTTAGTTCTTCCTTCATTAAACAGAAAATAAAGATAGTTTGATAGAGAAGTAATGGAAAAGAAGGGTCAGCTGTGGATGGTTTGTGACAGCTTACTGGAAAGAATCACATCTTAGTGCACAGAAAATAATGAGTATCTGGGTAACATCCATTTTCTGCCTGTTTCATTGTTTGGGGTTGCTTGTTTGTCCCCATGAGTCATGTTGCTGAAGGGCAGTGTCTTTCTCAGCCTTACTTATGGCATTAACTTTTGGATCCAGTCAATGAAATTCATTTTTTAATGTTGTGTTTTAAGCCATGGTCTGAAGATGTTGCTTCTTTGGTAGAAGTGTTTATTAGTTGGAAAAAATAGAATTCTACTCATTTTATTACACAGTATATGGTAGGAAATAGACTACTGATGAGAGAGTCTTTTTAGAAATATAACAAATACAAGTCATATAGAAGTTATTTGTTTAGAAGGAAAATATTCAAATATTTTGTTTTTTAGAACTATTCTTTGTATTACTAAATGACTTTTTACTTGTATTTTATAAAATATGCTTCTTATGAAAACAGAATTTTGTAATTACAAAAAATGACAATGTTATATGGCCTTCCTTATAAAAAGAACTTGCAGCCTTGAATTTGAATACGAGAAGATAAATCAAAGTCTTCTGCACATTTAGAGGGATAATTCCATGGAACAAGTTCTCTGCAAGAATCAGTGGGTTCTGCTTCATTAACTTCATTCATTTATGGTACAAGAGCACTTTCACCTACCTTTCTAATTGTTAGCATAAAGTCTTTTGGTTATTTTTTTATCATTTGATAAATCACAACAATATTGCAATTGGCAAGCTGTAGATTCATTCTCTAATGGAAAATATCCCTCCAGTGAAATAGCAGGCTGTGAGCAACCTTTTTCTTTAATATGCAACTTTAGGGAAGCTGCCTATTTTGTATCCATTAATATGCAGTCATTATTCTGTCATTAATAGTCAGACCAGTTAACCTCAGGATACTTAGCTCCCTGACCTGGGAGGCAGGGATGGAGAACAGAATAAACCCCCTACAATTCAGGAGGAAGCAGTTAGAGACCTGTTACTCCATCTAGACTATTACAAGTCAATGGGGCCAGAAAAGATCCACCCAAGGGTACTGAGGGCAGAAGTGCTTGCCAGGCTGCTCACTATCATTTATCAGCAGTCCTGGTCAACCGGGAAGGTCCCAGATGACCGGAGGCTTGCCAATGTGATGCCCATCTAGAAGAAGGGTCGGAAGGATGATCCGGGGAGCTACAGGCCTGTCAGCCTGCCCTTGGTAGCAGGGAAGGTTATGGAGCAGATCTTCTTGAGTGCAATCACACAGCATGTGAGTACAACCAGGGGATCAGGCCTAGCCAGCATGGGTTCCCAAAAGGCAGGTCCTGCCTGACCACCCTTATCTTCTTCTATGACCAGGTGGTCATAGAGGGAAAGGCTGTGGATGTAGTCTACTTGGACTTTAGTAAAGCCTTTGACTCTGACTCGACAGCGTTCTTATGGAGAAGCTGGCAGCCCATGGCTTGGACAGGTGTACTGTGCGGGGTAAAAAACTGGCTGGATGGCTGGGCCCAGAGAGTGGTGAATGGAGTTAAATTCAGCTGGCAACTGGTCATGAGTGGTGTTCCCCCAGGGCCAGTGCTGGGGCCAGTCCTGTTTAACATCTTTGTTGACGATCTGGATGAAGGGATTGAGTGCACCCTGAGTAAGTTTGCAGATGACACCAAGCTGGGAGGAAGAATTGATCTGCCTGAGAGTAGGAAGGCCTACAGAGGGACCTGGACAGACTACATAGGTGGGCTAACTGCATGAGGTTCAACATGACTAAGTGTGAGGTCCTGCACTTTGGTCACAACAACCGCAAGTAACCCCAGGACTTGGGACAGAGTGGCTGGAAAGCTGTGCGGAGGAAAAGGACCGGGGGCTGTTAGTCAACAGCCGGCTGAACATGAGCCAGCAGTGTGCCAAGGTGGCCAAGAAGGCCAACAGCATCCTGGCTTGCATTAGGAATAATGTGGCCAGCAGGAACAGGGAGGTGATCATTCCCCAGTACTCGGCACTGATGAGGCCACACCCCAAGTGCTGTGTTCAGTTTTGGGCCCCTCACTACAGGAAAGACATCGAGTCCCCGGAGCATGCTCAGAGAAGGGCAATGAAGCTGGTGAAGGGTCTGGAGCAAAAGTCTGATGGGGAGCGGCTGAGAGAACTGTGACTGTTCAGTCTGGAGAAGAGGAGGCTCAGGGGAGACCTTATTGCTCTCTGCAACCAACTGAAAGGAGGCTGTAGTGAGGTGGGTGTCGGCCTCTTCTCCCAGGTAACTAGTGATAGGACAAGCGGTAATGGCCTTAAGTTGTGCCAGGGGAGGTTTGGATTGGATGTTAGGAAAAACTTCTTTTCTGAGAGAGTGGTCAGGCATTGGAACAAGCTGCCCAAGGAGGTGGTGGAATCACCGTCCCTGGAGATGTTCAAGGAATGTGTAGATGTGGCACTTAGAGGTGGGGTTTGGTGGGCATAGTGGTGGTGGGTTGACAGTTGGACTAGATGATCTTAGAGGTCTTTTCCAGCCTTAATGATTCTATGATTCTATGACAGTACCAAAAGTACTTGTATAGCAGAGTCAATATTTTAAGTGTGTTATGAATTATGATAATTCCAAACAGGACCGTGTATTCTGTCTGTTAGCACAACATGATCATCAGTCTTTGCCTGTCTATAAATCTGTAAAAGATTATCCCAAATCTCATGTGAGGAAAGAATTCATCCTTAACAAATCTTTACTCCAGAAAATAAGATGCTTTGACCCAGGTTAAACCCATGAAGTACTATAGAAATGTGGAGCTGGTCACCAGACAGCAGAAGTAGAAGCTTTAGACAAAGGCCTCAACATACAAATTATTGCTTTTTGGATTTCTTCTTTTGTCATAACTACATAGCCATCATTGGAAAACTATATGAACTTGAATGCTCTGGTTACCTTCTCAAATAGCCTCTTGGAGAGGGGTTTCAGGAAAGACTTGCTGTCATAGTTATTCCTGATCTTCCTTTGACATATTGAGACCTCTCAGGAAATATTTATTTTACTAGCTTTCTTTTTCTCGAGGATACAATTTTTTAAAAATATCAGTAAGCCTGAGATCAAGAATTTATAAAAGGGATAGGAATATGATAAAGTAATTTAGCTTGAACTCTGACCTGAATATGAACTTGGACTAAAATTCTAAATTCTCTCTTTCCCTTCCAAGAATTCTGAACAGAAAGGGACAGTATAGGCCTGAAATTTTTAGACTATTGCAAAGATTTTGGATTTAAGTAATTTTATGAGAACACAATGTTAATTTCAGGGTACAGGCAAAATCGCCCCATTCAATAGGTATAGTGTAAGAAGAACTGAGGACAGAGTGAGTGGTGAATTCTTTTAAACTACTTTAAATTCTCAAATAAGATTTTCTTGTCCTATTCTCTGCAAAATGTTATTTCAAATATACTAATTCACAAGTACATTACTACATTTAGTTAGTTTTGTCTGAAAATATCTTTCATTCCTGCGTGTATATATATATATATATTTTTTTTTTTTTTTTCCTCTGCCTTGTAGTCTGGCTCAGTGAACAGTAACTTTTGCCATAGGTTCCTACTGATTCCCATGTTTGTTCTTGATTTTAGTTGATGCATGGTAGTAATCAGCTTATCTTATCTTCTTTTTCACAATCCTGCCAACTTTAACCGATGGCCTGCAATTCACAATGTAGCCTCAGGCTTGGCTTCCAGAGCGTTCAGTCCATTTCTACAGTTGGTTTGTTGTCAAGTCTGCATTGACATAAACTTTGCTCACCCTGTGAAGCAGATGATTGGGAATAGATTTGGGAAATACATAATTAGAAATACTTCAACACTGAAAAAAAGATCCAACATGTTAGCTGTCACTTTTGGATACAGCTTGAATCTTTATGGAAGTAATAGTTATGCTTAATATGTTTTGTTAATGGTTATGTAGCTGTCAAATAAATTCCATTATTTCTTATTACATCATTAGAGACCATTAAAAGGATATTAGCATGCTGATGTAATTATGCAAGCAGACGTAAAATGACTATAGTTATGATCTTATAATCTAATTATGGGTGTCCAATGCCTCTGGTGATAGATTGTTGGACTGTTATCAGGGATTGAAGTCAGATGGGTGGTACTGCTAGGAGGGTTTGTACAAATTTAAAAAAAAATAATTTTACCACTGCAATCTGCAGCATTGACCTTTGTGTAATTACTGTTCTTCATACATTATAGAATGAACTTACAAACACAACAGGTTATCAACAAACTTCCAAGTATAATAAAGCTACTAAAATCTGTTAGCTTAGCTGAGAGTGTAGTGGAAAAAACACTCAGAATCTGTAGTCAGAGCCACTGGGTTGGAACATACATGACATTGTGTTCTTACAGGAATACAAATTATTTCTTACAGAAAGTTCTTTTTATATTTAGTGAGAACATTGCTAATGGGAGGGGTTCAACTCTAAATTTAGGTAAATACCTTTAAATATTTGAAATATTTTATAATATGTATTTTTTTTTACAGACCTCTGTTTTATTCCATATGCAGGAAATAAAATACTCAGTTAATGCGCAACTCTTCAGTGTTCCATTTTATCCTCATTGTTCAATGTGTGACTTCAGGCTTTCTTTATTGCACATTATTCAGATCCTGTTCTGAGGTCAGAAAACCCTTTTCTTCTCGGTTTTGTTGTTGTTGTTGAGATGTTTTATTTTCCCATGGTGCTCTTTACTAGGCTATCAAAACATCTGACAAACATAAATTGATGCAACTTACATGAGATATGGGGTGTTATAAGGACCATTCAGAGCTGGAGTACATACATGAAAATATTAATGTTGAAGTACCTACTAATTTCAAGTGTCCAGTCTGATGTCCTTGAGTATAGTTTAGACAACCTCTTCTGCGAAGAACTTCACATATTGAGGCACAGATCCTGTTGGCTTCAACTACCATTCTGAGTGTTCAGCAGTTCCAGAAGTCAGCAGTCAAACAATGAACAGCCTGCTGCTTCCGTAAAAATAAAATAAAATAAAATAAAATGCATGAAGTGACTTGGCTTCAAATGAACTGAATCTGAACCTGAATCTGAATCTGCATCTGAATCTGAGGCAGAATTGGATGGTATCAGCAGAATTCAAGATAATGATAGGGCCTTTATATCCTTAGGGCTCTATATCTAATTTGCAATATACTGCCCGAGATCTGCCAAAAATAATGTTGAGGCCTCTAAAAATAGTTATATTCTCTAGCACTTGACAACCATTCATCCTTGCACATTAGGGATCCTATGGAAAAAACATTTTGAAAAGATAAACTGCATCTGTAGATACTAAGCGAGTCTAGGTTGATTTTTCCTATGATACTGTGGCATGTCCTTACAATCAACTATATATTTTAAGTAGTTACATGTAAAGAGTAATCTAACAAAAGCTTGCATTTGGAAAGCTTATCATGAGGACAGCTGTGGGCATATCCTTGCCATACTCAGAATATCTGTTTTTGTGTAGTGGGGTTACAGACATTTTCCACTTACTTTCAAACAAAATGTTCACATGACCAAACAATACTTATCATTATCCTTGTTCTTAGGAAGGGCTGAAACGGTTGGGCTGGAATAATACAATCTGAAAAGCCAGCCAACCATCCCAGTGAAAAGAACTTGGGCTGAGGAAGATGTTTGAAAATCAAACCAAGTGGTGAAAGTTCAGAACATCTTTAAACATGTTCAAATCAGAAGTGTTGGGCAGACACACTGATGAGTGGAGCTCTCAGTCTCACCTATTATGAACACATGCATTGGCTGTAGTGTCCTAATGATGCTATATAGGATTTTTTTCATTGTTTGTCATGTTATTTTTCTAACACCTGAAAAACTCAATCAGCCAGTTAATCATATTCAGCCATCCAGAACCTAAACACTGGAACAGTAGTTGGTATTTTCACTTCATCATGCTGATGGATTATGACATTTGGTATATGTACACTCTAAATGTGAACATCTCAGGAAATTGTTGGTAGCTTGAAAGGCAGGATAGTTTGAGGGAGGCTTATTTAACATCCCTCTACTGTACGAGATCTCCATGATTCCTTTCTCCATGATTCAGTATAAATAATCTTTTCTTTATGCTGTACACTTGTAGATGAATCTTGCAAAGTTTTTTCTAGGTTGTCAGATTCTGCCATCTATGCCAGTTAGATTTAATACCAAGAGGAATGTTCAGATATTTTGCTTACAAAAAAATATGCAGTCCATCTTGTTCTCCTTATCATGCTGTAGTGTAAACTAGCAATATGTTGAATTTTTACTTCAGTTTCTTTTATTGTCCAGAAACTAAGCAACATTTTTATTTCAATTTGAGCTGTGCTTTCCTTCAGTCTCAATAAAAACATATATTTTTCAAAAAACTTGAAAAATAATTGTGATCTATTCTTTGATTTTAAATAGCAAACTAACAGACTAAGGCTATTTGACATAATCTTGTTTAAAATGTTATAAAAGCATAACTCAGAAATAATGGTACCACTTTTATTCGAACTTGACTTCTTCTGCAGATTTAATGAGTCTGGAAAACAAATTGTCTGAAAAATGTACTGCTGTAACTCATTGCATGCAGGCTTTTATAAGAAATTGCACTGTGTTTTCTTGTACATATTGTATTATTTGACAACTAATTTATAATATAAAGGTGCATCAATTTTTAAAGCAATCAGGATAAGGAAGCAAAAATAAGGTGGAAGTTTCAACTATGCATTCCTTTACTTAAAAATGAGTGATTTCTTAGACTTAGCATTACATTAGTCTTGTGGCTTTTTCCCCTGAGGTATAATATATTTTGTGTGCTTTTCTTTAATAAATGTGCATATAACCAAGATCATTTTGCCTTCTCCGCTGTAACTTTCCTGCTAGAAAAAATATAAAAATATATTCAAATAACAAGAAGGAATTTGGCTTGAAGCATTTTATGAAATCTAGGTGACAAAATAGAAAGACCATAAAAATCTAGGGAGACTTTTATAAATAAAAATGTACTGAGTTCGGCTTTCCATTACACTTCATCTCATTGAATCTCAGAGGATTTGCACTTTTGTAATCAAATGTGAATGAAATTCCATGTTATAGATACATATCCATGTACTCATATGTTCCCTAATTAGGATATTTTTTTTTACAGATAAGTGAGCTTCTAAAGTTTACCTATTTTTAACTTCATACTTCTTTCTGTACTTTCTCCCTATATTCCTTTCTCTACATCATATTCATTTTTTAATAAAATTTTTCACACAGGTGGATAAAGGTAGGACAAGGGGGAATGGGCTAAAACTGAAAGAGGGGAGGTTTAGGTTGGCCATCAGGAAGAAATTCTTCCCTGAGAGAGTGGTGAGGCGCTGGCACAGGCTGCCCAGAGAAGCTGTGGCTGCCCCATCCCTGGCTGTGTTCAAGGCCAGGCTGGATGGGTTCCTGGGCAGTTTGATCTAGTGAGCTAGTGGCTGGCAGCCCTGTCCACGGCAGGGGGGCTGGAACTAGATGATCTTTGAGGTCCCTTCCAACCCAAGCCATTCTATGATTCTAAGAACATTAAAGTCCATTATAAATTAGGGAAGATATGCTCCTTTGTCCCAAGCAAGACAATACATGCCATTGTATAAAATTTATATAGCACTTCACATATTATTAACAGGTAATTATTTCCATTCTACAGATGGGTAGACTGAAACTCAAGACAGTTTTCTTGATTTTTCCCTAAAATGGTACAGAACTTAGTGACAGATATGAGAATAGAAACATAGAACTGTGATTCTCGCTCTTGAACTGAAAATTGTTCTGCAAATAGCACAACTAATGCTAGAAGTGGAAAAATATTGTCATGTAGGGAAACAGATTATATATGTTTATAAGAAAATTTTATTTTAAAGATTTGTTTAAAATAATAAGAAATATGCAAAATGAATCTTATGTTTGTGTTTCTTGATCATCCCTTCCTTGACTAATATATCTCCTGCATACACACAAACACACTTTTCTGTCTCTCTCTCTGTGTCACCTCTATGTATGGATGAAATGAATATTACAGATTTTCTGGTCAAACAGAACAGATAAATCATTCTTCTTCACTTTTTTTTTTTTTTTTTTTTTAACATCTAGCCGGGAAAGGTTGTATATACAGACCTATGAGGTGCACCACAACCTGCCCAGGAAAAGTTTATATTCCTAAGGAATCATAAGTGCAGTGGGAACAAATGTGACTGAAAGATCATGATAAATTCCCCGCGCAGTGACTGCTTTGTGAAGGAGGTAGGCTGATGCCAAAAATCTCTCCCTCACAGCTGGTGGTGGAATCCCAAGACCCAGTCTTCTAGGTGGTCTCCTCAGAGCCAAAGGAGAAGCCAACAAGTTCTCGAGAGGGAGGGTTCAGGCATTCAAAGCTTTTTGAAATGATGCTGTAGCGAAGATTGTTTTATTTGGTCTTCCATTGTGCTGTTTAATCCTTTACAAATAAATTCGTGACTTATCTGGATCCTGTCAAAGTTATGAGCATGCTGAACTTGTGCAGAATTCCTAGTGTATGAGTCATGCTCCTCATTGGCAATTAAAAGTCACTTGTGCAAACTGACGATAAGGTGCACAGTAGATAGATTTTACATGTGAGCTCAACAGACAGCATTACCAACACAGGTGTACCAAAGATAAATAGGCCTGATGTCAGCAAATGCATTGAGTGCCTACTGGCTGAAAAATTAAGACTACTGTTTGTGTACTGGTCAGACTACTAAAAGGTATAAGGAAAATGGAAATATAAATAGAATACAATTCTCTCTTTTTTTTTTTTTTTTTTTTTTAAACAAAATATTTTTTTTTTTTTTTTTTTTANGAGACCATTTTTCCACTCTCTGAAGGTCCAAACAGTCTTTTGCTATTAGAAAAAAAAAAAAATTACAGCACTTGTATGTTTTGTTCTTTTGAATACTGTAATTAGAACCATATTAGCATGGCAGGCAAAGCTAGCAACTTTCATGTACTCAGCATGGTGAAAATGTCAAATTTCATGGCTTGTGACAGATTAATAGAAAAATTATTTTTAAACTGCAAATTATTCATAGATCTTGAGTAATCATCAGAGGTTGTATTTTGTGAAGAATAAAAATAGGAAAAACTGAGTATAGCATCAATCTCTAAATTGAGCACTGTCCATTTTTTAAACCATTTAAATTGAAAGCTTAGCAAAAAAATCTTGAGATGAATTGAGTTGTAAAGTCTTTAAAATACTCCTTCATCATCTTTTGCTTTGTAAATGAGTATCAGTGTATTTAAAAAAAAAAAAAATGCATATGTATTGGATAATATAAAAATAAGTTAAAGTCATCATTTAATATTGATTGGTATCAAAGACCCTCCAAACATGGACTGCTGTTTTTGGAAAGTGTCTCTTTATGAACAAATCATCCATTTCTATGACTTCACTCTTGAAATTATTTTAATTACAGTAGTGTCTTTGTCAGAAACAGTGAGATCAGTGCAGCAGAGTGACTTCATGGAGCATCATAAAGAGGGAGAGAAAAAGGGCAGTACAAGGTGTCCAAATAATTGTCTGATTTATGATGGCTGCATGAGTGGCTTACAGAGGTAAATCTGAGCTGCAGCCACCAAATCCAGCCATAAGTTTTGTTTTTATATAGTTACATTTGCAAGATATGATTGCTCCAAAGCTGTCAATCTTTCTAATCTATCTTCTGAATACACCTTACCCAGCTGCATGGTGTAAACTGTTCTAATGAAATGTAAATGCTAATAGAAAATCATCCACTAGCTGGTGGATTTTTAAGCACTGCAGTTAGTGTCTTTCCCATAGCAGGGATTTTGCTTTTTCATCTGCATTACTTGGCCATTTTTTAAGTATTGATGATGTTGATGGTAGTACAACATATCTTCTCCAACTTTATCTCTCCATGCTAGATGTAACCTGAATACAGGAATACATTTCTGCGAACAATATTGCAAACAAATGTATACATACTTGGTGTATGTATAGGATATAAATATGAACAGATAAGATAATGTATTTTGGGCAGTAATGCAGAACATTGTAGAACAGTTGTGCTGCAGTTTGAGAAGCATGTTAAGAGTTTCTGGAAAAGGGCTCCAAGAACTGGCAAATAGAAAAAAAAATGGTTTGTAAGTTGCTCACTGTCTGTAACAAATGTGCATGTAAGCAGAAATGTGGGAATAGATATGGCTGTACATTGAGTTTTGGTCAGTTCAGATACAAAATTAAGCAAACTTTTAAACAGTAAATATATTACAGATGGGCATTTTTAGTACTAAGTCTAGGTAATGATCAATATACTCTAGTCAACAGTTCAGATAATTTATTTTGTAGAAGATCATACCAGAGAATAATTCACCAGTTTCCAGAATATTTAAGGTTTCATCAGTACCTGCTTATGTAACATAATTAGAATGTGAAGCAGTGATCCACAAAGTAATTTTTGGTCAAAAATTCTGGTCAAAAATATTGGTGACCTCTGAATCAAGTGGCCAATGAGTTTACAGCTAGTTTGAGTGGCAGAAGGAGCCCAAAGCAGCAAGTGTATGCTTTTTACTCCATCTCTGTGTTATACAAGGATGACCAGCTGCACTGGCCTTGATTTGCTCTGTAAAACATGTTATCCAAACATACTGTATTACAAAAAGACCGCTGTTAATCATGTGCTTTTCCTGTCCATTTGATTTGTCATATGTTTATAACTAATACATATAATAAATAACACATTTACACAAGTGTAAGCATTTAAATTTTTCCAAAATTGAGAAGGTGAAAAGGAGGTTTCAATGCAATATAAACAATGGACATAAACTTCAGATTCCTAAGCGCAATAAGCACAGAAATGTGTACACATTGCAAGTCATTAGTTCAAGTCCACCAAACATTTCCTGAGACAATTACCTTCGCTGCTATAAAATTTACTTTGCACAATCCTCTGAAGCGTTACTAATTGCTTTTCTTAAACCCCAGAGATTAAAGGATTTTGAAATGAACATACAGACAAGAGGCAACTAATTTCAAATCTAAGCTTTATTAAGGCAAGCTCTGTTTTACGAAATAGGGTCATTAAGAGAATGTTTAATGATGGCAATATCCAGACCCGGTCCCCTTTTCTTCCTCCAACTTTGACAAATACACTCTGCCTGTATTTTCAAAAAATCTGGTGCAATCTCAACTCATTTCCATCTGGCATCAGTTCTGTGTCTTGTCTTCAAGAATACACATAACCACGTTGGCACTTGTTTCTCAAATCCTTTTCCACTAGGGGGTATGATAGACTGTGACTGTGTTTCACAGTAAACCTGTATGATATTGTAGTTCTAAAGTACACACAAATGAGGGAAAAGAACAGGCATGCAAAGCTTGGTACATAATTTATGGAGATCTAAATCCTGTCATTCATAAATATAATTATAACTAAAGGCTTGAAAGTGATATGGACCTTGCCATACTGATCATGCTCCAGCTCTGTTTATTCAGATCATTCATTTGTTGACAGACAAAATAGAATAAGAATGTTGTTAGTCTGTAAAACAATTAATGAAAATAAATACTTCTATTTTACACAAAGAATATTGTTTATTTCTTTGTGTATTGTGCACTCTCCCACCTTCAGATGGGAAACATAAACCCAAGGGGAGGGGATATTATAAAATCAGCAATCAACCTTCGAGTCATTTTGGTATAAACACTGTAATTATTTCATCTCTAGTAAACAGAATATAAGACAACAGCACATAAGGGTGACAATTTGCAATATGCTTTGAATGTCTTTGTTAAAGAAAACTATTATGGCTGAAGGCGACATTACTGAAATTAAAAAAAAAAAAGCAGAAGTTGTGACAGCCAACAGAGGGGGTAATTAGTCAGTGGATTTCAAGTAGTAAATTTAGCAGGTCATTGCAAGAGACATTACATTTTGCATGGGGAGAAGTCACCGTTTATTAGCTTTGTTGCCAGAGTTGCTTACCTTTATTCAAAAACACATCAGAAGAGAGTATTCTGAAAAAAATGGTAGATGTGATTATGATGTTGTAGTCCAGATACCTTGTAAAACTCGCAGTCTGCTCTTATTTAGGTCGGTTTCAGTTCAGTTATGTCAGAAGACTCAACTGTGCATTTACGTAGGTGTAACTGTAGCAGCATACACCTTGTTGATAAAAATTGTTAAGCACAAAATCTTCTATAAAATATTGCTTTTCTAGATTAAAGGTGCTCCTACCTAGCACTTCTAATCTCTTGGTTACAGCAGAAGAAACACTGCACTGCGTGTGTTAGATTTGGTTTACATTTCAGGTGCATTTTACATTTGTGGTTCTTTCTCGGGCACGGCTGGCTGAGTGCTAGCATGGTGTTGCCTGCCACCGAGGAGAGACGTGCTGGCCCTGATTTGTGGCAGTGGTTTGTTTGCAATTCATCTGGTCATAAACACTAGTGAGCACTTCAGCGAGCCTTGGTATTTAGAGTGATGTAAAGACAATTGCCATTAATATTGGCTAGGCTGCAGAGGGCTTGACAGCTGCATGAGAAAGCAGTCTCGGCTATCTAATGTAAAGTTCCTGGCTGGAAAGTACCAGGGGTGCATTTTATACATCTTTGTTCCCTCTCTCAGGCTGGTTACTGTCTTGTTAAAAAGTCTTTTTGAAAAATATTTTACAGTCAAATAATTACTGGTTTTGTTTAAATGTTCTCGTCCAACATATAAATGAACAACGAGGATTTCCTCAAAGGACATCTATTGTTACTGAAATGTTTATTTATTGAGTGCTTTTGCCAGAAGTCCCCCATGAGAAAAATCTCATTTTAAGAGCTCCTCAAGCAATCAGTTCCCAAAACATCTAGCAGAAGTGCAATTTTGGCCAAACAATCTCAAGGTCTTTTGTTTGCTTTTAAATAATTAACAGAATGCCGATGCACAAAAAGTTGTGACAAGAGCTGCTTTATTTTCTATTTTGCAAATATTCCTAGTGAAGCTGGGCTTACATTGTGCTCGAGTAATTTCTTACCTTCAAACATTCAATGATTACAGTGGAGAAAATCAGTATCCCTCCCAGCAGTACAAAAGTAGGCATTTGAAATTATTCGTAGATTTCTTCTTTCCTGCAGCAAGAACGGACATTAACCAATACCATCCGTGTCCCATAAGGAATTTTTATCCCACCCTATTTTTTCCTACGTTCTCTCAGCTATGAGGGGCATTGCCAGTGCTTGTGGCAGCACATACATGGACACATCTCATCTCCTCTGGGACCTGGTGTGCTTGGGGCTTACCCAGGTGGATTCAACGTTTTTGTCTTTGCTGATAATGCCAAAGTGTAACTGCACCATGCATGGAGGTTGACGTGAATTCCAGGTTCTTAACTATAATGGAATATATGGTGTAGAATTGGGAAGAATGTCTAGAGTTGTTTGTTTACACAGTCCTTGTCATGGGACAGCCAAGCACTGGGTTGTTGCCTGCTTGTACTTGAAGCAGACAGCTAATTGCATGAAAGCATCTGAGCGGCCAGAGAGGAATCGTCATTTCTCTTGGGCAGAGAATGCAGAAGGAAACAGTGCAAGATTGGTTATATTTAGTGCATGGTATCATGAAACTCCCAGATGCCTGTTATGGTTGATTATCTCTAGGTTAATGACAGAACTGGGGAATGGCCTGAATTTTTGTAATGCATCTTATGTGTCTTAAATAATGCAGTCATTGAGTATTATAACCAAACATACTATTTAAATTATGTTCATAAATGCTTTATAATTACCTATTATTATTATTATTATTATTTCTTGCACATTAATGACTTGATATCTGGGGTGTCCAATAAAATCTCTATTTTATATTTTTCCCACCCAGAAGAGTATTCAGAGAAAAATGATTGATTAATGACAGTTCCTGTTAACTACAGAATACAATATGCACAGTGCATGCCTTGCTAGTAAAAGATTGAAAGGATGATCCTTAATCTTACTCTGATTCCCTTTGTGACCTTAAAGAAAAGTCTCATGATCAATAATTGTTTTCTTCTACCTAAAACGGGAAAAGTTTAAAGGTATTTCTGTCTAGGATATATGTGATGCAATTAAGTGCACTTCATTAAGTGCTCTCAGTTGTGCAAATGCAAAATACAAATGCAAAATGTTAGTAAAAGAATAATTTAATACTTCGTTTCAAGCCCTGCAGCAAAAATTTTTTTCAGCATATTTTACGTAGCAATTTTTCAGATTTCATTCTGTCATACACCAGAGCTATAGTAGGTCAGAGCATGTTACATGTATGGTTCCTGACAATTTACTTCACCACTGAAGCAGGTAAAGCAGGTGTTATTCATATTGTAAAAGTAATTTCTCTCACTGATTGTGTGACTAATAAATATCCAGGCACTTACACAATATATAGTATGTAAGAAAACTTTTATCGTGTGCCAGTTTTCATTTTTGTTAAGCCCTTGCACTCTGCTCCTATGTAAATGTACATTATAGTTTATATTGTGGCTTCTTATATGAAAATTTTCTTAAAGATTCTTTTACTATAGTTGTGTGTTTTCTTATTCTTATGTTTTTCATGATTATATAGCTCATTATAATAGTAGAACTGAAATTTCTTTATTCTTTTCAACTTATAAGTGCGTGGAAGTTGGATATTATTGGGATGGGTGGAAAATGAATGCAACATTACATATACGGATTTATTTTTCTTTAAAAATATGCAATGAATTTTTTTTAAACCCTCAATAACTTGCTTTACCATTCTTCGACTAGCGAATTAGTACCTTGCTCTGTAAATGCATCATAGATTTTAAAGCCATGAAGGACTATTAGGCTACACCCAATAAGGTCACTGCAGAGTTCTATCCCTTCATAAGTTATTCAAAAAGATAGTTACTTCTATTGTAATTTGTTTCATCTTTCTGATCAAAATCAGCCATTGGAACAAATACATCTAAAATCTTTTTCCCAAATATATTCCTACAAAACATGCTCAAAATAAATACTTGAGTTTCTTTATCATCCCTCTGACTTAGAGTCATGAAGAGAGGATTAAAGCTTGTGTTGATGTTAGGCATATAAAATTTGAAACTGCATGTAATCTTCTTCAGATGCTGAATTCCAGTGAATTCTTTGGTGAATAACAATTTCCATGCCTTCATTTTGCCATTTTTTGTAATAGGAATAATATTTACAGAACTGTTCTGAAGTTTAGTTAATATCTCTGAAATTATTTTAGACAGGCACAAGATACACACACACACACACACAAAACACAAAAAAACACGAGGTATAAGAATGTATGCAAATGTAGCTAATGAAGCAAAAGGAAGAGGGCTAAGTGGTGTCTTAATAGCTTCTCCTTAAAAACCTATTTTGAAAAGGAATGTTATGCCATGTCTTTATTATGAGTCTTATGTTTTTTAATAATCTCTTCTAGCATGCTGGGACCAGCTGTGACCTTCAGAGTGCACTCAAACCTCCAAAACATTTCAACTGCAGATGTTGCCAAAGCAGCAGGTAAGAATCCTTGTTTTCCATTCCCAAACCGTAGCCTCCCGATCTTCAGTTTAGAGGGCTATAGACAGACAGAACACAGAGACAGCACATGCTCTCTGGAAGATTGACATTTAAGGAGAGAGACAGTTGAGGATAGTTGCACATATGGGAAACTGAAGTGTAACACCTCTGAGTCAATGAAAACTGCCCAAGACTTCATTGTTTGTAAAGCAAATGGATTAAATAGAGGCAAGTAGACATGGTTTTGCATGGTAAAAACTCTTCAGTGTTGACATAAACTCAGAAAAACAAATTAGATATTTGTAAAAGAGAATTTAATACCATTGCTTGTCTGGTTATTACAGAG